>CM052799.1:8842138-9133099 GCA_028533885.1 Nasua narica
CCACGATACCTCCAGACTCCCCAGATTCTGCAAGCCTGAAAGCGACCCCTGTTTATCACCCTGTGTCCTTTTCTGGATGAGACCGTTCCCCATCCCCGCTGCCCAGAGACCCTATCACCACACCCAGGGAGCATCCAGGGACCGGTAGGTCAGCCAGACTCCATCCACTCCCCCATGCCAGCTGTTCCTGTCAGAGCCCCTGCCCCCCCATCTCTAGAATCCAGCCCTCCTCGGTCAGAGGCCCCCTCCCTGCTCAGAGGCCACACCTCCCTTCTGGCCTCTCTCCCAGGCTACCCTCAGGAAAATTCTGTTTTCCATTTCTTAAAAAAAAAAAAAAAAAAAAAAACACGCTCAACAAAAGTCTACACTGCTGCTCGGTGTTGGATAGCACCCAAGAAAACCCCCTCCCCAGCAAACAATGACCCGGCCCCAGATGACAGAGGCGCCAAAGGTGGGACGTGCTGGATACATCAACAAGAAGGCGCCCCAAGGTGTTAAGGGAAGTGAAACCCACAAGCCCTGAGGAGCAGGGACCCTCGCCTCCCAGACCAGCACCCCTAGGGCCCCTGCGGCTCCTCCAGGGTGCAGCACTAACCCGATCACCTCCGGGGCCAGCTCGCGCCGGTTCCGGGACTCGGAGCCAGGCGCCGGCCGGTGGTAGGGGAAGACCATGGCCTGGCCGTGCTCGTCCAGGCGGAAGCGCAGCGAGGTGCGCAGGATGCCGCTGAGCCGCTGCAGGAAGTCGGCGCTGGAGCGTAGCAGCTCCTCAGGTGGCAGCAGCACGGTGAGCACCAGCACGCCACGGGCCAGCAGGGCGGGCACCTCGCCCGCGCAGTCCAGCCCGTCCCAGCCGCACTCCTCCGTGTTGCAGCCCTGGTCGCAGCGGCCATCGGCAAAGTGGTCCGCACAGTACTTCTCGTACACGGGGCTGGGGGAGGAGAGGAGGGCAGTCAGGGTCATCCAACACCCCCGCATACGTGCCAGAGAGGGCCCAGACTCCAGAGACACAAGGGGGACAGAGGGAGGGGGCACAGAGGGCTCGGATGTACCCGACAGGTGTCAGGCCTTCTGCAAACCCAGCCGTTCCTTCAGTAACTAGTAATAAATAAATATGGACAGATGCCTGCTGTAGGCATCCAGGAATATGGCTCACACACAAATCCCCGCCCAGGGAGAGCAGGCATGCCAGTGGGCAGAGACAGACACCGAAAGACATGAATGAGCAGCAGAATACAGAGCAGTTCAATTACACATCAAAAAAAGCTAAATATAAACACACACATACACATGGTACTACACCGAATTAAATCCTAAGGAGAAAAATAAAGCAAGGGAAGTACTGGGGGTGGCCAGGGAGGAGCTGGCTGAGAAGGGGCTGCTGTTGGAGCGAAGGCTTGAAGGAAGTGAGGAAGGAGCCATGTAGCTTCCTGAGGGAAGAGGATTCCAGGCAGAGGGAACAGCCAGGGCCGTGCAAAGACCCTGAGGTGCGACCAAACCTGAGAAATGGCAGAGGCCAGGGTGTTTGGAGCAGTCAGTGAGGAGGAAAGTGAGGGTAATAAAGAATGGGAGATAAAAGTGAGGGAAGTGTTCTAGGCAGACAGAGGGACGGAAGAGGCAGAGGAGGGGAATGGACAGATGAGGTCCAAGAATGGATCAGAAGAGGTGTAGACAGGGGCGCCTGGCTGGCTCAGTCGGTTAGGCATCTGCCTTCAGCTCAGGTTCCAATCTCAAGGGCCTGGGATCGAGCCCTGCATCCGGCTCCCTGATCACCAGGGAGTCTGCTTCTCCCTTTGCCCCATCCCCAGCTTCTGCGCATGCTCTCTGTCTTCTCTCAAATGAATGGATAAAATCTAAAAAAAAATCTAGAAAAAGAAGAAGACGACGTAGACAGACATTTGGGTGTACTGAGGGACCAAAGGAATTCACAGATGGACAGAACAAAGTCCATATATGGACAAACAGGACATAGGGAGAGACAGACGCAGTGCACAGAGAAAGAAAGATACAGCATGGATGGCCGGACGGATGGACACACTGATGGACGAACAGGTCATGTCGTGTGTGGGCCGAGGGACAGACAGCAGGGGCACATGGATGGGCAGATAAGCCACAGACAGACAAACAGCACTCGGACGAGCAGACAGGGTACACGAGGAAACAGAGGGGGCGAATGAGTGCACATCCAAGGGACAGTCGAAGGGTGGACTGGCATTAGGCCCGTGACGGGGCCGATAGAGAGGGGCGGCCCACCGCTGGGCAGGTGTGGCACACGGACGGAGAAGACACAGACCGGCGACCGGTCAAAGGGAGCGGTGGGTCGGAAGGACGACAGAGAGACAGAGGGGCTCACTTGCAGGCGCGCTCGCGGCCACCGGCGCGGCAATCGAAGTTGTCGTAGAGGCAGGCGGGCGAGCTGCAGGCGGGGTCGCAGCGGCTGTTGTTGAAGAGGCGCCAGCACTGCAGCGCCGCGCACTGCCGCCAGGGGTCGCCCACGCTCAGCGAGCAGTCGCCGCCGTCCCAGCCGCAGCCCGGGCTGTTGCACTCGCGGTCGCAGCGCTTGTCCCCGCTCTTGGCCTCGCAGGCGGCGCTCGGGCACAGAGGCTCCTCCGGGGCCTCGGGCACAGCCGCCGGCGCCTCGCACCTTGGTCCGGCCCAGCCTGGCGCGCACGCGCAGCGGAAGAAGGGTGCGAGCGGCGCGGGGCGGCAGGAGCCCCCGTGGAGGCACTGGGAGGCCACGCAGCTGGCGTTGGCGGCCCCCGGCGGCGACCCCCGAGCGCCCCGGCAGGCGGGCCCCGACAGTCCTGGGGGACAGGCGCAGCGCGGCCCACGGACCGTCTGCTGGCACGGGACGCCGGCCGGACACTGTAGCTCCCGGCATGAGCGCGCCACCCGCTCGCAACGCGGGCCCCAGAACGGCTGGAGATCCCATCCAGTTGGGGAAAGAGAGGGGAGCGAGGGATTTGGAAGGGTGGAGAAGAGAGAGAGGGTTGGATAGGGGGTCAAGGCTTCAGAAGGTTGAGCTTCCAATCTCCCCAGGTCCCGCCCAACCACTCCCCTGCTCACTGGAGGCCCCACCTTGCAGATAAGCCCCGCCTCCCCCAAATCCCCACTGGGGTTTGGAGGCACGGCCTCCAAACCCCAGTGCCCCCCCAACACACACACACACACACACACACACACACACACACACTCTCTCTCTCTCTCTCTCTCTCTCTCCAGGTATTTTCAGTATTTCTCTGGAACCCCCTTCCCTTCCACCTCTTCTCCCCTAAAGCCACGCCCTCCAAAGAGGCCGCGCTCCCACTCCTCTCCCAGAGACACCGATGTGACCTACCGGAATGCAGTGACAGGTAAATGTCAACACACCCCCAGGGCCTGGGCTGGGACGGCACTGACCTCCATGCTGGCATGGCTGGGACTCGCAGGGAGACAGGGCAGTCTGACAGCGGGGACCTAGACAAGCAGGAGCTAACGGGTCAGCCACAGCGTAGGAACACAGGCAGGATCCCAGGGCAGCCGCCTCTCAGACGCTTACCTGTGAAGCCGGGACGGCAAATGCAGCGGAAGCCCCCACCTGGGTCCTGCAGACAGTCCCGAGTGTGGGCATCGTGGCAGGCACCCGGGTGACACTCATTGATGTCCGCCTCACAGCGCAACCCAGTGTATCCTGGGGGGCAGGTGCAGCGGAAGCCCCCCACCAGGTCCACGCAGGTACCATTGTGCAGGCACCGGGGGCCCTGGTCCAAGGGTGGGCCTGGGCCACAGTCGTCCTCATTAATCTCGCAGAGCACGCCTTGGGGAGGGGAGGATGGAGAAGCAATCAGGAGGGGATGGAGACCCAGCCTCCCATCCTGTCCCCCAACCCTGGCCCTGGCATACCCAGTGTTCCTGGGGGGCAGGAGCAGAGATAGCGGGCCACAAGGTCAATGCAGAAGCCCCCGTGCTGGCAGGGCTGGGAGGCACACTCGTCCACATCATCCTCACAGTTGTCCCCTGTGTAGCCAGCTGGGCACTGCAGTGATGTGAGACAGGGACCTCTAAGCCCAGAGGGACACAGATACTCCCCATGAAGACACGGAGACGACAGAACGAAAGGACATAAGTCTCATCCAACACACAGAGGCATGCCCCGTGCACAGAAACACACACACACACATAGTACAAGGAAACACACCCAGTCGCAGAGGGTTAGAGACTCAGCCAGTGCGGAGGACACACACACACACAAATGCACAGGACAGACACACACGAGAAACATGCAGATGCCCAAACGTGCCCAAGACGCATACAATCAGACATGCACTTGGACACCAGCATGCACATTCACTCCCAAAGGGCGGGGTACACAGAGGGATACAGAGATACATCTAGGAAACAACCAAAGACGGAGGCACACCCAGACAGACAGAAAGTCCCTTAGATCAACCAAGAAATACATCCACAAACTTATACCCAAAGACACAAAAGCAAAAACCCAGGCATGTCCAGAGAGACACACCCACATCAGCTCACAGACACACGGAAATGTGTGTACAGACACACCCAGCACGACTAGCTCCCCTGTCCCCGAGTCTGGGTGCCCCTTACCTCGCACATGTAACCCCCCATGTAGCCTCGGCAGGTGCCCCCATGCTGGCAGGGCTGGCCCAAGCAGGGGTCCACCTCCTGCTCACAGTGGCTGCCCGTGCGGCCTTCTGGGCACACGCAGTAGTGGGAATTGTCCTTGTCCACGCACTGCCCACCTGTCTGACACAGCTCGTCCAGCCGCACCCCTGCGCAGAGGAGAGCGGGGTCAATCACGTATTTGCCCCTCCCTGATTGCATCGCTCAGAGCATCACTAAACACCCCCGCTGGCATCAGTCACCAGGGTCTCACGCACACCCCATCGGGTTGTCACACAGCCCTCCAAACTGGCACGGTCCCAGTCACTGACACACAAACACATGCCCACACCTTGGCAGCCCACACTAGCTCAGTCACACAGTTACCTCATCCCAGCTACGACGTCATCCCAGCTACCTCATGGTGACAGAGGCATCCACCATCCTGGCGCTGGCCAGCTGTCCCAGTTACACACCCATCAACACTCAGCCACACACCCCATCCCGCCCCTACGCTCTGCGGTAGCCTCCTTGGACTCTCATTAGCAAGAAGTATGTGCACACACACTCTCCGGAGGCCCACACCCCGCCTCTGTGCTCCCCCTCACCGATCTGGGCTGCAGCCTCCCTGCAGGGCAGACTCCGAATGTCACAGAGGCGACCGCTCCACCCCGGGGGGCAAAGGCAGTAGAAGGTGGCCCCGGTCCGGGCACAGCGACCTCCGTTTTGACAGGGCGCGCGGCTGCACCAGTCTACCAGCGTCTGGAGGGGAAGCTGTCAGCGTCAGCGCTCAAGCACTCCCGAGGAGCCGCACCCCAGCTTCTCCAGGGTCCGGGGCAGGCCCCTACCCTAGACGGGCGCTCCAAATTCCTCCCCACAGGCCCCCAGTGACCCCGCCCACCTGGCACTGCGCGCCAGTGAAGCCCTCCAGGCAGGTGCAGCGGAAGCCAGGGTGGGCAGCAGAGCAGACGCCCCCGTGCAGGCAGGGCCGAGAGAGGCAGGGGTCGGCCTCGTGTTGGCAGTGTGCGCCCGTGTAGCCCGGGCGGCACTGGCAGCTGAACGAGTTCACGCCGTCCACGCAGGTCCCGCCATGGAAGCAGGAGCTGGAGGGGAAGTGAGGGATGGGTCAGGCCCCGCCCCACGCAGGCCCCGCCTTCCTGCCCCCTCCCCGGGACTCTCTGAGCCCTGCCCCCCACCGGAAGCTGCCGCCCCAGCAGAGGTCCCACCCCTTCCTGTCCCTTAGCCCCAACTTATCAAGTACTTCAGAGCTAAGTGGGAGTCTTGTGGAGGCCCTGCCCTGACCTGGTCTTGCTCCTTTGGGGACCAGCGTCCCTAAGGTGACCTCCAAACAGATGCCCTGACCCTTCCCGCCACTGCTCCATCACGGATCAGAGCTGTGAGGTGTGTGCCATGCCGAGAACCCCCTTCCTGTCCCCACTCCTTCTCGTGTTCCACAACCCATCTGATGCCAGGGTGCCCGAGCTCCCTGTAGGGACCCCACGTACCTGGGGCTGCAGTCCGGTAGATCCTGCTCGCAGTGGAAACCTCCATAACCAGGTGGGCAGGTGCAGGTAAAGGAGGCCACGTGGTCGGTGCAGGTTCCCGGGCCACAGGGGCTGCTCAGACACTCATCCACGTCTCGGGCACAGCGGGGACCAGCGAAGCCAGGAAGGCAGGAGCACAAAAAGGAGCCCAGGCCATCCTGACAGGAGCCACCATTCAGGCAGGGGTCTAAGGTCCAAAGGGAGAAGGCCTGGTCATACACCTCGCCCCCCCCCCCATCAGCTCAACCTGATGCAGCCATGCCTTTCATAGAGAGGAATCAGAGGAAACCAGGCTTAACTGGGAGGGGCACATTTGGTCAGAGGGATCAAACTCTGTCCCCTCTGTGGCCTCATCCCCTCCCTTATCTGGAAACCTCACCAATGTGCAAGCAGGAGGTAGATAGCGAAGCCAAAAGGTCCTTTTGAGCTGCCAAGCACATGCTGCTAGTTGTGTCTATTTAATTCCTGGGCACAGCACAGAAGGCTTCCAGACCTGTGCCAGCCTGTAAAGTGGCCATTGGCCACGTGTGCCTAGTAAGCCTTGACATATGGCTGGCCCAAATTGGGATGTGCTATAAGTGTAACATAAACACTAGATTTCTGATTCTGAAGACTTCGTATAAAAATATGAATGTAAAATATCTCAATAATTTGATATTGACTACATATCAAAATAACATTTTAATATATTAGTTTAAATAAAATATATTATTAAATTTAACATCTTTTTTTTTACTTTTTTTTTTTTAAAGATTTTATTTATTTATTTGACAGAGAGGAGAGAGATCACAAGTAGGCAGAGAGGCAAGCAGAGAGAGAAGATGAAGCAGGCTCCCCGCTTAGCAGAGAGCCCGACGTGGGGCTTGATCCCAGGACCCCGAGATCATGACCTGAGCCGAAGGCAGAGGCTTCAATCCACTGAGCCACCCAGGCGCCCCCTTTTTTTTTACTTTTTCAGTGTGGCTACTAGAAAAATTTTAAGTGTATATGTGGCTTGCGTTACTGGCCTCTCAGTGCTCCTGGAGCACTCACTGGGGGCCTATTATGCCATACTTTACACATGTTAACCTGCTTGTCACCAGAGGCAGTCTGCAGCCTTCAGACAGACCTGTGGTCCGATCCCACCTCATCCCTCTTGCTCTGTGACCTTGGGCAAGTCACCTAACCTCTCTGGGGCCTCGGTTTTCAAGAATAAAATGGGGAAAGTGAGAGAAGGGTGGAGATGAAAGTTCAGTGCTGGGCACACAGTATGGGCTTGAGGAACATGCTCTCTAGAGCGCCCCCCCCCGGAGGACTCCCCTGAACTCACTGGGGTCACAGTCATCGATGTCCTGATCACAGGAAGGGCCACTATACCCCCTATGGCAGGTACAGCTGAAACTCCCCTCCAGGTTGGTGCAGGTACCGTGGGAGCCACAGGGGGAGGGGCCAGCACACTCATCCACATCCTGCTGGCATCGTGGGCCTGGGGATGGGGAGCAAGGTAACATCCAGGGTTAGAAGGTTCAGGGCAGGGCCTGAGAGTGCCTGGCACTCGGGAAGAACTTGAAGGCCGAGGGGGGTGAATACAAGAACAAGCTATGTGGTCGTTTGCCTGTGGGTGTTTTGCCCATGCTGTTCCCAAACCGCCTTCCCCTTATTTCAGTACGTAGTGGATGCTTTCTGATTGAGGTCTGCCCCTCCAGGCAGCTGTCCCCGAACCCTCCGCCTGAGTCCTAGCCTCCCCACCCCCGGATCCCTTCGTCTTCTCCAGAACTGACCACATGGCTGCAAGTGTCTGTGTTCAGCTCGGTCCCTTCCTAAAAAGAAGCCCCCTCAAAAGACAGGGGTCAAGGGCACGTTTCCCTCTGGGTCTCCAGCACCACCCACTGTACAGCAGGGTGCAGAGGAGGTGAAAGAGAGGAGGAGGAGGAGGAGGAAGCAGGTGGTGTACCTTGCCAGCCAGGGGGGCAGGAGCAGACAGGCAGCTGACCAGGGACAGACTTGCAGTGGCCCCCATGCTCACATGGGTTCGGGGCACAGGGGGACGGCAGCTCACACTGACGACCTGTGGTGGACAGGCAGAATGAGATAGTCTTGACAGATTCCTTGTCCCCATCTCCTTCCAAGGGTCCCCACCTTCTTACCCACCTCCAAAGCTCCTGGGGGGAAGGGGGTAGGAAAGGGGGAAAAAATGCAAATGTAGAGGAGAGAGAGCCTGGGGTGGGAACGTGGGGACACACACCCTGGACACCAGGGGGACAGGTACAGTGGAAGCCCATTCCATCACTGGTGCAGGTGCCGCCGGACCGGCAGGGCTGGGATTCACAGGCATCTCGAGCCAGGCTCTGGCTGCATCGGGGACCACTCCAGCCAGGTTCACACACACAGCGGAACCTGGAGGGGAAGGCAGTCAGGGAATGCCCATGGGCAGGGGGGCAGCAGGGGTTCGGGGGTTGGGGAGAGGCCTCACCCTCCAGGCGCATCGTGGCAGACACCGTGACTGCAAGGTTCTTGGGCACAGGGATGGCTCGCGGGGAGGCAGAGTGGGGGCAGGGAGCCGGGAGGGCAGAGGCAGCGGAAGCCATTTTCCCCATCCACACAGGAGCCTCCGTCACCGCACGGACTGGACGCACACTCATTGATCTCCACGTTGCAAAGGGGCCCTGGAGAGCACGAAGGCAACCTCATCCCAGGACAAGGACCGTGATGCCAACGGGGAAAGGCAACCTTGCCGCATTTAGCACGGCCACACCCTTGAGCAAGAACAACCTCACCTTCATAACATATCAGCTCTTGTACAGATTAAGACAGCCAGCTCCTCAAGCCGGAGCTGCCCCAGGTTATACTCATCCCCAAAGTTCCATGAAATCACCTTCATTTTCACCAAGGATTAGTTTGGCCCCATGCAGAACCCCCACCCTCCCCCCAACACCTGAGTCTGGACCCTCATCTGTGTTCCAGGATGACCTTGAACTGATATGGGGACAACCTCAGGCCAGTGGGAGAGAGCACAGCCTGAGGGCTAAGTGTGGACAATCTCATTGGACAAGTGAATGCAAACTCAACCAAGAATAGAGTACTTTCATCCTCACCCTCTCAGCCTATAAAGAACCTCTTCCCATGGCAGCCACTTGCCCACCTGTAAAGCCAGGCTGGCAGACACAGTCATAGCGGTTGATGCCATCCCGGCAGACTCCAAAGGTGCAGGGGTTGCTGGCACAATCATCAATGTTTACCTCGCAGTTCACTCCTGGGGAGGGGAGACACAGCAGGGGTAGCCACCACTGAGCCCCACGAGGGGCACCAATCCCAAACCCTCTGTGCCCTTCCAGATGTACTGTTTCTGCCCCAGCCCAGCCTCCAGTCCCACCTGTGGTGCCAGGAGGGCAGCGGCAGAGATATTTGTCCACCAAGTCTAGACATTTGCCTCCGTGGCGGCAGGGCTGGCTGCGGCACTCGTCCACCTGGCTCTCACAGCGTGTGCCTGTGTATCCCGGGGCGCAGGCGCACGAGAAGCTGGCAATGCCGTCCACACAGCGCCCATGGTGGCATGGGTCCGGGGAGCAGTCATCCACGTTGCGCTCACACAGCGTGCCCTCGAAGCCTGGAGGACCATAGAGTCAGGCTCCACCCACTTGCCAAGGTCCTGCCCACAGCTGTGGCCTCAGCCCAATCCTGGCCCAGCTCTACCTCAGGCCCTGCCCATCCAGCCAGCAAGAGGTGGGCTCAACTCAGACCCCGCCCCTTAACTCCATCCAGCCACAATCTCCAGGGCTCGCCCCTGGCCAAGACACTTCCACAGATAAATCCCATCCCCAACCATAACCCCTCCTTCTGTCTTTACACTATCAGCCTTGTTCCGCCTCATTCTTCACTCTGGACTGAAATGGTGACACTTGGGAAGCGACTGGGTATGGAGGGATTTGGACACGCCCCCTCTATCAAAGTACCTTACTACCGCTTACATCTATCATTGGCTCCGCCCCCTGGCTCTCTCATTGGCTCTCTCCAGTCCCGTCTTGCTGCAGCACCGCCCCCAGATTTTCCCCAAGGCCGTTATTTGCCTTCCCCCTCCCTTGCCCCGCCTCCAGACTCTTGCTGGCCTGTCATTGGCCCTCTCTCACCCTCGGCGCAGCGGCATTCGTAGCCATCCGGCTGGTCCACACACTTGGCTCCATTCCGGCAGGGTGTGCTGGCGCACTCATCCACATCCAGCTGACACATGGCGCCACTGAAGCCTTCGGGTGGGGAGTGGGATGGGCAGAGGCCCAGATAGGGTCAGAGAAATCACCCCTTGCCAGCCCTGCCTTGTTTGGGTGGGATGAGTGGGATGATCATTTACGTGTGTGTGTGTGTGTGTGTGTGTGTTTAAGTAGGCTCCATGCCCAGCGTGGAGCCCAACAGAGAGCTTGAACTCATAACCCTGAGATCAAGACCTGAGCTGAGATCAAGAATCAGATGTTTAACCCGACTGAGTCACCCAGGCGCCCCAACTTGGTTTTAAATTAATTTCAATGTTTTTCATAGCATGTGGTTTCTGTTATGATGATAGTTAGCACTAACTGGAGCCTTTGCCTCTGCAGGGACCCGTCTTTTTCAAGCTCCCTGGCCCAGGGTCCTCACCCGAGGGGCAGGTGCAGCTGAAGCCGTTGACTCTGTCCTTGCAGACCCCACCATTGACACACGGGCTGCTCTGACACTCATCCATGTCCACTTCACAGTAGGTGCCCGTAAAGCCTAGGAATGAGGGAGGGGGATTAGGGCAGTGGGGGTTACCCTCTGGTCTAAAGGGAGAGCATATGGGAAGGTACTCCCTTTCCCACCCATAGACGGTTCCTCTGAGACTTGCTTGGCCTTGCCCCCCACCCGCCACCCCCACAGCCTAATCCCAGATTCAGCTTTTGGCCTCATGGTGGACCCTCACCCAACTGTGGATCCAAATGGTCCAAGGCTTATGAGACTCCATATGCGCCTTGCCTTCAGACCACCGTCTTCCCTCTGCAGTCCTCACACTATACTGGGTCCTCAGCTACCAGCCCCAAGACCCACTGTAACCTTGGGCCCAGCCTCAATACCACCCCAGGGGTACTACAAGACTCCGCAGGCTCCACCTTGACTCATACCAGCTCCTGGTCCCGCCCTCATATCATCTCCCGCCCCCCAGTGGGTCTAAGGCACAATCTCCAGTCCCAGCACATCTAAGGTTCTACGGACTCCCTTTGACCATGGCCCCAGCCTCGCACAAAGATTCTGCTCTGGCCCAGCCTCCACTTCGTCTCAGGGTCCCGTTCCAGACACAGTTTCACCGGGAAAGGGAGTGGGGGGTGTTGTGGCCTGCAGGCTTCCCTTGCCTCGCCCTCCAGCCTCAGGCTCCGCCCCGGCCACACCCACCACGCACCTGCCATGCAGATGCAGGTGAACTGGCCTATGCGGTCGAGGCACGTGGCCTGGTTGCGGCAGGGCCCGGATAGGCATTCGTTGACATCGGTCTCACAGCGCGGGCCAGTGTAGCCACGGCCACATTGGCACAGGAAGGAGCCCTGTGTGTTCACGCACCGGCCCAGGTGCTCACACGGGTTGGCGCCTGCAGGAGTAAGCATGGCCAGTGTGAGTGTGGGAGGCTAAAGATCCGCCTCTCCCCTCCCTCCCAACTCTCAGACCACACCCCTCCCCTCACCAATGGAGCACTCATCCACATCCTGGTCACACGCCCCGCCGGTGAAGCCTGGTGGACAGGTGCAGATGGCCCGGCCATTCACGGGGTTCGTGTCGCAGATAGCATCCTCGTGACAGGGGTTGCTGACGCAGGCGTCATCCAGGTGACACAGAAGCCCTGGAAAGGGGTAGGCAGAGTTCAGGGGTGGACCCTCCAGCTTTGCCCAAAGGTCCCACATCCACCACATATTGTTTTGTGTTTTGTTTTTATTAACCTGCAGTGTATTTAGGAGCTATTTTTCCCAATCACTTATTATGAAAATTTTCAAATATACTGCAAAGTTGATTCATACACTCACCACCTAGATTCAACTCTTTTTTAAAAAGATTTATTTATTAATTATTTGACAGAGAGAGAGGTCACAAGTAGGCAGAGAGGCAGGCAGAGAGAGAGGGAGGAAGCAGGCTCCCGGCTGAGCAGAGAGCCCAACACGGGGCTCGATCCCAGGACCCTGAGATCATGACCTGAGCCAAAGGCAGAGGCTTTAACCCACTGAGCCACCCAGCACCCAGGCACCCCTAGATTCAACTCTTGTAAGTTTTACGTTTTTTTTTCCCTGAACCACTTGAAAATGAGTTGGAAACATCCACACATTGTTTTAAAATATGTTGACTCCTTTTCTGATTATATGCCCTTAAGCCTTTGCCTCTGCAGCATCCTCTGCCTGGACATGCCTTGGGACGTGCCCATATCCAAGTTCCCCTCCCAAACACCTTCCCTGACCTTGGCCACTTGCAAAGGTCCCATCTCTCTCAGTCACAGGAGAGCTCTCTATTCCCATGGCTACTGCCCTGGACTGTGGGCCAGCCTCTCCTTAGACCCCTTCCAGGCTTACCCCACCCCCCAAATCTGGCCTCCAGCATAATCATTCTAACACTCAAGTCAGACTCCACCCCTCCCCAGAACCATCAATGGCTCCCTGCTGCCCATAAGGCAAAAGCCACTCACCGGTCTTGCCCATGGGACAGGCACAGTAGAACGAGGCTACCCGGTCATGGCAGGTGGCCCCATGGAAGCACACCGCCGTGGCACAGTCATCAATATTCTGGCTGCAGCTCTCGCCGGTCCAGCCATTGACACACACACAGCTGTGGCCGCCCAGGGTGTTGAAGCAGGTGCCCCCATTGTGGCAAGCGTTGGGCTGCAGTTGACATTCATCCACATCCTCCGTGCAGAATTGGCCTGCGGCACACAGACACAGTCCACACCCACTGCGTGCCCACCCTGCCACCTGGCTCTCTCCAGCCCTGCTGCTCACCTGTCCATTCGGGAGGGCACTGGCAGTTGTAGGTATTCACGCCATCCACACATGTCCCCCCATTTAGACATCGGTGCCCTGGACAGTCGTCCACATTGACTTCACAGTTCTGGCCCTCGAACCCTAGCAGGGGAGGGGAGGCAAAGATGGTCACTGCCAGGCGGCCAGCTGTCCCTGCACTCCCACCGCCTCCCCAGGGCCCAGCTCCCTCACCAGGAAGGCAGGCACAGTCATAGGTGAGATCGCCACTCTGTCTGCATGTGCCCCCATTGCGGCACGGCGAGGGGGCGCAGGGCACGGCCGCGTTCTCACACAGTGGCCCCGTGTAGCCAGCTGGGCACTGGCAGCGGAAGGAACCGGGCGTGTTGAGGCAGGTGCCGCCGTGGCGGCAGGGCCCTCCCCCACGGCACTCATCCACATCGCTTCGGCAGCTGCGGCCCTGGTAGCCAGGCGGGCAGGAGCAGAGGTACCGGCCATCGGGCCCCACCGAGCAGCGGGCACCGTGGGTACAGGGGCTGCTGAGGCAAGGGTCGGGCAGGGAGCAGTCGGGACCTAGAGGGGCCAGGAGAGGGTGAGCTTGGGCTGTTCACACCGTTGCCTAGCTGGGGCTCCCCTCCAGACCATCCCTTACCTCGGAAGCCGCGGGGGCAGCGGCAAGAGAACCGGGCAGTGCCTGCCACCACGGAGCTCTGGCAGACGCCGCGGCCAGCACAGGGACCCGAGTGGCAGGGGTCTTCCAGCTGGCACCGCTCGCCCACCCAACCTGGTGGGCACCTGTGGGCAGAGATAGCTTAGTATAGGGCAGTACTAGGGTGGGACCGGGCAGGAGTGTCCCAGACACGGAGATACACACACGTGACAGCAAGAAATACCCAAGCCAGCAGCACAAGAATCAGGCACGCCCGTTCGTTCATGCGACCAATATTCACGGACTATCTACTATGTTCTTAGCAAGAAGAATACAGTCACAATCACCTGAAGTCATCCCCACTGTCCTTATGCTCCCAACCAAGCTGGGCAAAGAGAAGATACACAAATAATGAATTAGATAGCATGCCAGCATGGGGCGGTAAGGGCCATGAAGAGTTCAGTGGGTTTTGAGTCATGGCCCCAGAAAAGAAATGCCCATGTCCCAGAACTTGTGATTCTGACCTTATTCGGAAAAAGAGTCTTTGCGGACGTAACTAATTGACAGATATCAAGATGAGGTCATCCTGGGTTTTCCAAATGGGCCCCCAAATCCACTGGCAGAGGGAGATTTGGGAGGAAGAGGAGAAGGCCACATGGAAGACAGAAGCAGACGCTGGAGTGTTGCGCCCCCAAGCCAAGGAGCGCCTGGAGCTGCCAGGAGGGGGAAGAGGCCAGGAAGGATTCTCTTGGAAAGCCACTGGAGACGGCGTGGCTGCCAACACCTGGATTTCAGACTTCTGGCCCCCAGAACTGTGAGAATAAATTGGTTTTTTTAACCACCCAGTTTTTGGTGGTTTGTTATGGCAGCCAGGCAACTAGGACACAGGATGAGGGAGATGAGGAAGGAAGGAAGGCAAACGTGATATTTTCAGACTGAAGAAGGTGAGGGAGGGGGGCATGGGACTGTGTGAGGAAGAGCCTTCCAGGCAGAGGGAATAGCAAATGCAAAGTCTCGGACTCCAGAAGACAAGCACTCAGGCCCACACAGACAGACTCAGAAACATACACAGATAACACAGCGCCACAACCAATTCGACATACTGGCCTGGCCAACATTCAGACCCAAATCCACAGCTCAGTTCACAGACGGGTAGCTCTCATGTGGACAGAGAGCGCAACTCTCCCAAATCCTCCACTCCTTTCCTGGAGGCACACACAACCCTTCCTGCCACTGGGAGGAAGAGGTGGACACCAGGGCTGGCGCCCTCTCCCTGGGAGAGAGTCCTTCTGCCTGCAGCCCCTTCCCCAAACCCACCAAGGCGACCTTGAGTAGGAAGGAAATAAGGCGGTTCGCCTCAAGACTGGAAACCTCCGGAGGGACACTGGCGGGGTGGGAGGGAAGGATTTGGACTGGCAAAAGGGTCCAAGGTCCCGCCCGCCCCCGACGCTGCCCACCCCTGGCGCGGTCCCTCCCTCTGGCTCATACCAGCCGCTTAGGGCTAAACTCAGGCAGCTGACTCAGTCCCTAGCGTCACCCACAAGATCCCGCACCCCGGCCCCCAGCGAAACAGGTCAGGGCACGGCAAGGCAGGGGTGCCAATGGTGTTGAGAAAGGAGGGCCAGGCTCCCAGCCCGCTCCCCAAAGCCCCGCAGGACCACGACGTCCGTCAAGACTGCGCGCCGAGAGGGGGCGCGCTGCGCCGGGCGCCTGGGACTGCCGGTCCCACCACCAGGCAGGGCGCGGCCGGGCGGCCCCCTCCCGACGCCCCGGGCGGGTTCCCACGCTCTGCGCCCCGCTCCCCCGCCGACCGGTCGGGCCGGTTCCAGCCTCCGCCCGCGCCCCGCCTCACTGCCAGGGCTTTGGGGGAAACCGAGAGGGGGAGAGCACGCTTGGTTGGGGGTCGGCAGGAGGGGAGGAGAGGGGAGAGGAGGGGAGGGGAGGGGGTGTGGCGAGGACTGGGAGACAGAGACGGTGGCTTGGGAGGCGACTTTGAGGAAGAGGCTAAGGGGGGATCCGTGGAGGGGTGACATATTGGGGCGATCACGAAAAGACACGAGTATTTAGAACCTTGAAGGAGATTGGGGGGCCCGTGGGGGGTGGTTCCCACGGCCCAGCTCGGGGAAACAACCCGCTCCACTCCGGGTAATCCGGGCTCCGGGCGGCCGCGCGCGCTGGTGATTCACCTGTTGAGGGGCGGGGCAGCCGCGGCAGCATTCACCTGTCGGCTGTATTCCAGGTGCAGAGCTCCACTGCGCAGGCGCCCGGCCCCACGGCTCCGCCTCCCAGGTGAGTGGTTCCAGATAAGGTCACACTTTCCCCCACCCCCACCATCTCTGACTCCCAACCCGGGAACCCACTTGGCCAGACTAAGCCCCCACCTGGGTGAGCCCAAGTGGGCTCCAGTCAAACCGCGTGTGTAACTTCTATAGGGATCTCTGGGGTCAAAAGTCACCCCAGACCGGCCCAGCTTAGCACACCCATTCAACTTGTTGAATAAACGAATACACTAATGAATCAATCAGTGGCTACTATTACTAATGACGATATCATAAAAGGAACCACGAATTTCCCCCAAACCTTGAGACATTCCCCTTCGTGGCACGTATTTCCTGTGCCCCTACTATTCATCATCATCATCCCTATTTATGGAGCACATGCTGTTCGCTGAGCACTACCTTGAGTTCATCCTAGGAAGGGTCTCTTAATCTATAATCTTAGTCAACCGCGTAAAGGAGGGACTATGATTGCCCCATTTTCCAGAAGCAAAAACTGAGGTTCAGAGAGCTCAAAGCACTTGCTCAAGGGATCTCAGAGCCCAGAATTCAAACTGAGTTCTGTCTCCCTCTGCTCAGTTCTTTCCCAGCCTCTGCTCAGCAACTTCAACCCTCTGCCTTTCCCTGTATTACCCAACAACTGAATGCTTGAGCCCCTTCATGGTAACAAGCCAGGGAAAAGCATCCCTATTTCTGAGATCCAGAGAGAAGTGACTAACCCAGGGTCACATAGCAAGAAAGTGACGGAGCAGAGCTGTATTATAGGCCCCCTGTACCCGCAGCACTAAAGGTTGAGACATGGGATGATGCAATTGGTGTACCCACTACTGCCGAGCCATTGGTCCCTAAAGATCTGTTGATTGAATAATAACTACCTCCATCAGAGGCTTTACGCGTGACCTCAGGCAGCCAAGAACTCTGTGAAGTGGGATTTAGTGCGCCTGTTTTCCAGGCCAGGACACCGAAGCTTAAAAGATCCCAGGCAGTCAGCAACGCCATGAGGGATCTGAACCCTGGCCAGGCAAATTGCAGAGCCCCTGCTCTTAACCTTCCTCAGTTCTTAACCCTGCTCGATTCCAAGAAACGAGAGGTTACCCAAGTCATACACATGTAGGAAGTGGTAGAGGCGTCCGTGATGGACACAGAGGCAAGGGAAGAAGACAGACTGCCTCCCCACCAGGACCCACTGATCAGAGGCAGGCACTCACAGACAGGCAGCCTCCCGGGAGGGCAGCTGGGTGCAGCGACCTCCATTCATACACGGGCTTCCATCCAGGCAAGGAGGTGCTGTGCGGGGGCAAAGGAAAGTGGGGGGTCAGCCAGGCACTCAGGAACCCCAGCTCAGAGTGACAGAGACTAGCTTTCCCTCCCCCAGGCAACAGCTGCAACGGGCTGGGGGTGTCTCTGTGGGTGCTTGGAGCCCCCGCATCCCCAGTTCCCACGGCCCCCCGCCCCGGGCCCAGCTGTTGGGGCTGCAGCTGTCCCTGCCAGCTCAGGCCCTGGGAACCGCAAGGCAGGGGCGGGCAGGAGGAGGCGCTGACTTGTGCCAGATGTGGGGACTCAGGAAGCTGCCAGAATGGGGGGTGCAGAGGCAGGAAGTGAGGGTGCTGAGCGTTGAAGGGAGGTCCGGGGCTGTGTGCCCAGATCCTAGGGTAATGGAGAGGGCAGGGGCAAGGAGGCCTGGGGCCCTGGGTCTTTCTTGGCCTGATGTTGGGCATCTGCTCCAGCTGCGCAGAGCTGCCCGGTGCTCTGGCGAGAGGGGCCAAGGCCCGTACCCCATGCACAGCCAGCCCTGGATGCTGCAGGGACGGGGTGTGGTTGAAGGGAGGAGCAGCTGACACTAGGCATGTGCTGCCCTGTCCAGCGTCCCTGTCCCTGAGGGCTGTGTCCCTCTGGGGTGTGGCAGTCTAACTGTCCTGCCAGACTGGTCTGGAGGGCGGTTGGGTGTGAGCCCTCGTGTGTGTGTGTGTGCACGCGTGTGTCACAGATGGAGAGATGGAAAGAGATGGAGGGAGACAGAGAAAAACGGAGACAGACACAAGAAAGGAAACTCGAAGCAGGCCGACACAGAGAGGAGGCAGAGATGTGCAGAGAGAGAGGGAGAGACAGAACAAGTCGAGCTGGACATGCTACTAGGACAACATGGCTTGTGTCCCCCTTCCTCAGGGGACAGGCGGAGACAGGACACTACCACCCAGACAGGGGCCTGTGGGTGTTTGGGAACTCACACTAGGAGGCAGGTGAGGCAGACTGTGGGCCTCACCAGACGCCGGCCCCGTGAGCCCCATGTGTGTGCTGGAAGTACACGCGTGTATGGGTGCCTGCGCCATGTATGTGCGCGGGAGGGGTCTGTCGCAAGTGCCCGCGAGTGTGAGCCCCATTCATCTAGTACACAGCTGTGTCTCTGTGTACAGTGTATTCTCAGGTGTGTGTGTGTATGGATGGGTTGCGTGTGCCTGTCTGCGTGTATACACGGGGTGCAGGAATGCCTTGGATCTGTGTGTGTCTGAACGCACGCAGGCAGCGTGCACAAGGCTCTGGGCTGCTGATCCCTGGTGTGTATGAACATGTGTAATTGGATGTGCAAGTATGTTAGTGTGTGAGCTGCGTATCCACTCTGCGGGGGTAGTGCGTGTGCGTGTGCACGTCTCCAGCTGCCCGAGTGACCCGGGGCTGTATGTGCCTCCGATTGTGTGACAGTCCATGTGTGTGTGCGCCGGCCCCGCGGGGGCGGCAGCTCCTGCCCCATCCTGCCCCGTCGGGCACCGGGCTGGGCGGTGCAGGCCCTTCCTTCCCTGCGCCCGAGCCCCACAGGGGCTCCCCGGACCCCGGGCCAGGGCCGCTCGGCCCGCGTCCCTCTTCCGCCGGCCAGGCCTCCCTTGGGGGTGTGCGCCCCCGCAGCCCCCGCCCAGGCCCCGCCGCCCGTCCCGCTTTGTCTGGCAAAGAAAGCGCGAGGCCGGCCCGGGGGGGAGGGGGTGTCTAGACGGCGCGGCCATTGTCCCGAGCGGGGGAAGGGAGAGCGGGGAGGGGGAGGGGGAGGGGCGGGGGGCCCCCGGCCTGCTGGGGAGGGGCTCGGGCTGCGGAGACGGGGCGCTGGAGCTGGAGAGGAGCACGTGGGCTCGCGCCCCCCGCCCTCCTTTTCCCTCCCCTTGCGGGGGCGGGATCAAGTGGCCTCCGGGTCCCGGCGGCCGGGGGAGGGAGCGGGGCCGCGGGCGGGGAAAGGGGCGCGGGCGCCGATGTGGCTCCAGCTCCGACTCCGGCTCCGGGTCTTGCCGCGCTCCGGCCTGAGAAGTTTTTCCCCCGAGTTCGGAGCTCCAAGAACTTCGCGCCCCCTCCCCGTCCCCCGCCCGGCCCGGCCAGCCCTGGGTGTGTAGGGGGGCTTTTGTGCGAGGGCTTCCCAACCTGGGGATATTGGGCTCCAATAGTGACTTTCCCAAGACTGCAGACCGACGTGCATTGGGAGCGAGCCCCAGACTCTTGGTCTCCCCGATCTTGCGTCCCTGATCCCCAGACCTCAAGCTCCCAGTCCCTCATTCCTGGGTCCCTTCATCCCCAACTCTGATCGCTCCTGGTCTCCTATTCTGCGGACCTCTGGGGCCCTGCCCCCTCCCCCCACTAAGCCCCTGCCCCCCCCCCCCAGACTGGCACGTAGCCCCCGAGCTCCAGCTCCCTGCCTCCGCTCTGGTCCTTGGCTTCTAGACCAGCTCCCCAGCCCCACACTCGGGGGTCCTTAAACTCCGCTCTTACCCTCCCCCAACCCACCCACCCAGTCCCGCCCGCTAGGTCCCAGCCCCTCACCTGCAGCCCCGGGCCCCGCTAGCAGTAGCAACAGGGGCAGCGCCCGCACGGGCGGCAGTGGTGGCGGCAGCAACATCGGGCGACGGCGGCGGCGGCGGCCCCGGGTCCCCGGCCCCATGGCGGCCGGCCGCGACCCTCCCTCCTCCCTCCTCCCTCCTTCCCTGGGCTCCGGGCGCGTCCCGGGCCAGCCTCCGCGCCGCCAACTTCGCCAAAGTGAGGCTGCCGGGCCGCCCCGCCCCCAGCCCTGGGCGGCTCGCCCCGCCCCGGGGCCGGCCCTGCGCTCCCCCGCACCCCCCACCCCTACCACCCCCCCCACACCCGGCCTCCCGGGGTCCCTGCCCACCCTCCACCCACACAGCCTGGGACCCGCAGACCCTAGGAATTTCAGGCCGGCCATGCGGTGAAGCGTGGGCTGAACCCTCGGTGACAGACGTACCGGCTTCGTGAACACCCCGGCTCCCAGCGCACACTCAGAGCCCAGGACACACACACAGCCAGGACACAAACAGACCTCCAGATACCCCAAAACTGAGGCCAAGCACGTCCCGAGAAGCTCACGCACACACAGCTACCATGCATAGGCGCAGACGCACGCCCGAAGCTTCATGGGGACTTAAAATATAAAACGTAAACCCGAAGCTCAGGCCCAGCCAGGCCCTGGGGTGGGCGGGGGGGCCGTAACAGCATCTGCAGCCTCAGACCTCAGACACATATTAGGAAGGAGCCTCATGCATGTGGGCAAACGCACACACACAGACACACACACCTTTTACTCTCAGCTCTCCTAGAAAGCTCCTTACTACCCTGGGTGAACTCAAAGGTCCATCCCAGCCCCCAGCCCCACCCACACGCGACACAGCTTTGCCGCCCAGCCTTGCTCAGTTCCATCAACCGCCTTTTCCAAAATCAGTCCTGCTGCAAAGCCTCGGGAGCTGCCCCCTCTGTCCCTGTGGCGATAATGGGGACGCCAGAAGGCCCCAAGTCCGGCCGCGGAGGAGCCCTCAGTCTGGGGAAGAAAAAGCTGGACAGAAGCCCCCGCCCCCACCTCCATCACTGGGGGTTCAGAGCTGGGCCAAAGGGAGGGACAGAGTCTGGGAAAGGTACATAGAGGGGCTGGGGAGGGCTCTGCTGAGGGTTGTTACTTATGTGTTCATTCATTTATTCAACAAGTAGGTATAAAGCTCCAGCCCTACATCTGATTTTGTTCCAGGGGCGGGGTGGGGGGGTACACCTTCTTTCCCCAGAGAGGGCTTCCCAGAGGAGGGTCCAGAGGAGCTCAGCCAGGAAGGATGAATTAGAGGGAAAACATCCCAGCAGAGACACAGGCCTGCACCCACTGGAGGGAGCAGAGAAAGGAGGAGTGGACAGGCCAGGGTCACACAGGCCCCGATGAGGAGGAGCAGAAGGAGACCAGACTAGCTCCCTGGTACATGGCTTCGTGGTAAGGCTGCAGGGGGGAGGAATGGTCTGGGGGTGAGGTGCTGAATCCACAGAGCCTGGGGGTCACCTATGTGCAGCTGAACACTGGGGCCGAGCACAGGGAAGCCATGGTGGGAGATAGTCACAAGGGCACCCCAAGATCTCCAGGCAACTTTTAACTTTTTTATTTTAAAATATTTCCAAGTGTAGGTCACCTGGGTGGCTCAATGGGTTAAAGCCTCTGCCTTCGGCTCAGGTCATGATCTCAGGGTCCTGGGTCAGGGTCAGGGTCTCTCTGCCTGCCTCTCTGTCTACTTGTGATCTCTCTCTCTCTGTCAAATAAATAAATAAAATCTAAAAAAAAAAATTCAAGTGTAGAATAACATAATTTCCATATTCCCTTTATCCACATTCACCAACTCTTTCCACATTTGGCCACATTTGCTTTATACACACACACACACACACACCTATGTGCCTTTTTAATTTTTTTGACTTTTTATTTATTTTGAGAAGGTGAGACAGCCCACACAAGCGGGGGGGGAGGGGCAGAGGGAGAGGGAGAAAATCCCAAGGACACTCCCCGCTGAATACCTCCACCCAGAGATCAAGACCAGAGAGCGGAAAACCAAGAATCAGATGTTTAACCAACTGAGATCCAGGTCCCCCAGTTGTCTTTTCAGTTTGGAGAGCTAATTGTGGATGTGATGTTCCTTTACCCCAATACACCACTGTGTGTTTTCTGAGCATGAGCACATTCTTTTACCCAAACAGCTGTCACCATAGCTGTCACCCTTAGTCTGTGTTCCAAGTTTTCTGTTGCCCCAATAGCATCTTTGATAGCATATTTCTTTGCTGGTCCAAGATCCAATCCCTGACTATGTGTTTCATGAAATGGTCATATCTCTTGGTGTCCTGTAACCTGAATGAGTTTCTCAGCTTTCCCCCGTCTTTTGGGAAACTAACATTTTTGGAGAGCGGAGATCACCTGTTTCACAGAAAGTACCCCAGCGGGCAGGCCTGCTGGTTCCTCCTGACCCGGTTCAGGTGTGTGTCTTTGGAACCACAGAGGTGATGCTGGTCCCTCCTGATGCCTCGTATCCGGAGGTACCTGATGTCAGTTCCCAGCATCGGTGATGTTAGAATTTTATCATTTGAGTGAAGTTGGCCAGGTTTCCCTACTCTTGAGGTACCATTTCCTTCCCATTCCTCCTCCCGTAACAAATCGATATCAATATCATTGAGATGATGTGAATATCTTGGTGCCTATCGAACTTGCCTCCGCTGGTTCTGGCACGGACTGATGATTTCCTCCGAGGTTTTTTACACTGAGATAAAATCCACATACCACATAACTAACCACTTACCATTTTATTTATTTTTTTAAGATTTTATTTATTTGATCTCTCTCTGTCAAATAAATATATAATCTTCAAAAAAAAGATTTTATTTATTTGACAGAGAGAAAGAGATCACAAGTAGGCAGAGAGGCAGGCAGAGAGAGAGGGAGAAGCAGGTTCCCTGCTGAGCAGAGAGCCCGATGTGGGGCTTGATCCCACAACCTTGAGACCATGACCTGAGCCAAAGGCAGAGGCTTTAACCCACTGAGCCTCCCAGGCACCCTAACCACTTACCATTTTAGAATGTACAGCTCGGAGATCTTAGTGCAAGCATCGCCTCTATCTACTTCGAAGACACTTCCATCACCCCTAAAGGAAGCCTGTCCCCAGGGGCAGTCACTCCCCAGCCCCCTCCCCCAACCCCTGGCAGCCACTGGTGTGCCTTCTGCCTCTAAGATTTGCCTGTTCTAAACGTTTTTTTTAAGATTTTATTTATTTATTTGACAGAGAGAGAGAGAGATCACCAGGAGGCAGAAAGGCAGCCAGAGAGAGAGAGAGGGAAGCAGGCTCCCTGCTGAGCAGAGATCCCGATGGTGCTCGATCCCAGGACCCTGAGATCATGACCTGAGCCGAAGGCAGAGGCTTTAACCCACTGAGCCACCCGGGCGCCCCTGTCAAATAAAATCTTAAACATATATATATATATATATATATCCCATTGTATGGCTATACCATATTTTGCTTATGCTTTGATCCATTAATACGTGCGATGATTTTTAAATGCTGGAAGAGGAAGAGGGGAAAGAGGCAGAAGCGCTGTTATGGAGAAAGAAGAAGCTTGAAAAGCCAAGGGTGCAAGTGGAATGATCGGCTGGAGGCTGGCCGCGCGGGTATAGACAGGCCAGCCCCTGGGGACAGGAACTGAGGATGCTCTGCCCCTCCCCCAGCGTCTGGCTGCCACTCCCATGGGGAGGGACTATCTGCCCATCTTTTGGCGACTTACCGGAGGCTTTCTAGAGGAAGGACTGACATTCGAACCCAGGTCCGAGTGACTCCAGGCCAAACGGAGTGTGAGGGATGGGGTGGGGTGGGGCTGGGGATTGGGCACCGAAAAGGAGAAAAGGACAACAGTTGCACAAGAAGGGGTGCGGCCTGATTCACAGCGAGTGTGCTGAATCAACAGGCCCCAGGGCAGGTGCGGCTTCGGTCCCTCCCCGTGCCCATCGCACCGGGAGGAAATCCAAGCCTCCCCCCATCTAGAGCTTTGCTTTCAGAGCCCTTAGCCTGTCCGTGCCTTCTCCAGCAGCCCCCATCACCCTGAGTCCAACCGCCTCCTCACCCAGCAGGCCTTGCCCCCCTCATGGCCTTTGCCCAGGTTCTTCCCTCAGCTGGGGGAGCCTTTGCTTCCTTCCCCTGCAGGAACTCACAACAAACGCGTTCTCTTCAAAAATGTATTTTCTTCTAGTTACAGGGAATCCTCTGCTGTTTCCCACACATGACACCCCTTTGCCCATGCGGGTCCCTCCTTCTGGCTTGTCTTCCAACTCCCCATTCCCGTACCTGGGGAATTCCTGTTTATTCCTCAAGATTGCAGCCCCCGGGGCACCTGGGTGGCTCAGTCAGTTAAGCGTCTGCCTGTGGCTCATGTCATGATCCCAGGGTCCTGGGGTCCAGCCACATAGGATCCCTGCTCGGCAGGGAGTCTGCTTCTCCCTCTGCCACCGCCCCCCATGCTTGCTCTCTCTTTCTTTCTCTGAAATAAATAAATAAAATCTTTAAAAAGGAAAGAAAAAAGAAAAGAAAAGGGTAGGTTGGTTCCAGTTCTAGGAAGGCCTCTCTGCCCCTGTAGGCAGACCCATCCCCCCACCCCGGGCTTTCCCAGCATCCTCTTCTCTCTCTCTCAGCCTTTTCCATAAGTGACTGGGATATCTGTGTCCTCTCTGTATCCCCACCTAAACCAGGAGCTTCCCAGGAACCAGGTGTCACACAGCATGCTATGGACACAGAAGGGGCAACAAGGGAGGGTTTGGTGACTCAGGAATTGGCTGAAGGAGTCAGCGTGCCCAGCCCAGAAAGGCTGCCCCAGGGGGCCCAGACCACTCTCTTCAGTACCCTTCTAAAGGTTTGGGCTCCAGGGGCAAAGGTATGGGCTTCAGGAGGCACGCTAGCTCCAACTCTGGCCCATCTGAGAAAGGACTTTGTGCTGGAATGGATGTCCTAGGAGGTGCTGAGCTCCCCATCAGAAAGAGGAACCAAGGAACCTGGACCCACATTTTGCTAGACAGGAAGTCTAGAGTCTGGTCTGTGGCAAATAGAGACAGAGAGGGAGCAATAACAGTGAAAATACAGGTGAGGCCAGCATAGGGGGGAGTGGGCACAAAAGAAAGAAAGTCTATAGAATGCCTTATGTGTCAATCCCTTTCTGAAGTCCCCATGACTTGGCCAGCAGAACGTGGATTCCTAGCTCCATCTTCCTGCCACCCTTGAGCCACGGTGGCAAGAACCAGCCCAAGGTGTCAGGATCCTTGGGGGACAGGGTAGTCGGGAGCGACCATTCCTACAGCCTTGCAGTGGGTTACCACACAGTTCCCGATATGGAGGGGGTAGGGGTGAGCTCGAGCCCTCTCCCCTGCCCCTGCTGGCTGCCTTGGCCCAGGACTGCATTTCTCCTCAATGAGCTCAGTCCCCAAGGACACAGGACCTGGGGCCAGGCCAAGATGCAGCTGGTGGGCCCGGGCCGATGACCGGGAACCTGAGAACGTGCCCTCGGCTTCTCCTCCTGGGACCACAGTCCTGCCCTCGTCACCAAAGCTGGGGCCATGCCCTTCTGCCCAGGCAGTGGGCCATGGGAGTCCAAGAAGAACAGGCACGGGGGAGGGCTTCTGGGTGTGGGCCCTGAGCAAGAGTGGGAAGGCTGGACTCCAGGGGCCATTGGCTGTAGACCTAACCAGTTCTTTTGGCCACTGCCTCCCTAGGGCCCTCTCCTGCTCCAACCCTCTATGGCTCCCCACTGCCCAGAGTGACACCGTCCTCACCTTACCAGCTTCACTTCTGTATCCCAGCCTTCCCAGTCTTGGCACAGGCCGCACCCACCATGGGAGCACCTTTCTCATACCCTGAAGCCTCCTTTCACCTGGCAGTTCACTAGGACCCTCCGGCTCTTCTCATCTTCCTTCCTTCCTTCGTTCAACAAACATTACTGACTACCTACTCGGTGCCGGGCCCTATTAATGCAGAGGTGACAAAGATAAAGCTGTTTCCATCCCTGATAGAGGAGATAGACCAGAAACAAGAAGGCGGACAAATAAGAACCATTGAGTATGACTCGAGGGAAGGGGAGAATTCAGTGTTGGGGGGCGGGATAGGCCTTGCTGAATTAGAGGACATAACAACTGAGACCTGAAGGAGGAGAAGGAGCCACGCAGAAGCAAACAGCCAGAGGGAGGGGGTGCCAGATAGAGGGAGCAGCAAGTGCAAAGGCCCAGCCAGAGGAAGAAGGGGCAGGTGGATGAGAGGAACAGGGATGAAGTCAGTGTGCTAGGCACAGAGTGTGCGAGGGGTGGGAAGTCGAGGAAGGTGATGTGGGGCAAGTCTCAAGGGGCCACAGGGTCTGGGATTCTATCACAAGCATGGCGGCCACCACTAGAGGGTTTTGGCAGGGAGAAGCTGATGTGACAGAGGTTGTAGACCACTCTGGAAGCTCTGCCTTCTTCTCTCCCAGGGAGTCGTCCCTGAGGCTCCACCATCTCCTCTGGCATCCCAAGGTCTCTTCACTCCATGTGACCCTTCCTGGCTCCCCATCAGATTCTGAGCTCTGTGAGCATCTGCCTGGCTTGCTGCCGAATCCCCGGTGTCTAACATAGAGGCTATTTCACAGTAGGCCAAATGAAAGGATATCCCAAGCACCTCTCAGGGGAGAGCAGGACCCAGGAGCTGGGACCTGAATGTGCCCAGTGCCACCCCTTGGGACGTCCCCATTGGATCAGGGCTCGGCCACAGGCAGGGGTGGGGGCTGGTGGGGCTTCTCAGAGGAGTAGAGGGGGTGAAAACTGAATATGGAAGAGAGTGAAGGGAACTCACTTCAATTGAGAAGTTACTGGCCCTGCAGCTCTGGCCCGGGGGAGACAAGCAAAAGGGGAGGGCACCCCCCCACACACCTTCTGGAAATGGTGGTTTCCTTGTCTTAGGACCCTCCATTGAGTGGGGACTCCCACTGAATGTCTTGGCCTCACAGACCCTGGGCTCAGACCACTCTAATCTTCCCTGTCCGTGACCTTAGCCCAGACCCCATCTTCTCCTGCTCAGGTCTGAACCATGATGCTCTGATGTCCCCTGCCTGTCCTTGGTCCCCTGGTCTTCGAAGGTTGTCCTTCCTGAAGGTGTAGCACCTGTCCTCCTGCTTCAGAAAAGGGGAATGCCTCCCCCAGGACTTTTCATTACCTCTTCCCTTGGCCACATGGAGGTCTCTTCCATGATAAAGTGAAGTTTGCAGGAATCCATAGCAAATGCTCATCTCACATTCCCCCAGCCCCCACCCCCCCACTCTCTCCCTTGCTTTTCTGCACATGCCTGGCTTCATTCTTCCCCTTCTCCACTCCACTCCATGCCCCCAGAGGCTGACCTCCACAGACTGCATCAATGGACGGCCTTGTCCTCTGGCTGCCAGGTGGGTTTGTCCAATAGAAGGCACTGGCGGGAGATGAAGCCGAAAGAGAGAATGGGATATTAATCCTCCTGCATCCCTTCCCACAGGGTCGTCTCAGTTGGTTGTATCCCTTGACCAGGCCCTGTGCACGTAAATCTATCCCGGGGCTCTAACGTTCTTTTCTCCCCTTGTCAGGTCGGGGGGACCGGGAGATGATAATGGCTCTCCATGGGTGCTCGCCCCTTTGGTTTCCCCAAACCCTGCCCTCTCTATATAGTCCCTGTAGCAAACCTGCCTCAAATTACGCCACTGGAATGTGCCACTTATCTCCCCTAGGCTCCCAGATGGGGTCCCCAGGCTTCCCTCCTCACTCCTGCTTAAGGGTGCTCAGAACATCCAAGTCCTGTGTCCTCAGTCTCCACTCTCAGAGTCCCTCCCTTAAGATGTGCATGGCTCCATCCTCGCAATGTGCCAGCAGCTTGTGACACGAAGGGCTGTGCCCTCCTCCTTGACACCCCCCTCCCACCCCGCCCCGGCCCACCACCGCTGCTGGGGCACCAAGATTGCTTGCTTCGCCTCCTAACTCTGGTTTCTCTGCTCTGCCTGTCCCTTAGATGTTGGGGTCCCAAGGGCTCAGTCTCCAGCCTTGCTGTCTGCTTTGTTCTGGGGAGACTTAATCCTCTCCCAGCTTCGGCATCCCTCTGCCCCACCGCACAGACATGGTTGCTTGGTCATCTTTGTCTTTAATCCACAGATGCGTCTAGGTCCTTGCCCCAGGGATTCAGGCCCCTTAGACTGAGCATGACCCAAATCTGCGTCTGGCCTTCCTTTGTATCTGCTCCTCATCCAGAGCCTGGATTTGGGCCTCATCCTATATTGCCCGGACCATGCCCATTCTCCTTGCGGGCCTCCCGATCCTGTCTTCCCCCTCTGGTCGTTCCCTCTCACCAGCCCCCAAGTAAGATTCCAAACACGCAGGTCTGTCCGGAACCTTCCCCTGCTGGCGCCAGTCCTGCTGGGGATCAAGCTCCCCGCCCGATGTTTGAAGTCCTTTGCAATCCCACATCTTCCCATCCCAAACTGCACCCCCCCCCACCCCAGTCTCGTGGAACACAATCAGCTGTGCGTGGAGGCTTGCATGGGTTGGAGCACACCCTCGTAGGGTTTAGCTCCAAGGTTGCCTCGCCTCCTCCAGGGAGCCTTCCCTCCCACTCCTCAAGTAAGTGCCCTGTTCCTTATTCCCCTCGAGCCCGGCTCCATCGCGCTGCCAGAGGCTTAGAGCTGGTAGGAGGGACAGACGAACGAGTGACTGACTGACTGGTGAAAGGTGATTCGGAGGCGGGAGCTCAGAGCACGGAGAGGGAGGTGCCGGGTCTGGGAGGGGCCTCAGCCGGATCCGCCCCCCCCCCCCTCCCTCCGCCCCGGGCCCTCCGGGTTCTTTCTCCCGCTCCAGGGGTTGAGCGCGCGGAGCCCCTGGGCCGGGAGAAAGGCGCGCCCGGATTGGCTCAAACTGGGAGAGGCGGGCTTTGGCCGACCCACGAGTCTCCATTGGCTCACTAGCCAGGATTCTGCCCAATCACCGCGATTAATCTTCGCCCCCATCCCTAGACTCTGACTCCCTCCCGCCCGCGGCAGAGGAGGCGGAAGACGGCGCCGTCTAGTTGCCCTGGCAACCGTCAGCGGACCCGTCTCCTCGGTAACTGTCCGAGGCCTCCCGTCAGCCTTCGCCTGGGCCCCTTCAATCACCCAGACAACCGCTACCCGTTCCGGTCAACCATCAGCCCTTTCCCCGTCCCTCTGGCAACCGTTGCCAGACCCACCGCCCCCTGGACACACCTTCCTCATCCTGCCCGCAGGCCTCCTCGCCCCAGGCTCCGAGATCGCGGGGTCCCCTTCCCCTCGGGCCCATCGCCTCGCCCCTAGGGGGCACTGCTCCCACCCTGGCAAGGAGTCGGGGGGGGGGGGCCCGGCTCCCGTCGGGTGTAACGGGCCGCCCCGTGGTGAGGCTGTGCAAAGCCCCCTGCCTGTCTCCCCGCTCGCTCTCTTGCGTGGGACGGTCCAGCCACAACAGGGAGCTTTTCAAAATGCAAGCCATGTTCCTCCCCTGCTGAAAACTCTCCCCTGGTTCCCCTTAAGAATCGAATCCAAAATCCTCGCAGCCCCTGGCGGTCTGGCTGTGTGGCCTCTTCTCCTCCCTCACTCTGCCCTAGCAGCCGCTAATCCCCACGTTGTTACTCCAGTAGGCAGCCTAAGCTTATTTCTGCCTCCGACCTTCCTATTGACTGCTTAGAAGTGCGTCCCCCAGCTAGGGAAGCCTTTCCTGAGCCTTCACACGCTCACATAGCTCTCTATGCCTGTTCTCTGCCAACTCCACAACGGGGGCCTCGTTCATTGCCTGACACACATGATGATGAGTGAAAGGCTGTATGGTGGAGACAAGAGAGGACAGAGGGGGATGACCAGCAGGCAGGCGTTAGCCAGGCTGGCCCAGCCCAGGAATAAGAGAATGTATTTCTGAGGTTGCTGGTCCCCAGAGAGATTCATCACAGGGCAGGTCATGATGCTGTCCCCAAAGGCCAGGCAAAAGCTGGGGAGATGGGAGTGCTGTCACCAGCCCGGGGCTGAATGGTTCACCCTCTAGTTGTACCACCCTCACCCAGAGGCTGGAGCCAGAGGACCCCAGGAAGAATCAGCAGAAACTATGGTTCATTTGGAGAAGATTCCAGGAGCCGGAGAGGCAGGCCTCAGATCTCAGATGATCATTCAAGGAGCTGGTCCCTTCCTGGGTTGGTCCAGAATCTCACACATCCATTCTAATGGAGCCTAGAGCCATTTTTCCGCGGATCTGAGACAGGGGTCCCAGGATCTTTTGCAGGCCACAGCAAGAGAACTTGAGCTTACAAGGCCCAGAGTCACGGCTGGGAGGAAGGTCGTGGGAACTGCTCTGGGCCCAGCTAGACAGGGAGTCTAGCTGGGAGTCTAGACCCCCAGCTGTTGGCACGTGAAGGTCCTCCCTTGGGGAGCTGGTCAGAAGCCAGGTGTGGATACGCCTATTCTAGGAGCACACTCCTCAGCACTGTCCAGTGGAATGCTTTATGCGGCAGAGGCAATCGAGCCCTTGAAGTATGGCCAGGGTGACTGGGGAACTGAATTTTAAATTTATTTTCTTTTAATTACTTTGCATGCGAATTGAAGCAGCCAGATGTGGCTGCCAGTACCCTCTCGGACACAGCAGCATTTAGCTGAAGACTTGGACTGGAGAGGAAAGCCAGGGACAGGAAGGCCAGAGTCTGTGGTTGGTGCTGCTCCAGGGCCTGACGTTGGCGAGAAGCGAGGCCTCGGGAGAGGGGAGAGGTAGGACGTTCCCCATCTAGCTCCACGAGGAGAGCTGTACGTGGTTCTCCACAACTGAAGTGCTTGTTAACCTGCGCACACACACACACCTGTGTGTGGGCCCCCGGGTTGGTGCGCCTGAGGGCCTCCGCAGATACCCTTGTGTGCAGCCTCGAGTTCCACGCCTGTGCACGACGCGGGAGTCCACGCGGGCATGTGCGTTGTGTGGCCTCCCAGGCGCACACAGGCCAGTGAGCGAGGGCCGCTAGTCCAGCAGGTCTCGCAAGAAGGCCCACATGTACTCGTGCATCTCCTCAGGGTTGCTCTGTGGGATCCAGTGCCCCACGCCTGGCAGGATGTGGGCCTCCAGCCGGCCAGGCACAAAGCGGCTGCTGATGGCTTCCACCAGCCCCTGCTCAAAGTAGGTGTCCTTCTCTCCCCACAGCAGCAGGGTACGGGTGGCTAGCTCCTGGGGCTCCAGGGGGAAGTTCCTACGGCCAAGACAGGGACAGGCAGAAGAATGACTGCCCCAACTCCCTGCCCCCACAACTCTCCTGAGCTTTCCGCCCAGGGTCTGGTCTCACCTGAAGAGGTTTCGGTAATAGTTGACGGGCCCAGTGAGACCACCGGGCTGCGAGAAGTCATAAAGGAAGGCCTCAAGCTCGTTGGGGGTTAAGTGTGGGATGCCTCTCTTGCGGTGTGTGAGGGTGCTCTTTAGGATCTGGGAACACAACAGGACTGTGGTTTCAGTACCCTGCCTGCCCAGGCCCAACCCCCTACCCTCCACCTACCACTGGCCTTTGCCCCACTGCACCTGGAAGTCAGACATGGACAGTAATTTCTCAGGCAGCCAGGGAAGCTGGAACAGGAAAATGTAGTTGGAACGGAAGAACTGGCCGATGTGGCGTATCGAGTAGTCTGAGGGTAGGGGAAAGACAGATGTGAGGCCTGTGCCCAGGGTGGCCCCACACCCCTGTGCTCCTACCGGCACCCAGGTCAGGCACACAAGATGCGCCAACACTCAGGAATGTCCTCGCCGTCTGCCTGAGCCCCTAAGGGTGCTCGACACTCCTCCCGGCCTGGGTACCACCAGCTTCCCTCCCTGCCGAGTTGTCACTGTGCCCACAGAATGGGGGCACCTCCCTCCGCGCTCCCAGGAGTCCCAGAGCCACTGGTGTGCTTCCCATGCCCCGGCCTGGATGCATTTCAATATTTATTGAGCACCTACTGGATGCCAGGGTCTGTTTTAGACCCTGGAGACACAGCAGTAAAAGGAACAAAATTCCCTTGCCCCCGGGGAGCTGACATTCTAGAGACAGAGAGAGATGAGAAAAAATAACCAAGAGGGAGGGAAAGAGAGAGGGGGAGGGAGAAAGAGAGAGAGAGAGAGAAAAAAAGATAAGAGAGGCCACGTCACTATGTCACTTCGACTATGATACCGGGTATTAGAATCAGGTGAGGTGACAGGCATCTCGTGCTATTGTAGTTGCTTACTTATCTATACCTTCCTTGCCAGAAGCAAGGCATTTAACCTCTCTTGCCTCAGTTTCCCTCAACTGGACCATGAAGATTAACACTTTCATCTGCTCAGGAGGCTTGTGTAGGTTATTGTGTGCAACTCCCCGTCAGACCACGAGTTACCTGTCGGTGCTTAAAACATGTGAGTCACTCCTAAGTGTGCTGTCATTAAATGTATCGGGAATGATATGTGTGTCCCCAGCCCCTGGGGTGTTAAGTGGTGGAAAGGGGAGGGTAGACACAGGCACAGGCACATCCCAGCACCCTGGACTCCCCAACGCACCTTGGTACACAGACATGGGGGCAGCACTGACAATTACCATCCGCTCAACCAGGGATGGGTAGTAGATGGAGAAATTCCAGGCAATGAGCGCACCCCAGTCATGGGCCACCAGGATACACCTGGAATAACCTGGGGGGCCAGAGGAACCGGTGTAAGCGAGATGCCAGGGAGAGGCGAGACAGGGGGAGGGAGGCCAGGCCTGGGAAGGGGGTATCCCCACCCAGGCCCAGGATGACATCCTGGATGTCCGTCATCAGCAGGTCCATGGTGTAACAGTCTACATCCCGAGGGGCGTCTGAGGGGCCGTATCCCCGTAGGTCCACAGCCACCACGTGGAAGCGGCTCTGGAACTCCCAAAGCTGGTAGCGCCAGGAGAACCTGTCAGGCGGGTGGGGAGGAAGGCTCTCAGGGTCCCCAGGGTGCATCTCCACCCTATGCCCAGCAGGGACCTTCACTGCCCCCGCCTTCCTACCCTGGGCTTCCCAGAAAGGAAGATGGGGAACCCCACGCAGAGGGCAAGGTCAGCTGCACTCTGGATCCAAGACCTCTTTGTCCCATCCCTTCAGGGCCTCCTGCTGTGGACAGACCCCTGTCCTCCAGCACCCCATCTACCCAGCCCACGAGCCCGCCTCCTGGATGCCCTGGTGGTGTGAGCTCCCTCTCCAGCTCCACCTCCGGCCTTGTGTGCCCCAGGACCCTGGGCTTCAGACCTACCAGTTCTCTGGGAAGCCATGCAGAAACAGCATGAGGGGCCCATTGCCATGTCCGGCGGAGACATAGTGCAGGCGCAGGCCGGAGCTCTGGGAGAGGGCACAGTCTGAGACCTGAGGAGCCCTTCCTCGCTGGGCTTGAACACCCCAGACCCAGATTTGGATTCAACTATTTGCTGTCTGCTCAGCTCCCCCCCCGCCCCGCCCCACAGGGTCCGACTTCTGGGGCCGCCTGACCCCCATCCAAGCCCCGACGGTCACACCCCCTCCCCCCGACCCGCCCCGGGGGGCGCGCGCGCGCTCGTTCGTTCACCTTGAGGGTGAGGAAGCAGTGTTCACCCAGCGTGGGGTCGCTCAAGCAGGCAGGTGGGGCGCTCCGGGGGCGCCCGCAGCAGCCGCGTCGGGGCCGGCACAGCACGTGTGTGAGCGCGATGCAGCCATAGACGGCGGAGGCCACCAGCGCCGCGGAGAACACGAGGCTCCACATGAAGGCGCGCAGCAGCTTCAGACTGAGGCGCGACGGCGCCAGTAGCGCTGTCACCACCAGCTCGGGCATGTCGCCGCGACCCGGGACGACTTCGGCGCTGCCTTTTGGGGTGTGGGCGGGGGGCACGAGCAGCCGCACTGAGGCGGGACCCGGGCTGCGGAGCCCACCGCCCTTGGTCTGGGGCCCCTCCGTGCCTTCCGGACTTGAGGAACGCTCCGGGAGAAGAGGCGGGAGGCTTAGACCGAAACCGCCACCGCACACGACTCACCTAAGTGCAGGTAAACACCTGGGTGAGACCGCGACTGGGAACAGGATGGGGTGCGGGGATTGGAGCCTGTGAGGACCGGGCTTCAGTGGCTGGGGAGGGGCCTGGGGGAGCAAGGATGCGAATTGAGGGCGGGGCCTAGGCAGGCTTGGGCGGGGCTTAGGAACGGGGCGGGGTCTAGTAGGACTCTAGGCGCGAGTGTCTGGGGATGTGAAGTGTAGGGGGAGATAGATATGCAGACTAACATAGCGGGGCGAGGGAGTACCTGGGTGAAATGGGCGGAGCCTGGCGCGGAGGGGCGGAGCAATGCAGGGTAGGTGCGGCCTACGAGCCTGAAACTTGGACCCAACTTGGCCTAGAAGCGTTGCAGGAGTGGGGCGTAGCTTAAAGGGTGGGCAGGGAGAGGGTGGAGCCCAGACGAGGAGGGGCCTGAAGTTGCGCGAGAGAAGGCCCTAGGCTGGGCCAGAAGGGTTTGGGTGCGAGGGCTGGGCCAATAAGCTGGGGGTGGGCCTGGGTCCGGGCCAATGAGACGGGGGGCGGGGCTGGACCCTAATATGGCGGGGCCGGTGGGCCCGGAAGCGGAAGGAGGGGGACAGGTAGTGCCTTGGCTGGGATTAGGAGAAAGGCGCGGGCGGTCGCTGCTAGCCGAGGAGGCCTGGGGTGCCCCCTGCTGCCCTCCGAGAGCTCCCCTTCCTGGAGCGCGCGACCCTGTCCTTGGCCTGGCTGGGGGGAGAGACCTACCAGCACCCTCACCCAGGCCTGGTTCCAAGAGCGGGTCCAGTGGCCTGGACCCCGCGTCGGCCTCCACCAGTTAGTACAGCGGGTCCCTCGTCGGCCCGCCCCTACGCGGCTGTGATTGGAGGGCGGTGGTTATTGACGTGCGGGCGACAGGTCTCGCCCGGCAGCCAATCGGCAGGTGTTGAGGCCGGGGGCTCCGCCGGTGCCGACCAATGAAGACCGGGAGACTCTGACTTCTAGGAGGCAGGCCCGGCCCGAGAAACCGAAGACCGGGTAGAGCCAGTAGAGCTCGGTCTTAGAGAGGAAGTGGGCCAAGGTCGGGCGAGGGGCCTGATAGGGCCAGCTTCCTCCTCCTGTTTTGCAACTTTCCCCCAAGATCTTGACCATTTCACGGTCATTATTTAACCCGTATAACACCCCTATTAAGTGTAGGTACTATTATCACATCTCTGTATTACAGACCACGAACCCGAAATTCCGGGATTAAGTCATTTGCCTAAAGCCACACAGCTTGCTGAACAGGATTTACAGAAAAAAGCAACAATGGCGGGCTCCACCTCTACTTCCGCCTGGAGGCAGCCCTCAGAATGCTTCTAGCTTCCTTTTGATGGTTATCCAGGTATCTCGCAATCCGCTTGTGTGGCTATTTCTTGATGATCAATTTGGGGCATTACGCATTGCAACCGACTCCGTTGTCACCACTGGACAGGCCTTACCCGTTTTTAGTTTTCCTATTGGTTTCCTTTAACTTTAAGCACTCCACTCGTCGTTTTCATCACCTCCCACTGCTAGCCTTACCTTTGTATTGTTGTGGCTGCTAAACATTACATTGTCCTGGGACCATAATTAAGTCTGTGGGTTCCTACGCTAAAGGGGAATGGTGGTTTATGTGGTTCCGCCTCAGTAAACAATGTATCTCAGCCTCAGGAAGACGGCTATGATTACACAGCCAGTACTGTACAAAGGGTTACTCTTCCCTGTACTTAGTACCTTTCTTTTCTTGCACGATTAGCCTGTATCATAGCTTTGGTTTCTTTTACACCTTCCATCAAATCAATTTTCCAACCACTGGATGATCCCGGTATCCCTCCCAAATCCTCTAATCTGGCTGGATGGCTAGTGAGTGTCTGGGGATCACCCTTCTTGCTCTGTTACACAAAACTGACTCTCACCATCCCCCTACCCCCAGTTCTACCCTCAAACAAAGAGACAGCGGTAGTCACAGGATGGTAATTTTATATTCAGTACAAATGTTTATTTTTGCAATGAGAACTGCACAAAAAAAAAAAAAAACCTTTAGTATATAAGTGAAAAGTCTACGAATTCCCTTCTACAAATGTCTAAAGTGTTTAATACAAGTCTCAGATTCACTGACATAATTATTGGCCAAGCGATCCGTGCATACAGTACAGTGGGGGCTTGTACACACCTCTTACTCTTGTATAAGACTAAGATTTCTAGTACTGTGGGAGGGAGTGGGAAATGGCCAGAGAAATTAAATAGTAGACCCAAGTTCTAATTACAACCCAGTTAGAGAAACACCCATCAGGAAGGTGCGGAGAGGGCCATGGCAGAGTTAAATCTTTAGAAGGAAGGTGCAGACAAAACCATTTCTCCAGCTAAACAGGCCTGGCCTGGGGAAGTTAACCAACAAAACACGGAACAGAAATGAGGGGGCGGGAGGAGATGGAAGAAAACCTAAAGAACCAAAATCTAAGTCCCACTTGAACCAGCACAGGAGCACACGAGGAAGTGCCTGCTGGGGGTGGGGGCAGGGGCAGGGGCAGGGAGGCAACTGGGGGGCCTCTGGCTGGATGCCGGAACCACACCCGATCCCAAACAAGGTGACAGAAGGGCTTTCTTGGTTGACAAAGGGGATAAGGGTTAATAAACAGTGCTAGAAATGTTTCAGTTTGTGTTTCTGCACACATAAATGATAAACTTTCATCTTACATCCTAGGGGCCACTCTTAAGTGCTGCCCTCGCCTTGTGGCACGCTGGTGGGCACAACAGCAGCCACATGGCGGGCTCTCTTGGGCGGGAATTGTGTGCATGCGTTTCTACATGCGTGGGAGGTAAGGATCCTGGTTTGGGGGTGGGGGGGGCAGTGTACACTTATCTAAGAATATCTGGTTAACCCTGAGCTTAAATGACAGGAGTAGTTAAGGTAGAGACTGGCGAGGTGGGAGAAGCGGCCCAAGTCCTCTGGTGAGTGGGGGACCAGGATGGAGGAGGGCGAGGGGGAAGAATACTGTCTGGAGTTTGGCCAGATTCTGCTGGAGCCCATGACCCACCCAGGAGGCCAGGGTCCACAGGAAGAATGGGTACCTGGGCTCCCTGTCACAGCTTCAGTTTGGTCACGGGAGATGGGCTAGGTGGCCCCTGATGGTAGTTCTCCTACAAAGGTGGTTGGGGATCTGGGGGGGCGGGGGGGGCCCTGGGCCTAGCCTAGGCAACAGGTGGTTCACAAAGAAATGTCAGGAAGACGCCAGCATTAAAAAAGAGAGATGTGTTTATTCCATGATCAGTACAGACCAAATGCATATTCACCGTATGAAAGTCAAACCAGTCAGTGACTCCAGAGTTTGGCCAACACTGAGGCACCAGCGTTGTGGTGTAGAGTGGGTTCTCATGGCACACGTAACCTCACCAAGGGCTCCAATTATAAAATTAAAAAAAAAAAAAAAAAAAAAAAGTGGGGGAAGGGGCAGCCGGCTGGTCAGGCTCGGTGGGGAGCCTCTACCTTGGGGGTCGGTGGGACCCCAGCCCCCAGTGCCTGCCTTGCTCTCTGGCCCTTCCTTTCCTGGTAAAAAAAAAAAAAAAAAAAAAAAAAAACTCAAACAGATTTGACATTAAAAACAAACAAGAAGGGGAGAGAAAAGAAAACATGGCTTTATAATTAAAAATAGACTAATAAAGTTTGAAACTGAGTAAAATATAGGCAGTTTTTTTTTGTGTTTTCTGTGTTTTGTTTTTTTGTGGGATTTTTTTTTTTTTGAGTTTTTTACATCAGTTTGGTGGAGTCACCAACAAACTTCAAACAAAGATATGCCAACTATGTTCACTACACAGTACAGCCACGGTCACACACTACCCACAGCGCGGTGGCAGCCGCCGCTCAATGAGGAGACGATCACACCATTTCGGAGATAAGCAGTGCCATTGTGTCTGGAGGAGAAGAGAGAATTAAAAATAAAATAGAATCCAACAAAAAAAAAATATATATAGAAAACAAAACAACAACAACAACAAAAAAAAACCCAGAAACACAGGTGGGAAGGAACTGACTTTGGTTGGTGGCCTCACTCACCGGGCGAGGCCGGCCCACACACGCACGTGTGACAGTCACCTCGCTCCAAGTTGCCATGGACACACACACACCTCCACGGCACTATTCCCTTTTGCACAAGCGAACACTTACAGAGAGCGGCTCTCGATTAAAGGCTTGTGGGGGGAGGGGAGGGGAGGGGTCTGTTCAAGGCAAAGTCAGTGCCAGCAAGGGGGTGGGCCGGTGCCCTCGCCCGCCTCCAGCTCGCTCGGGCCTGCCCTGGCCTCCTGGGAGCGGGCGGTGGTGGCTGGGGTGTGGGGGAAGGACTCCTGGTGGGCAGGACGTCACGAAGTCACGTTCTCGGGGACAGAAAACCAGTCACGGTGGCGGCAGCAACAATGTCCTGTGTATACTGTGTAGACATTTGGCGGAGAGCAGGACCTCTGCCCCGCACGCGGGGCCGCGCGGCTGGGGTCTGGCCGGCACTTGCTCGTGGAGAGGCGTGCTCTGAGCGGACGTCCTGTGAGGGGGCGGTGGGTGGCGGGACGTCCAGCTGGCTGTAAGGCAGACAGGCTCTGCGATCCTCAGCTGCCCGTCAGGCCTGCCCCGGGCACAGCATGCAGGAGGGCCAGGCCCGGAGACACCCCCTTGCCGCTGCTACCGCCTCCACTGCCGCCCCTAACACTATGGAGAGTCAACGTTTTGCCAGAAAATCAAAGTCAGAAGTCACCTAGGTGCTCTCAGAAAAGATTTTCTTCAAATATTGACAATAGATCGCTCTGGAAATTCATGTCAATGGTAGCTGCCATCTGGAGGGGAGAGGAGGGAGGGAGGCAGTGAGACTAGGTGTCCTACCCTTACTTCAGCTTCCAAACTTCCCCTCCCCAACCTCCGGCACTGGCTAGGCCCTCAGGGCCCGCACCTAGGAACCTCCCAACACTGGGCTTGAGCCTGAGCTACCCGTGAGACCCCGAGGCCAGCAGAGAGCAGCCCAGCAGGAGCCCCGTCCTGAGCACCCATCCCGTGAGCTCCCTGCTCACCCCACTTGTCAGAGAGTGTTCCCGATCCCCGTCCCAGCACCTCCAAGGGTGGACCCCTACCCAGAGGTCCCCTACTCACAGCTTCCCGGCGCCTTCGCTCCTGCTCCCGCTTTCGGGCCAACTCCCTCTGTTGGTCCAGCACGGACTGGGGCTGGGAGCTCTGGGCCTGGGGGGCTGCGGCGGCGGCCACGGCGGCGGCCTGCTGCTGCTGCTGCTGCTGCTGCTCCTGGCGCTGCTGCTGCTGCTGCTCCTGGCGCCGGCGGGCCTCCTCGTGGGCTCGCCGCGCCTGCTCCAGCGCATCCTCATCCTCTCGGCTCCTGAGCAGAGCAGAGCAGAGCTGCTGGTCAGCACAGGGGGCAGCGCCGGCCCCACGGGCCCCAGGCTGCCTGCGACCCCAGCCCACCTCATGCGCTCCTGCCGAAGCCGCTCCTTCTCCTTCTCTGCGTGCTCGGCCTGCGCCTTCAGGGCCTTCTCGCGCTCCTCCTTCTCCCTGGCAGCACGACGGAACTGCTCGAAGCTGTCGCTCGAGGACTTGGCTGTGGAGGACGGGGTGGTGGGATGCTTCTGCACCAAGCTAGCCCAAGAGCCCATGTTCTTGATTTTCAAGTCCTGCCAGGCAGAGAAACCGCAGGGTGGGTGAGGGGTCCTGCCGCACCTGGACTCCTCCCGAGAGGCCCCAAACCCAGGGCACATCCCCCTCCCTCAAAGTGCCTCCCTGGCAATGGGAACACTTACGGACTCACTGTTCCTACCTTTTTGGGTGCAACTGGCGTCTTCGGCTCCTGTTTCTGTTTGTCCTTGTCCGGGCCCCCTGGCGGGGGCGCATTCTGCTCAGGGGGCCGGATCACAGGCCTCCCGACGTCCACAGGCTTCATCTCAGGCCCTGAAACACAAACAGCTTGTAGGCTGGGGCCGGGCCCCTTTCCCCCCAACCCCAAGCCCAGCAGGGCAGAGTCAACCAGCCCACAGAGAGCTCCCGTCCAGTGCAGGTCGGGCACAGAGAGGGCACTCACGTTGGGGCAGGTGAACGGGTGCCTTGATGCTCTCTGGGTGTTTAGGGGGCTCTGGCCGCAGTGAGGGGCTGAAAGGCTCGCTGCGAATGATGGGTGAGTGGATCTTCTCCTCCTTCACCACGACCAGGGGCTGGGGCTGGACCACAGAGGCTGCACGCAGCTCCTGGGATGGCACAGGCACAGTGGCCGGTGAGGCAGGTGGATGCCTCTGGCACCGGCCCGCACCTGGCCCTTGGGGCTGTGGCCCAGCCCTGCCCTTTACCTGCTTCTTAGGCTGAACGTTCTGCTGGGGTGGCGACTGGTGGGTTAGGCTCTGGAACGGGGGCATCTGGGGGGAATGTATCATAAGCGGGGAGGGGGCTTCGCGGAGGTGACCTAGGAAAGGGGACAAGAAGCATGTCAGCAGAACTTGTGTGGATGCCACTGACCTGGGCCCAGCCAGGTGCCCCCCTAACCTGGGGGGAGACCCACACTGGCCGGGCCCCAAGCACATCAGGCCCCTGGCTCAGTGTATAGCAAGGCATTGTGGAGCTGTGAGCTCCGTCCTGGTGCCTGATGCCCCCGTGTGTCAGAATCATCAGGAATCTCTGAGCAGTGCAGATCCTGATGTAGTTCGTCACAGGTAAGGTCTGGGCCTGAGTACTTTTTAAAAGTTCTCCAGATGGCTCCACGCATAGCCTGGGTTAAATACAAAGGACATCAGTAGACACCTGGGTGGCTCAGTCGGTTAAGCCTCTGCCTTTGACTCTGGTCATGATCCCAGGGTCCTGGGAACGAGCCCTGCATCGGGCTCCCTGCTCAGCGGGAAGCTTGCTTCTCCCTATGCCTGCTGCTCCCCCTCCTTGAGAGCACGTGCTCTGACAAATAAATATAAGTAAAATCTTAAAAAAAAAAAGGGGGGGGGACATCAGTTACCTTAAAGAAGAGATGACCTAGCCTCCCAACTGTCCCTGTATATGGCTTAACCTGCCTGCCTGGACGAACGCTTTGGGACTTGGACTGGATCCCCAGGAAACCTTCCCCACACAACTCAGCCTGCGAGCTGCACACAAGAGGGATGCCTGGAAATGGTCTGCACCACAGGAAAACTGGTAGAACAGGTCCTCCTGTTCTCCAAAGCCTCCAGAACAGCCTTCGGTTCTTAAAGGAATTGGGCCAGCCCACCCACCTTCCTCAAACCATAGGCGGGGTGGGTGGGAGAGTGGAGATCCAGGCAGCCATGAGGTCCAAGTTACCTGGCACAAAGCAGGAGCCTGGAAAGCGCCATCAAAGCACTTAAGCCTGACACCTCAGCTTCACTGGTGAGAAAACAGCCCTAGGTCACAGTCACCAAATCCTGCCTCGACTCTTCTACCTACTCTACCACGGAAACACCCTCCTGCTTGACTCCCTGGTATGTCTTGGCCAGCTCCAGCATGGGACAAGCCACACTTGTCCACAGAACAAAGCCACCTCTCTCTGCGGTACACTTGCTCCTGGTCCTGCCTTTGCCTCACACTGAACAACCGAAGCCAAGCTCAGCACGCAGGCCCTTCCACCGACCTCCTCCAGGCCAGATTCCAGCCGCCACCTGCCAGCAGAGATAGCAACACCCTTGGCCCTGCCCCGACGCCCTGGGCCCGGTACGACCGCAATGCCTCAGGTATGGTAGATTCGCCCTGCCCCTCTCTCTAGAGCCTCCGGAACTTGCTCCTGACCCCAGAAAGGCAGAACAGCTGCTCAGAGACAACACGGTGGTGAAGACAGCACACACCTGCACCTGGGTCCCCAGTCCCATGGTGGCTGGTTTCTCCAGCCCTGGTGTTGGGGGCCCCAGTCCAGGCCTAGGGATCTGCAGGCACACGATGGCGACAGTCTCTTGTCTGCGGTGGCTCCCTAGAGCAGCACCTGCTGAGGCTTGACCTGGGTGATGACAAGCAGATGCTTGGATCTATGATTTGTAGGTCTCACCTGCTTGCCAGTGGCTTCATCCACCAGCAGCTAGAGGGGAAGCCCAGTGGCTCAGGGGTAGTGACTGCAAGCTGGCCAGGTTCCCTGGGATGCACCTCCTTGGGACTCCAACTTGGCCTTTGGCCCAAAGTCCCCAGCTGCGCTCCAACCCACGTTGGCTCCCTGTGACCCACCCAAGCTACCGCAGGCCATGGGAGCTCAGGGCAGGTGGGCCTGGGGACTCACAGCACAGGTCATCAGAGGCAGCTTGCCTCACCGCGAGAACTAGCCCTACTGAAGGCACCTCATCTGCTCATCACTGCCCCCCCCCAGGGAAGCCTGGCCTTCCTTAAGGGTGAAAACAGGCACAGCTGCACAGCTGCCGGGACCAGGACGAGCACCAGCCTTTCCCAGGGAGGACGGCCAGCTGTTCTTGGCTCAGGACGTCCAATGATCCACTTGGCAGCTGACAGCTTTCGCTAGGTTTCACAGCAGTCACAGCCCAAGATCAACAGCCGCGTTGTTCAATTTGCAGGCAGCACCTGCACTCCCTAGCCAGGCTACGTGGTTTGCACTGCCAAGTCCAGGGGCCTCAACTCTGACCCTCACATGTCACCGCACCATGAGGCACTGACTGGAACAATTCCTTTGCTGAGGCTGGGACAGTCTGGTCACAGACACTTAGAAAACAAGTGCCAGGAAAGGCGAGAGGGCGTGGCCTGATTAACACTGTCAACAGAAAAAAGACAGCCTGGACCAGTGTGGAGTCGGAGCAGGGAACAGGAAATGGCTGCTGGTTACACCCCAAGCTACCTTTCAGCTTTAGGCCAATTCTCTCCCACAAGGTCCTGACTCCTACCAGGTAAGCCTCACTGAGAGCAGAGCACCTGTTCCTACAGGTTCTCAAATAGCCCCCTGCTGCCGAGGCCTGCCCCTAGCTCTGCCTGGACCTCGCTCCCCACCCTGTTTGTTAAATCAGCTCTGGCTCACCCTCTGATCGTCTCCTCCAGGAAGCTTGCCCTGACTTCCCCCCTAGCAGGATCATACGTACTGAATGCTCTTGACTGTCGGCCCCGAGAGAAGGGCGAGCGGGGACCCTGCTCCCCGTCGTCAGGTTGCAAGACAAACTCCAGATAACACCGCTACACGAAGCACCGACACCCCCTTCACCCACCTCTGCTACTAACCCAGAGCCTTGGAGATGGGGCTCTGAGTCCACCGCAGCCTCAAGCATGAGCTGACCAAATTCTGGGCCCGGCATCAGCCCCCCCCGAGCCCCGGGGCGAAAGCCAACTTACCAGTTGAATAGGGGTCCGACTTGTGGTGCCGGGGTGAAGGGTGGTGCTGGATGACCTGCTGAGGCTTGGCGGGCTGTGGTGGCGGCGGCTGCTGGCCCGGGGGCGGGTGTGGGGGCTGCTGGCCTGGGGGGGGCGGGGGCTGCTGGATGTGGGTCGGGAACTGCATGGGCTGCATGTGCACGGGCCTGGGCGGGGGCTGGTGCTGCTGCTGGGGTGGGGGCTGTGGCTGGGGGGGCGGGGGCGGGGGCTGCTGCTGTAGCTGCTGTTGCACTGAGGGGTGCGGTGGGGGGGGCAGGGGGGGCGGGGGCTGGGACTGCACCTTCACGGAAGGGAGTAGTGGTGTGGGGGGCTGCACCTTCTGCAGCTGCTGCAGGTAGAGCTGCATCTGCATGGAGGTGAGGGGTGGGGCGGGTGGCTCTTCGTCCTCCTGCAATAGCACTTGGGGGGGCTGAGCCATGGGGGGCTGTGGGAGAAGGGGTGGCTGGGCCAGGGCAGGCGACACGGCCGGGGGCCGGGCAGGCTTGGGGGGCAGGGCAGCGGCTCGGTTGCTGGGCCGCGATGGCTGCTGGGGCAGCGCGTTGTGCAAAGCTGGAAGGACACGATGGCGTGGTGGTGAGGCTCACAGCTTCTGCACCCCGTGACCCCCAGCCCAGCCTTTCTGCCCCATCATGACCTCCTGCCGGTTTCCCTCCAACTAGTCATCTCGCTCCGCCCTCCTTGGCTTCCCACAAACTCCAGAATAAGAAGTTTCCAGAGAGGTCTACAGGATTGGGCTCCTGACCGCTGCCATTGTGCCCTGCGCTCTGGACCCAACCTTCCTTCCTTCCCTTCAGCTGCTCCCTATTTTCACACTTGCCCTTCAGGTCTCAGAGTAGGCCTTCCCTGAATCCCCCAGGGGTGGGGGTGGGGGTGTGGGTGTGTACGTGTGTCCCAGCATCTCCATCCTCAACCGGAAGCTGGGGCAGTGGCGGGAAGGGGGCACACACATCTTTCTTCCATCTCACACAATGCTTGGCCCAGACGAAGAAATGAGTCAGTATCTTCCAGATTGAGGCACTAAATATGCAGAGCCTGTGCCTCAGTGGCTCCTGGTGTCCTCAACAGCTCGGGAAAGCCACCAACCTCCCTTTGGAGGCAAGACAACGGCAGCCTCCAGCCGAGGTGGGGGGGTCCCACAGGTCACCCAGAGTGTCTAACCACAGTGAAAGAGCAGGATGGGAAGGGGGCCTCCCCGCACCTCAGCAGGTGTGGCTGCAGCTCACCTGGAGGAGAGACCACCGAGTGCTGGTTGAGATGAGGTGGAGTGCTGTGCTCGGGCGGCTGGGGCAGGTGGGGGGGCAGCTCGGGCTGCGGCAGGTGCAGGATGGGCTGGGTGAAGTGGCCAATGGGGTCGAAGACGCTGCCTGGGAGCTGGGGCTCCAGGACGGGCACCTGGGCGGCGATGAAGGGCGGAGGCGATGACTTCATCGTGGGGGCTGCCTGCGGCGGCATGGAAGGCGGGGGCGGCGGGGGCGGGGGCTGCTGCTGCTGCTGCTGCGGAGGTGGAGGCGGCGGGGGCTGCTGGGGCGGCGGCGGGGGCTGCTGGGGCACGGGGGCCGGGGCCTGCTGCAGCTGCTGATGGTGGTGGTGGTGGTGCTGCAGACAGACAGGCTGACGTCAGGCGGGCGGCACACACCTGGGTGCCGTCAGGGCCCGCCAGGGCAGGTGGCCGCTGCTCACCTGCTGGAGGACACCCCTGAGACCACGTACCTTCTTCTGCTCCCTCCCGGGGTGCCCCTTCTTTTTTGACTTCGGAGCCATCTCTGCAGAGGGAAAGAGAAGGTGGTGAGGCTCTGGAGAGGCCTGTGAGCCGGCCTCGGCGGCAGAGCAAGGAGAAAACAGAGGGTAAGTTCAGGAGGAGGGCCAGTGACGGTGACAGGGAGGGTAGCCTGTTCTGTCTGGGATGGGAGTTGGTCCCGGGAAAGGGGAAAAATGTGTGAGGTGTCACCTACCCATTTGCCTGCCGCTTTTCCTAGTGGGGACCATATTTGAAAAGCCTCCCTGCCAATTTCCAGACCACCAGCTGGCTCCATGAAAGGATGACACCCGGGGACACTGGGAGCTGAGCTATGGACACCTCCTTGCCCAGTGTCTCCCCCTACTTGCTGGTCAGATGCCACTATGGTGACTCAAATGTCTGCACCCTGGCCTGCTTTGCTTTGGAACAACTGTGACATTAGAAATCATCACATCCATTTGATGGATTAGCCAAATGAGACTCAAAGAAATTAAGGGACTTGCCCCTGTCACACCGCTAGTAAGTAACAACATGGTGGCCTCCAACTGTATTGCCCTCTACGCAGGCTCCTTCCCATCCTCCCAAGGGAAGCACAGATTCAACAACTGGGGGTGAGGGAGTGCAGCAGTTACCAGGCCTGGCCGCAGAATGAGCACTTTGGGGAGGATGGGAGGGAAGGAAACAGGCTGGTCTCCCAGGAATGACCAGGAGGAAATAGGGAAGGTGCTCACTACCACTGGCCAGCAAAAGGAGGCCGCCAACGAGCACCCCCTTCTTCATGGGAAACCAGCCTCCGAAAAGTCCCCCTGCTGGGACACAGCCAATGTGCTGCAGAGACTCTCCCCGCCGTGTGCGCCCTGGTCCCTCAGGAGCTGATGGCTGGTTGCCGCCATTGTGTGGACTCGTCTGGGGTGGACCTGCCCCTGAAGAGAACGTGCAAGAGCCCGTGCAGGCGCCCACTCTGCACCCATTCCACAGATCTGTGCTGCGGATCTCTGGCCAGGTGTTCACCCCCTCACCAATACTGGCTGGTGTGCAAACCCGAGAGGGAGAGGAGAACCAGTCAGCAGTACTCATGGGCTAGGAATGATGAAGAACCAGGTGGGAGGTGCGACCCACGACCCACGGTGCCTTTTGAATTCCTGTCACCAAGAGACACCTCATGGCTTTGCCCGGCATCCCCTAAGCTCCTTGCCAGGGTGCCGGCTCTTGCTGGTGTCGGAGGACACATGCTTTGCTACCTCCACTTGCAGCTGCTTCACGGAGGGCCGTGCTAAGCTTCTGTGAGGGGCACGGCCACAGGGTACACCGCACTACCAAAAGGGATGAGAAGGGACCTCGTGCCCTGCGAGAGCTCACCACTCCATGCAAGAGACAAGACAGTGTGACACAGACCTGAGCAGCTAGACACATGTCCTCATACAAATGGCAGCAACCGAGGACGTCTAGGACACGGGAACCATATGCCCAGCCTCAAACGTGGGTACTGGAGATGCCAGGAGACAGGGTTCAGGGCTCTTTGGGTCACAGCAGGAAACCAGGTGAGAGGAACACTCTTGTGGGGGGCGGGGGGGACATACAAAAGGGGGCAGTTTGAGTGACTTGCAGGATTAGGGCCATGGGGCTGGCAGCTGGGTGGGTGGGGGGGCGGTGCCAAGGAGGCACACTGAACTCAAGAGGTGGGCAGGCCAGGACCAAGAGGCCCCTACATGCGCTGGAGAAAGCACGGTATAGAGAGGCCACTGAGCTGAAGGGAGCAAGAGGGAGGGGCGGAGGGTCCCTCCAGGATGGGTACCTCTCCCAGCAGATTCCAGTAACATACACTGAAGCTCGAGGCAGGCCTTGGGGAGGCTGGGGGATGGGAAACTGGGGTAAGAAAGGGGCCAGTGGGTAAAGTCTGACCAGGAGAAGACACCGTGTTGTGGGGAGACAGCTTGTGGCCTGTCATCTCATGGCCCCAGGAGAAGCACTATTTTATCCACCATAAAGGAGGGATGGTGGCTCGGAGCCTTCACTATCTCCCTGCAGCAGGTGAGCAAAGAGGCCCACATGAGCACTCATGGGAGCAAAATGCAGTGAGGTCCCAGCAGCTCCAGAGAGTGGGTCGTGGCTGCCTGAGAAAGTGTCCCAGGTCCAGGTCTCCGTGAGGAAGTGCGGTGGGGGGCGGGAGGCACAGATTGGGAGAGCCAGTGGGAAGTGTACAGCAGACCTCTAGGACCAGAGGACACTACGGGGCCGGCGGTGGGGACCGAGGGTGCTGGAGCCTGTTTGGGACAGCTGCATCTGGCTCACATGGCTTGAGCCTCCTGTCGGAGTTACTGGTAGAAGACAAGACAGGAAGTGCACAGCTTCACAACACACCAGCCCCAAGACACCCCACACAAAACTCTCTAGAAAGGGTTACATGAAGATGGCCTCAAGTACTGTGTGATCTTTATTCCATGAAAATCTTGAACTCAACACAAATTTCATCTTTACATAGGATGGTAATTGTACAAAGAATTAAAACGTTTTTTTGTAAAATCTGATTAAAACACTGATTCCTCCCGCCCCCCCACCCCCACTCAAGGGAAGGAGACAGGATTGAGAGAGTAAGGGCAGGGCAGAGGCACAGAGCCCCTCAACTGACTGGGGAGCCTCAGCACCAGCAGAGGCCCGGGCCACCCACCCCTCCTACAGCAACTCCTCAGGCCCCCGCAGGCCGGCTGGTGTGTCAAGGCCCAGTGGGCATCTCCCCCTGCCCGCACACAGGAGGCTGCCATAAGGAACAGGTATGGCTCCCTCTGCTCTATTCCTGGGGCACTGGGCACAGGGGACGGCTCAAGTCTAAAGATCAAGTTCTCTGAAAGATGGAAGCCCACGGGCAAGGCGGCCAGGATCCACAGACAGAAAGGGTGTAAAGACCCTGCAGGTCTGTGGCTATCGCTGGTATACACGAGTGTGGGAAGGGGTGGGGCAGCACACAGCCCGACACTGTGGGAATCCAGGCTGCCATTTGTTCCAAGACAGCAGAATCTTCCCAGAAAGACAATGCCAACAGCTTCCCAACTGTCCTGTGGGAATCTCCGGGCATGAAGCCCCCTGGCTCCAGCCAGGCCGAGCTGCACTGGGAACACATCAGGCACAGGCCAAAGGGCAGCTCAAAATAGTCTGTTTGGCAAATGGAGCTTGACTGGAAATCAACTGGCCAGAGGAACTTGCAAGCATCACTGCAGGGCCCTGGAGGGGCTGGATCTAGAACACAAAGCCCAGAGGAAGGGTCCCAGGGTTTCTGCATAGGAGGTGGCCAGTGCCCGAGGGCCGGCTGATGGTGAACTACACGTCCTCAAACTTGCTTCCAGCTCCAGAAGGCAGGCTCCAAGATGCCAGGAAATTGCTATAGGACTTGAAGAAGGACACACAATCTACACTTTAAAAAGGGGGGGAGGGGAGGAGAGAAGCACTCCCTGAAACACAGATGCTGTTCCTTAGGGGACTTTTCATCAGACAGTTTTCTACCGAAATGCTGGATTCATGACCAAAAAAGGGCCGTTATTTATTTTTAGATCAAAAAATCCTATTCAGTGCCTCTCAGAGGGCTTAGATGATGTGGCCACCCCGGCCTGCCCCACCCTCAGAGACTGTCATTATTCTAGGGCACTGAAGAATGGGAGGGTACCTGCATTAGCAACACCCCTCAGAGATGCGCACAGAGCAGGCCCCGAGGGCTCCGACGGCCTCCCTATAGACCGGTCCAGGGCTCTGGGTTTGAGAGCCCTTTCTCATCCACTAGCCCAGCACCCCAACCTGCTGGGGACAGGAATCATGGACTCAAGGGGCTAGGTCAGCTGGCTGCATGGCTGTTTCTCCTCAAGTGCCCCTTAGCAGTTATCCTCCTGAAAGTAGCTCTTGACCACTGCAGCCTGCTCCTAATTACTTGGGAGGGACAGGGAGGCAGCCTAAGAGGTACTTTCCCCTCTATGACTTTAGGCAAAGAGGCCAAAAAAGTTGGGAAAATGCCCAACAGGCAACAATGGGAACAATGAAAACAGAAGGAAGACTCTAGGGGCCTGGGAGTCAGCTGCAGCTGGTGACAGCCCACAGCTGATGGAGCCTCCCAAGCCTCCAGAGAGAGGACCTGCTGAGGGACAGCCCCATGAGCTTTCAGGCCCAACTAGGCTTGCCCCGAAGGCCCCTGTTCCTCACTGGGGAAAGCTCTAGATTTAAGAGTGTTCCTCTTTAGGCTGAATGAGACCTTCCCTGGCCTAACGTCATTTTAAGGTCCAGGAGGAAAAGCGGTCAGGATCCAGACAAAGAGGGAGGGATGAAGAGAGAAAACATAGTTGTGATGGGGCCTTGCACATGGAGCAGCACCACATGTACGTGTGTGCGGGGGTAGCAGGGATTGTCAGCACCCGGTGGGAGATGCCAGCCACCCAGAAGACCCCAGACGACCAGGGAGGCTGGGCAGGACAGCCAGGCAGTCTTTACACAGGAGGCCCGGGCGGCCAGCCCAGCAGGCAGCCTTCCCGGAGGCGGGACTAGGCGTGTACTGCTGGACATGACTAATCCACCCCGGGGGACAGGCCCAGGGCTCTGAGGAATTCCATAACTTGATGGAGTCCTGTCCCTTTCACAGAAGCAAATGAACTTAAGCTATAGCTTGCTGGGAAGGAATCTGGAACTGAAGACCGTTTTATTAAGAGTCCGTGTCCAATGATTAGGCAGGACCTACATAGAGGGAGAGAGAAACCAGTGTGAGAGAAATGGTGTGGAATGTACCATTCAAGTCACAAGAACAGAAGAACCACAGACCGAGCCAGCCTCCAGTGCCCTGCCTGCTGACAGGGCACGAGAGAAAGGCGCTGGAGCCTAGGAGCCCTGCCCCTGCCTGGCCAGCCACGGGCGGTGACAGACCCACCTTCCTTGTACAACGGGCACAGTTCCGGCATATGTCTCTAAAGCCACCCAGAGCCCTGTTTACGCTTCTATACAGAACAGCTGCTTCCAGTAAGAAGTTCCATGCGCACCCTGAGCACAGGCCGGCATTTCCTTTACTGAAGGTCTCTGAATGTGAGAGGCGCCCTTGCCTGCCCTACTTGTCATCACTCCTGAAGACCAGCCAGGTGTGCCACACCCCCCAGGCACCCCTGACTCTAAGCCTGTCCCCTCTGGATCTGCTCTTCTGCACACTGTCTACCTAATGCAGATGATGCCAGTCCTTCCTCAGGGCCTGAGCAGAGATAAGAAAATCCCCTAGAAAGGGGCTCTGGAGTGCAGGACCTCCAGCAAACAGCCTCATTTCTGCATTCTTACAAACCCCAAGAAACCACCACCACCACCACCACAAAAAACAAACCAAAAAACCCCACAAAAAACAACCCCAAAACAAAACAAAACCACCAAACCTCCCACCAAAACAAAAACAACACACTGAAGTTATAAAAAGAGAAAGCAATTATACACGCTGTCAAGGTGGGGGGGAAAAATGAAGACAGGCCGAGGAACAAAGCTGTCCTCCTTTTCCCAGAGCATCGAGTGTGTGTCCCCCTGACCGGGGAGGGGCGTGGGTCACGTTCCCACCCACAGAGCAGAGCGGATGCCTCTATTAGAGTCACGGATGCAACCAACACTGCGCTCCCATGGTCTTCAAGTGTGTGCGTGGGAAAAACCCACCCACCAGCCGGCCTATCATTCAGGGCACATTCCACACGGCTCACCCTCGCCCACGAAGCCCCAGAGTCCCTCCAGCTGCAACCCCTGCATGTGGGTGTATGAGGGGTCACTTGACAGTACAGGCGGACCAGCTACAGTCCCATCCTCCAGTCTCCTATCCCCCGTTCCACCCCACCCCTACCAGGGGCCTCTCCTCTTTCCCAAGAGTACGTGTCACACCCTGGAGCAGGCAGCAGCAGGCCCCAAGATGGGACAGGGACCCAGTCCCTCAAAGACCCCAGGGGCCGGAAGCTGAGGCTGGTTGTCTGGGAAGAACACCCCATGGCCTCTGTCTGCACTTTCCGGCTCAAATCTTTCCAAAACATCAAGCATTCCTTTTTCCCCTGGAGCTATTAAGAAACACCCACATGCTCCAATCCTGGGAAAAGGAAACAAGGAGACTAAAATAGCTGGAGTGTGCTCCCACTGCAACTAGATCAGGCCCAAACGCAAGAGCATTGCCCCGCACCTCCCCGAACCCGTCCCAGCCCAGGCAGCTGGGGTAGGAGGATGCGCTAAGAGGGACACGAGCTGTGTGTGCACCCTGCCCAGAAAGACCTGCGGATGGCATGTGGCAAGAGTCCAGCATCAGCAATGTGATGGGGTGGAAGGCTGGACGAGGAGTCCCAGGACAACCCTCTTGGCCCCATGAGCCAGGCAGACATGATCCCAGCACAGGTGATGCGGGGGAGGCCACAGCTCTGCCCACAGCCCACCTGGGATGGCCATGGAAAACCGGCATTTGTACCTCCCACCCTGTCCCAGTACTGAACCTTGAAGCAGATTCGGTCATTAGCCAGAACTGAAGCTCAACAAAAGACCACAACAGAAGTAATAGCTGGATGATGTGGCAGGACTGGCCAACAGTGCGCTTCTGGGTGGGCGGGACATGACACATGGTGGCCTGGGAACGCAGCTAGGAAAGTCCAACCCACCTCCCCATCCCCTGATCCCCATCTGTGGGGGCACCACCTCCCCGAACTACAGCTTCGCCCCACAGACCAGCCCCGTGCCCGGAGCAGCCCACAGCATCCGTATCTATGGAGAGTGGCCAGGAGGGGTCTATGCAACCCCCGTCCCCATCAAGCCCCAATTTCATGCCTCTGTTTGGTTTCTTTTGATGATTCATGTCTCTGGGCCCTGTCAGCAGAAATGACCCTTAGTACAAGTGACAAAAATAGGCCCTTTCAGGAATTTCGGCTCCGGTCCAAATGGAAACATAAGAACAAGGAAGGCAAAAAAATTAAGTCCCAAAAGACCAAAGGAAATACCTTCAGTGCCCCCCACCCTGCCCTATCCCCACTAACTGGTCACAGAAATTGGGGCTGCCTAGCTCCAGGGACCTAACTCAAGCAGCTGCTGGAGGAGCTGCCCTGGACGTGAGTGCAGTTTCCTGTGTGGGATGGGGTGGGGGATGGTTGCATTCAGTGCTACAGGGGAATGAGCTCCCACTTCGGGGCTGACAGTGTCTGAGCCCCAGGGCACAAACCCACAGGGTCGAAGTGCTCAGGTGACCTACAACAGAGCTCTCTAGTGCACACAGATGAAAAAGGAAAAGCCAGGACCTAGAAGACAAATGGGGGCCTCCCAAGACTCAAGGTGGGGAGGGGGCCTGGAAAGAGGGATGAGCCGGAAGCAAAAGAGCAAGCCACTGGGGCCGAATCACTGGAGCCTGGGAGCCTAAAGGCTGGCGGCTCGGAGACTGTAAATCTCACCCTCCTTCCCGCCCAGACAGCTGTTCCCAGGACTCTCAGATTACGTGTTGCACAATCTTTCCATTTCTTTCAAAGGGGGGACAAAAAGGGAAGAATAATCTCGGCAGTCTAGAGCTGCCGGAGATGCCGTCACAGCAACTCCACAGCACACGGCAGGAGGTGGGTGCAGGGCACGCAGGAGCCCAGGAGAACTCCCTCCTCAAGCAAACATGCCCCACAGAAAAGCCTGGGGGTCAGAGATAAAGGCCACAATCACAGACTCCCCATCAGTCCCTGATGGTCGGATGCCACATCGCGGCCAAAACAGTCTGCCCTGGGCCAACCCGCACTGTTTTAACAATCAAGTCTCCTGCCAATTCCAACCTTTGGAGGTTTTTTTTGGCCACACAGATCCTTAGGAGGAAACGCTGTGAAACCCCTAGCAGGAGCAGCCTGCTAGGAACCGCAGGAGATGCAAAAGCCCAGAGCAATGGCAAACCTGAGGCGTGGCTGGCACCGAAAGTGAGAAGTCAGTGGCTGCCAGGAATGCTAATTGGGCCCAAGAATATGGCCATTCATCCTACTGAGGGCAGTGGGCCCTGGCTTGGGGCCAGCCCTCCCTGGCAGGCATGGGGTGTGGCGCCCCCTGCTGGCTGATAGATTAAAACGGCATGGCGGGGGGTGGGGGGGGGTGGGGGGGGAGTTTGCTGGTTAGGAAAAAAAGGACAAAGGATAGAGACAGGAGGACAGCAAACTGCCCACGGCAGTCTCTGCATACAATGGTGCTCAATAAATACAGAATATAGTCTAGTGAGTCTCATTTGCGCCCACTGGAAATGAGGTAGTCCACAGAATTTGGAGTCCTGGAGAAGCCCTCAGCCCACCCCAAGGCAACCCTCCAACCCACTAGGAAAGTCTGGTGCCCTTTACCCCTTTACCATAAGAGCGATAAGGGAGAGTGAGAAGGTCCAGAAGCCCTCCCCTCCTCCGCTTCCCTGAACGGAGGCAGGGTGAGCCCACACAAGGACCTGTGTGTGTACACGCCTGACACAGGATCACCCAGTTGTGAGCAATCCTCACACTCCCTTGGCACGATCAGATCACATTATTTCCGTGAACTGATTAAGTAGGGCTTACTGTTTATTTCCAGTAATAAAATGCCAGAAAGGGGACAGACCTATGAAAGAAAACACAAGCACGCTTCCGACTGCGGATACGCGTACTTCAGCCTGCTGGGAGGGGCGTTCATAAGGACCCGGAGCTGGCTCCCCAGTGGTCCGCAGACCATCAGCTCAGCTGGTGGAGCGAGACCTGCCCAGGAGCAACCACGCTCACCCTGCCGCACACGGCCAGCTCCAGCTTACGGCACAGGCTGGGGGCCAGTGGGAGCACCTGCCTGCTCCCCGAGAATAAGCAGGAAAGCACACACCTGGAGGAAAAGCTCCTCTCCCGACCACCATGCAGCTCGCAGCATCTCCATCTGCCCTTACTCGCTCCCACCCCAACACGGAAGCTGCAGCTCAAGCGGGGGGTGGGCAGGCCCGTGAAACGTGGAGAGAGAAACTGTTAGAGGTTGCAGGACACGCTGGTCCAAGTGCATGCACAGTCAGAAGCAGCCAGTGCAGCTGTGAGCACCCTCTGGGGAGAAAGGCCCTGAGCCTGGGTGACAGCAGAGCCGCGAACAGACTACTCCACACCTGCAAAAGCACATCACCCGGAAGAGCCATGCTGCATGCGACTGAGACACTGGGAAGACCGTAAGACTGGGCAGGGTCACACTAAGGTCAAAGCCACCATCTGGGCCCCAACACCCAAAGTCCTCAGCTGGATTGTGCAGTGTCAATACCCTCAGCGACTCCTCCTCAGGGTACAGGGTCACCCACTGCCCCGGGATAGGGATACCATGGCAATCCTCTAAGATGGGAGGGCCCAGAAAGTTCTTAGGACCACCATCTCTGGTCTCTAGCAGCCTTAACATATGAAAGCCCGACACAGACAGGAATGCGACGAGTCGAGTCTCTAAGGAAGTACACCTAACCTGTTTCGGAGTCTTCGCTGTCAGAGGAGCTGGACTCACTGGTGCTCTCCGACTCTGAGGACGAGAAGCCTTTCATCTTGGAGGAGCCAGCAATCACGTCAACTTTCTCAGCTGTAATAAAGCAACACGGACTGAGTCAGGCAGGGCTCCAACCTAGGAGGCTGCCGTTGGCCACGGGCACACCCCAACAGCCTGCAAGAAGGGCCAGCAGGGAGTCAGTGGCTTGTGAGCCAGAGGGGGCTGCTAAGAGGCCTGCCAGTCCCACATTTCCTAGTGGTAAACTGCTAGCCTACTGCACGTCAGCCAAAACTTGGCTTAATACCAGAATTTCAACACCCCCTCCAACCCTGCAGAATACCCCGTGCTGGGTTCCTTCGAGAGTACAAGAAAGGCAGGAGGGGATACCCTAACACGAGGAACTGCTGGGCTGGGGCTCCCTCAGCTACTTCTCGGGCAGTGGGTAAAGGCAAGCCAAAGGGGACATGACAGCAAAGACAAAGAGCCCCAGGAGTCTCTCAGCACCTCGGCATGTAGGCCGAGGGCAGAGTGTCATTGTGCAGCACCCCAGGAAGGGACCCGAGAACCCCAGGAGGCAGTCCAGGCCAGGAGAGAGGCTGTGCATCACACTCTGACGTGGATCCTAGGTCCCACTGGTCTCAAGACAAAAGCTGTGAGCTAATACAAGGCATTTCTAGTGGGAAAGAAGGTCGTGGAGGGGACCCTGTGTTACTTGAGAAAGGCAGCAGGCAGGACAATGCTGACCTACCATCTTTCCTCCTGGCCCCCCCAACCCCCACGCCTGTTGTAAAGAGGCAGCAGCAGGGTGGGAGTGGCTGGCTTTGGGGGAGGCTCAGCAGCAAGAGTGAGAGCAGCGCTGCTCAGAGCAGGGCAGGGCCCACTGAGGTGCAGGGGGACCCAGGTGGGTACCAGCCAGGAGGCTGAGAATGGCACCCACAGCCCAGGGTCCAGTGCAATGTCACCACCCCCTGGGGGTTTCTTTGCCTAGGACACAGCTTTTATAATTGGACAAACAGCCTGCACAGGGAGAGGGCACATCTGGACGGCAAAGTGAACTGTGGATAGCCTCCTCCCTCTCGGCTGGGACGGCCAGGACTGAGAACACACCCTGCTCCCCCGCCCCAGGGGGGCCCAAGGGCACCTTGAGGTTTCCTTTTCTTCCGCAAACAAGAGGTTACATAGCGCTCCAGTTCTCGCAAGGTGGACGGCTTCAGAGTCTCAAAGTCGATCTCGATCTCATCAGGGTTGGAGTTCTTGAGGGAGGGCTCCCGCGACTGGATGATGTGCACCACACGGCCCAGCTTCTCACCAGGGAGCTTGTTGATGTCCAGGCTGAGCTGCCGCTTCTCCTCATACGACATGGGCTTGCACTTGTCCTCCTCCTCCGACTCGTACGCAGGAGGGGGCTTGCTCTTCATGGGCGCTGGCTCCTTCTTGCTATGAATGGATGGTGCAACCATGTGAGGAACGGGTGTCCTGGGAAAGCCAGGCACCCACTCCTCCATTTGGGGCTTGGTGGACAGCTTCCACGCCCCCACCCAGATGGACTTCAAGGGAAACGGGAGGCTGTTATTGGGAGCACCTGTTGGTGACAGACTTCAAACCATGTTGTCCTTGCCTTCCGCTCCATGCTACTTGCTATCCTCCCTCACTTCCCAAACACAGTGGGTGCTCAAGATCCATCCCAGCAGAAAGGGCAGGGAGGGAGCCTCCCAACCCATCACGGCAGGCAGGGGTCCCCACCCAAGGGAGACCGGGGAGGCACAGACCTCGCATTGCTGTTGCTGCTGTTATTTTTCTTGGTCTTTTTGGGAGGAAGTTCCTTGGCTTTGCTCTTCTTGTTCTCTTCTACTTCCTCTTTCTTTTTGTGCTTTTCCTTTTTCTTTTCTTTTTTGTCTTTCTCCTTTTTCTTTGGTTTGTTCTGCTGGGGCTGGGAGAGGGCTGCAAGCTGCTCGTGGACGGCTTTGAGCTGTGGGACAGACAGGCAAGACACACCCCCGCATCGTCCTGGTCTCCGTGTGGACCCCCAGGTGTCAGGAAGCAGGGGAGGAGGGAAGCACAGGGAGAGCGCTTGGCCCTCAGCCTTGTGACCTGGTACCTCACCAGATTTCCAAAATGCCCATGCCCTCCCAGGCCACAGATTCCAAGGGTGGCCAGTGTCCTTCCTCCCCAGGGGAGCTGCCCAAGTTGGCAGACCCCGAGTTCCACGGCCATCCAGGAGGAGGGTGCGTAGGAAGCTGGGTACTAAGGCCCTGATGTCTGGCCTGTAGGGCCCCAGGAGAGATGGATATCCTGGCTCCGGCTTCTCCTTCCAGATACTGGAAGGATCTAGAAGCCTCACCTCTACCCAGAGAACAGTCATGTCTCCCCAACAAAACATCTACACATATACAACTGACTCTTGAAAACCCTAGGTCTGAACTGTGCAGATCAACTTTTACATAGGTTTTTTTTTTTTTTTAAACAATCAATACAGTAAGTGTATCTTCGATTGCTTATATATTTTTTCACTTTATTAACAGCTTACTTTATTGTTAAGAATAAAGTAGGTAACAAAATCTATAAAACATATACTAATCGGCTATGTTACAGGTAAGGCTTCTGGTCAAGAGGAGACTACTGGTTACGTTTTCTGGGGGAGTCAAAAGTCATACACAGATTTTTGAAGCACAGGAGGCCAGCACCCCTAAACCACACATTGCTCAAAGGTCAACTCTGTGTTTACAATGCAGGTGCACCTGGCACAGGGGGACCATGGGGATTCTGCTCCTGCTGGAGCTCCCCATGTCGTGGAGACCTCTGGGGAGACTGCCCAGTCTGTGGACTCTGGAAACGGGGCTGCTGGCATCCTCACCTGCTCCTGGAGCTCTGCCAGCCGCTGGGCTCGCTCCTCTTCAGAGTCATCGGTGGAGCTGTCACTGTCTGAGGAGCTGTCACTGCTGCTGTCGCTGGACGAGGGTGGGGCTGCCACTTTGGTGGGGGGTGGCACTGCCGGGGAGGACACGGCCACCACAGGCTCCTCTGGCTCATCTGGCATCTTGGCAAAGCGCATCTCGAACACATCCTGGTGGGGGAGAAGCCGTGCCCATGAGGGCTCCCAGGTGCCCAAGCACGTGTGGCAGGCGGGCTGCCTGCGAAGTGGCTCAAGAGGAAGTAAGCAGGAGGGTCAAAGAGGGCTGGGCTGATCTGATGGTGACCCCCTACCCTGCCCATTAAGGCAAGGGGTGGGCCAAGGCCTCTTGCCAGCTCTTCCAACACTCCTCACAAATTTCACTTTGAAAAAAAATATGCTCCTGCCATGGCCTGGCACCCACTCCCCAGGAGACACAGCCCAGGTATGTACATGTGACCCAGGTCACAGGAGGCGGCTGGCCCAGTGAGGATGTCTGCTTGGAGATCGGAGACAGAGGACTAGGGATGGACCCACAAAGTGCCTAAGGCTCTCATCAGGTCAGTGCTCACTCAGCACTTCCTGAGGGAGCCTTCTAGATGCCAGGGCCGGGCACCAAGAAACTGCAGTGAACAGAACAGGAGCCTCTGCACACCTCGGGTTCACACTCCTGCAGGAAATGGGTGTGTTCTGCAGTTTTAGGGAGCATTCCAGGCAAAGGAAACAGCACGTGCAAAGGCCCAGCCCTGTAGTAAATGAGCCTGGCACGGAGCCCATGGCCAGCGAGGCAACCGAGCCTCGGCTACAGCGGGCATGTGTCTGCAGCTGCCTCCCCACTTCTGAGATCATCTCTGGGGCACGTTAACTGAGCAGAGCCATGCCACTGGCTGAGGTGGTCTCCAGGGCATGCCCAGCAAGGTGGGAAAACATAGGAGAATGGCTGTGAGGGGTGCTGAGGGCAGGCTGCAGAAGGGAGTAAGTCTTGTGAGGTGCCAGTGACTCAAGCAAAGGCCCCGGGGCTATTAAGTACAGGATCCCTTGACAGGAGACCGAGACCTTCCAATTCTAAGACCCAGGAATCTGATGGTACTCCACGTGGGGTCACAGAGCTTGGGGACAAGAGCTTTGCCTGGGCATGTGGGTCCACCTGCGCTGCCTCACCAGCCAGCTGGCAGGTCCCTTTCTACCCTGAGGGCTCCGGGATCATAAATCCAGTGATGACTCAGGACAGAGAACAGCAGTGAAGCTAACAGAGCTCGCTTCCCAGCAGGATTTTAGGACCTGTTTTAAGCCTGGAAGTTTGTCAACATGGCATCTCATGTAAGAGGAGGGGCCTTCCCCAAGTGTGTCGCCAATACCTGAGAGCGGCATGGCCCAGGAGGACTGCAGGATCAAGCTCCAGACAAACTAGTGTACACTTGACAGAACTGGCCCTAGAAACCTCTCCTTGTATCTCTGGAAACCCAGCTTCAGGTTCCCCTCCCCAAGGCAGCTGGGAAAGGTGACCCAGGTAACAGGGAAGATTCGTCCACAACTGCAGTGCTGTCCCCTCCCCTCCAGAACGCCCAGTTCAGCCTCCTCCAAGGCAGCTCCTCCTCCCTGCAAGATGAGAACCTAGACTTGGCTGCCTAAATGGTTTTGCTACCAGACTAAGTACTGAAAGGGTAATGCCTTTTTAATTCACACAGAAATAAATTCTGGAGCAGGTCTGAGGGCAATGGAGAATTACACACCCAGAGGATGAGCAGAGACCGTCACTGCCCAGGCTGCCGAGGAGACAGGGGTTCACACCAGAGCAGAGGCCCCACAGTGCCCTAGATATGGGCAGGCCTGGGTCCCCAACAGACCTACATGAGCATCTAGGAAAAGCCAAGCCTGCTGCCCAGAGATGTAGTGTGCCTGATGCGTCAGGACCCCGACAAGGGAGGAGGGTGGGAGGCACGGCCAAGTATGCAGTGTTGCTGGGAGGTAAGCCTTTTACCAGATGGGAGCCGCCTCGGGCCACTTATCTATGTATACCCAGCCTCTCCTGCCGGCTGCCAGACAGCACTACCCTTGCCACAAGGACATCCCTGCTGCGCCCCTAACAGGCTATGGGTGTTGTGGAAATTGGGGGGGGGGGGGTCAGGACTTACCCTGAGGCCTCCTTCCACTCCCAGGGTACTCTAATGCCCTGGCACCCCAAGACCATAAACAGCGAAGAGCACAAGATACCAGGCCAGGTGGGCTGGCTGGGAAAGCACGGCTGGGCCTGCAAGCCAGAGCTTCTGGCTTCCTGGCCATGTCCAGCTGCAAGACCTGTCCTCCTCCCATCTGCTCTGGCCCCAGTGGGGGACATCCTGGGACATGTACTTGGGCCTGAGTGCCAGTGAGCCAAAGGCTACTGCAGAAGAACCTTCCCAAGTGGCTGAGATAGGCTGGCACCTACTGGGGCCTGCTGTATGGTAAACACAAATGATGTGCTCCCTGCCCTCAAGAGTGAACACGAATAGTTGTAAAGTGCCGTTTAAGTGTTAAGGTGGAAACAGAAAGGGAGTGGCAGAGAGCCTGTGGGAAACCTGAAGGCTAAGGATGAGTGGGGGACATGCTCCAGCAGCTACAGAGATCCAGCAAGGATGGCTCTAAGGAGAGAAAGGTGTGACTCGTGAATCCAGGTGCTCATCCCGGTGGCCCGGTGGAGAACGGGTGGAAAGGGTGTGCAGCCAGGCAAGAAGATGCCAAAACCAACTGAGACGCACCTAGGCTGAAGGTCTTGTGAGGGAAGACAGTGATGGTGAGGAGCAGTGAATACCAACCACCAGCATTCTCTAGAAAAGGGGCTCAGCCTCCCACACCAGGACTGGTAGTGTCTCCAGGTGGACCCAGTTCTTCTACCTCTGCCGTCACCTCCGCCCACACACACTGCGACTCTAAACATCAATCAGCAAAGCACACGGGGTTCAGAGCATGCGTCTTCTCTTGCTAGAATGTTCACTGGGTCACCGACTCTGGGCTGCATCAGATTCACAGGGAAGCACACCTCCCACCCCCTCTAGTTAAACCAGCTGCTGGAGTCCCAAAAGCATGGCCAAGTCTGGATGTGGCTGTGGGGCGTGGCCATACCCAGGCAACCATGGCCCAGAGGAGGGGGTGGTGGTGGGGAGCAGAATGCAGGCAGTGGCAGGTGCTAGGAATGCAGCCACACACACACACCTCAAAAACTTCCTGCCTCTGGGATCTAATGCAGGATATCCCAATGCAATTTTCGTTTTTCCTTGCTGTAAAAATAACTGCATATTACACCTTGAATTTGCACTTTTTCTTGAATATAAGTGGTAATTCACATGGGTACCAAATTTCCTAAATGACTCCTCACTTCATGACAGAGTAGCAGACAGTACCCACCAGCAGCTCTGGGCCTACCAGGTAGGCTGGCAGGCCTTAGCCCAAGCCACTCTTGGGCTGAAGCAACCCTGAGCCCAGACACTCCTGGCTGTCTTTGTGACCATGGCTGCCAGGTGGTGGGATGTGAGTTTTCTAAAGGCCTGGACTTTAGAGACCAGAAGAGAAAAATACAGTGGATCCTTTTCCATATAACTTTTCAGGTAAATTCCCGTCCCTGGGCACAATTATTTAAGAGGAGGCAGGTCTAGTATCTCTTAAAGAGGCAAACAAGTTCTGGGACTCTGTTGCTCCTCCTTCCTTCTGGACAATCTAGCCATCTAAAGCATGCTGATCCAGGAAAAGCTTAGAGAGGAAGAGGAAAAAGCTTGAAATGCCACAAGCATAGCTACTCCCTTCCAGACAAGAAGCCCTTCTTAGCAACTCTGCACTTAAAGTAGATACCTCCACCTGCCTCGTGGCAATGAAGAAGTGACATTACTTCCGGTAACACTGCAACCTACCATGAGGTGGGCAAAGCAGGCTAGGGGCAGAGGCAGCCCTGTGCCAAGCGGCTCCCAGGCACTGCCCCTGCCCGAAATGGACCCTCTTTTCAGGGCAAGGACCTCATCTAGTCCAGCCTGGTATCTGGAACAAAAATGTCCAGATAAAGGGTAATGTATGGAAAATAGCTCAGCGCTCTTGCTATGGGTAAACTGCATGTTTGGGCCATGTCCATGCCACTCCCAGGAGAAAAATGAAGGAAAACCAAAAGACTTAAAACAGGCACAGAAATTGGAGAGCACGTGCTAGAATATACTAGAGGATTCTTTCTTCTGTTCTTTTTAAAGTAAAGTAGCTCAGAATAGCAATCTTGGTGCTTATGGAAAACTTGTTTGGGTTTAGCTGTTTGCAGGAGGGCAAATAAAGGGTATGGGTATAAATCTGGGCAAAAGCTATCCCTTTCCTCAGTCCTGACAAGGGGAGGTTGAAGACCGATCCGAGGGCACCACTGCCACCTGGTGGCCAAGTATGAGAATTGACATAAAATTATAAAGTCTGAGCTCCTTTGAGGATGGGAAATGCAGAAGTAAATGAAGCTTTGTGAAGAAATCAGAGCACCAAAGTAAGAGCCACCACCCCCAAACGAAAAAAAGCCTTATCGAAAGTAAGACCAAAAAACAGCAGAAACTATAAGAAAGTTCGAGGCTGAGTGTGCCATTTAAATAACAGCCAGGTTCATACTAGCAGTAAGGGGTTTTTTTGTTTTGTTTTATTTTGTTTTTTTTTTTTTTTTTTACCTACCATAAGAGCTTCAGAACACATCCTTCAAACCAAAGGTGGCCCTAGACCCAGACCACAGGCCAAGTGAAGGATATGACCAAGGAGGGACCACGCCATGGATACAGTGTGAGGAGGTAGGAGACACTATGATGGTGAGTCTGGGACAACATGTGGAGCTAACAGAAACTAGGAGGCAGGTGAGCAACAGGACTCAGGCGGCCTCTGAGCAGAATAGATCCACAGACTGCCAAAGGCAAGTCCTCACTTCTGCCCTGGAAGCCCTCCACAGACGGCTAGGGAAGCCAGGTGTGAGGAACCCCTGCCCCCACCCAGCCATCAGGCCGGGAGTGGGACGGATGTGCAAACTGGCACTGGGCTCCAACCAGACTGTGTGCCCCTTGTGATGGCAGGTCACCTAGCCCAGGGCCTGCTCTGAGAGCAGGCGCAAGCCAGGGTCTCGGAGAGAAGAGAACGGAAATGTTTATTTACATGTGTAATTTTAAAGAATTAAAAAAACACACCCAGATTATATAAAAGTACTAAATATAGACTTTATTCTCTATATATTTAAGAGATTTTCCCCCCCTTTGGTAATCTCTACACCCAATGTAGGGCTTAAACTCATGACCCTGAGATCAAAAGTGGCAGGCTCCACCGACTGAGCCAGCCAGATGCCCCAATTCTTCATCATTTTTAACCCCTGATCTTTCCACCCAAAGACAAGCACTGCTGAAATTTGGTGACATTTTTCCTTTCTTAAATAAAGCAAAGTGAAGTTAGTTCACACATTATGTGGTCACCTGCCCCCCCCCCCCCTTCCACCCACACTCGCCTGACAGTGTGCACCGCCCGGATCAACCTGAAGGTGCCACAAACCTCAATGGCATCCATTAGGGAGATGTGGCCTCCCACAGCTGCAGCTACCCTGCAGCTAGAAGGCAAAAGATATCAAGGCTTCGGTGAAGAAGTGCCTGTAGGCAAACAGTTACTTCAGCTCTCACAACTGTGTCAAAGTATCTACTTTACAAGAGTGTCATCCACCAATGTGAGGTAAGTCCATTTTGGAGAACACAATGGGCCATTCATAGCATGTGCATTCTTCTTGGCCAAGGGCAACCAAATGCAGTTATTGGGCAGGGGACTTTCAGTGGGACACCCCAGAACAAAACCCCAAATACCCAAGACCCAAACTATCCACCCTGCTTTAATTATAATGAAATAATCTCAATGTAAAATGACACAGTATCCTGATTTGAGCCCATCTTCAAAACAACACGGCATTATACCAAAGCAAGTGTCTGGCCTGCCCAGGACTCCAGCCTACCTACCACAGGATGCTGTGCTTACAATTTCCCCAGAACCTCACCTGGAGCTTGCGGGCCATGGCCACCACCTCGTGGTCAGGAGGGTTGTACTTGTAGCAGTTGGAGAACATCAATCGGACATCAGCACCAAATTCCTGAGCATCACGGTACTCACGGGCCTCCAGTTTAGACTGAAAAGACAAGACAGGTCCCTTGTTGGTTATGGCTGCCCCTGCTCCCATGGGGATGTGATGCCAGAAGGGCTGTTTGTAGGAGCAAGTTGGCTTCTCAGTGGAGAAGAGGAGAGGTCATCATCACCTGAGTTCTTCTCTTTGTCAAGCGGACAAGGAGACACTCAAAAGCAAATCTCAGGGCCGGGAAAAGCCCTGCTACCATGCCAAACCCGCCTACCTGGTCACCGTGACGGGCTAGGGGGAGAGAGGACACAGAATAAATGGAGGCAGAACTTAACAGCAGAACTTAAGCCAGCCTCCCTTAAGGGGAGGGCTGGGACCAGTTCTGACCTGACATACACTGGTCTTGACCACACAGGACAGGGCACTGGTCAAAAGGAACACAACCAGAGGCCCCTGGATGGCGCAGTCGGGTAAGTGTCTGACGCTTGGTTTCATCTTAGGTCATGAGACTCAGCCCCAAGTTGGGCTCTGCACTTGGCAGGGAGGCTACTAAAGTTTCTCTCTCCCTCTCCCCGTTATCCTTCTGCCCCTCCCCATATGCTCATGTGCTCTAAAATGAATAAATCTTTAAAAAAAAAAAAAGGTAGAAAGAGAACCACAAGTACTGTCCCCGCCCTCTGCCTGTCTCATGTTTGGGGAAGCTTACTCCACTCCCAAATAAAAAATGCATAACAGCTTAAAATAAACAAACATAATCAAAGGGCCTCAAAATCTTACAATGAAAATGCCAGCATTGTGTGCCTCCTACTGAGAGGTGACATCAAGGCGCCCTGCATGACAAAGCCTGGCAAAGTCACCAACCTTCAACCTGTCCTGGAGCATCTACTGTGCATTACTGTGCAAGGTGCCTATGGACAGCAGGGCTCAAGGTCACAGAGGGCTTGTCCCTAGACAAAGGGACAGCAGTGTTCTCTGAGAAGAAAATGCCCCAAGCACGTGGTCTTGGAGGTTGTCACCACAATTCCCAGCAGGGGGCGCTGGGCTTCTTTGAGCTGGTGAGAAGAGCCGCTACTGGGGCACAGGTCAGCAGAGGCCAAGGCCAAGGCTCCTCTTGGACCAGCCTAGGAGGTCCAGCCCTTCTAGGTCCCAGGAAGCCCCGCCCCAGCTCTGGGAGGGGGCGTCTGCTTACCTTGATTGTGCTCATGTCCATGGGGTGCTTGATGATGTCGCAGTAGTCGTGCAGACCCAGCGCCTCTACATCCACGGGCTTGTAGAACGGCCAGGCATAGGCCGCGTGCTTCTTGGCAAACATCTCCTTGAGGATGCCGCTGCAGCACTTCAGCTGCTCCGAGACCTTGCTGCTCTTATCCGGCGCTGGGTGCTGCTGGGAGTCGGGCACATCCTTTTTGGGGGGCTTCACAGGCCGGCTACTCTCCCGCCGGGGGCCCAGCTTGGTGGTCTTAGGCTCCGGCGGTAGAGACGGTGGTTCATGAATGGGGTCGATGGTGGTGGGGGTGGTGGTATCGGCTTTCCTCTTAACTCCCTTCTTTGTCTGCCAAGAGCACATGTGCAATAAGTGTGGTCAGAGGTGGCGCCTGGCACAGCTGGCCCTCGGGTCACTTCTGAAGCTGGGTCCTTTCTAGGGTTCCAACATTCTTGGGGGATGGGGCTCAAAGGTGACTCCATGGGTGAAGGACCAAGGCGAGAAAAGACCCTGTCCCACCACTCTGCTCTGCAGCTGGGACAGGACACCCGCCGGGGGCAGGAGGAAGCACATACTTGAGTGCAGAATCTGTTCCCTGGAGCCCAAAGAAACCTCCAGAAGCAGCTTCCTACTTAATGCCAGGAAAGTCACTCAGACCCAAGCCTCGTCACCCTGGGCCCCCCCACAGGAGGCATGTTTTAGAGACTATTTAAGGGAGCATCTGCAAATATGCACAGTCTACATAAGAAATACAGGAGAGGTCAGCAAGGCCCTGGGAGGTGGGTCTCAACTCTGGAATCTGTGGGTCAGCAAGGCAGCAGCTTCTAGGCCGTGACGTAATAAACACTCTACAATCCCCCCCGGAAAACACTCGCAAGTGCTTCGAGAGCCAGGTCGGGCTCTGCATGAAGCACCGGCAGGGACAAGTAACTGTCTCCCGCCAGCCTCATTGCTATGGAGAAGACAAGAGAAGGCGCGCTGGCTGGGGTGGGAGGAGCCCGCGGGCGACTGGGCGGGGCCACACACGCGCACAGGAAGCTCACCTTCACAGGCTGCGGGGTGGCCGCGATGATGGGCGGATGGCTCTGCACAGGCTGGGGGTTTGGCGCGGGTGGGGGTGGTGGCTGAGGGGGTACTGGCGGGGGTGTCTGCAGTGGCTGGGGAGGCACCACAGTCATGACGGGGGTCTGGACGATGAGGTCTGGGGTGACCGCAGGGAAGGGGTGAGGTGTAGCCTGCACGGGCGGAGGGTTCTGCTGGGGGGTCTGGGTCTGCGGAGGAGTCGATGCCTGCGTTGTGTTTGGTACCGCAGAGACGCCAGGTTTTGCCGTCCCTATCAATCATAAAAGGGACAGGAGGTTAGATGCCGAGCCCGACACATGCTGGCTGACCTTATGGGGACACTGTTACATGTGGAGAACACACATCGTGTGGGCATGGCACGCACTATCACGATAACTACTAGCTTTAGAGACAGAACTACCCGAACACCCTAGACCTCGGCCAAACTGGCCCACCTGCCCTCGGGTTCTCTGAGAGCAGTGGCACACTGCATTCCACAGTTCTTGAGGCGCCCTGGCTTCAAGTCCCAAGTCAGGCACACAGTTGCCTTCATAAGTACGGAGGCCTGAGCCAAAGGAGCAGGAAACACATGCTGAGAGTTAGCACCAGGACGGTAGATGGAGAGTGGAAAAACGTTCCTTGGTACTTTCGGACAGAGCTGTCCTCATTCCCAGAAGCACTGCCTTCTGAGTAAGCAATTCTGGCAGGAGGCCGGCATCGGCAGCCCTGGCCAAGGTTTCTGGAAACTGGCAAGCTTCCACCTCCCTGAGCCGCAGGAGGAGGCTGGACGGCTGCTGCCCTTTGTGACCAGCTCAGACTGCCTCCTTGCCGCTGTGCGGGTGAGCCCAAACACCCAACGCCCTGCGTCTGTCCCATGTACAGACTAAACTCCTGGTCCCAGGCCACAAGGGCAGGACTCCTGGATGTTAAGGATACAGGACATCTCTTGGCAGGATCCAAGGCTAAGGGGTGACTTTCAGGACCACCTCTCCTTGGCTACCCCTCAGCACTGCCTGGGATCCAGTCAAGCCCCTTTGCTCCGGTGAAGCCACTTCTGAGCAGGGTGGGAAACCAAGTGAAAGCCCTCTCTGAAGAGAAGCAAACAACGCATAGCATGGGCCACCTCAGCACAGAGCTGAGGATGGCAACATGCAAAAGGCAGCTGTTAGAGCTTCTCCTAGACAGAAACATTTCCTTGTCTCCCTGCCAGCTGGCCTTTGGAATCCTGTGGCAGGCTAAGGGACAGGGGGAAGGAGTGGAGGGTTTCACTTCAACTTCAGCAGGATCATAAAGCAGGCCTGGCTCTGACATAAGCATCTTAAGATAATTCAAATAACCAACCTTGAGGTTCCAAGATATGGATTATTAAGTAAAATTGCCCTCGGCTGCGTTAATTTCTTTTCTCTAAAATGGAGTGAAGAATTCAAATAACTTAAAAATGCTTTGAAAAAGTCACACTTTCTTTTTAACCAAAATCAATCAAGAAAGGCAGGGCCCAATTATTTCTACTTTGTGGAAGGTCATCCATCCAGTCATGTGATCCTCTGGGGGCGTGTCCAATGATAAGCTTACCCCCCCCCCCCAACCTGGAGAAGGAGCAAAGACTGGGGAGCAGGAAAGCCAATGTCCTTGCTGTTTCAGTGTGAGGCCAACAGTGCTGGGCGCACTGGAGGTACCCTACCTGCTTCTTTCCTCCCACGTCCTCTTCCTTTTGCCTGGACTATCATGATCTCGGTTTCTTCAGTGGGCAGTTCATTGATTTTCTGCAAGAAGAGCTTCTCCAGAGCTTCTGCCATTAAGACTATGTCATCTCCAGGCTGGAAAAGGAGACAAAGGGGTGAGCGTCAGAAAGCCCTCACCAACTCTCCAGACAGAGCAAGAGCTCCCCACCCTGTGCCACCCACTCCCTGCTCCACGGCATCAAGTATCATAGTTGGGGTCCTTCCCAATCTGCACCCTAAAGGGCCACGACAGTTATACCACCAGATATCACGAAGGCTCATGTGCCTGAACCAGCACCCATCCACCTGCACCTCCCTCTCGTCTTTTAAGCTCTGGCCTGAGAAACCATCCTAATGCCTTAAGTATCTAACAAGCCCTGCCAATCACTGACAGAAGCCCTCCTCTGACACGATTCAACTTTACTATAAATGCCTGAATTACACAGGATTTCTTGCCACAGATACATTAGCAGGGCTCTGATAATGCTCCCCAGTGCACCCTCAGGGTAGCTCGTCGGGGATCGGGGCAATGCCTATCTTGAACTGCATTATGGGTCCCCCACTCTGTTGCCTCATCTACGACATGCTATTCCCACTCAGCTCTAACCCGAGAACCTCATTTGTGCACATGTCACTTAAACCTAGCGGTGGGAGCTAAGACTTTAAAAAAACACAGTAAACTTCAAGAAACTCACCTACCCATCTCTTCTGGGCAATTTTACCCACTACACCAGCAGAGGCCAAAAGCTGAGTTCTGTATAGGGTCTCCCTCCAGAGCCGTTCTATATGAAAGGGTTGGTTTTAATCACATCTGTGGTCTGAACTGTAAACAAATGATCTGGCTTCATGGCACAGCCGAGCCAAAAGGTTTGGCTAACGGGGTTAAGAAGTGACTTTCAGGTCTACATGTGAGATTAGGGGACATTCAAATTCTATGGCCACGAGTTGTCAATGGTCATGTCCACAGATCCGGATGCAGTGGGCCCCATCACACCCTCTCTTACATTGAGGTTTGTTTGAGCATACCTTTGCACAACTGTATTTTAGTAGGGTCCTTCCTGACCATTTACATCACCCAAAAGGACTTTTTAATGAGTCGTCACTGTCCTCCTCACACCTTCTCTAGACATGCTCAAGAACCAAAATCCCAAGGGCACTGGAAGCACATGCTTCAAGCTAACCAGGACGGCTTGTAAGTCAAACAAGGGCAGCACCCTCCTCCCCGAAAAAGAAACACCCAGCCACAGGCAAAATCATGGGTCCCATTATTTCTGCTCCAAAGTGATCTCCCATTAGACTAATCCCACCTGCTCCAAGCACCCCTGCCCACAGACTCCAGATATGCCAGCCTTCTTCTCCACCCCTCCCCTCCCCGCAGGGCAGCTGGACGTCTGCCACCACATCTCACCTTGTTGTAGATGTAACAATTTGTAAACATAGTGTTGAAGTCCTGGATACATTCCTGAGCATTCCAGTAATAGTTGTTTTCCAAGCGCTTCTTTATTGTTCCCATATCCATAGGTGTTTTAATGATTTTATAGTAATCCTGAAGAGCAAAGAGAGCAAAAGGCCAGTGTCACCTCCCCGGCCATGCAGCACTCATAGTGGGCCTGTGGATCTCACTCAAGGAGCCCAGATGAGAGCCACAGCACAGACTGAAGCTCTTCCACGGTCTCAGCAAGCAATCTCAAAGGGAACCCCAAGATAAAGTGATCAGGGAAGAATTCTTAAATGTTGGGTGGCAATCTGGAGGGAAAATGTGCAAGTCTGTCAACTGCCTGGTCTGGGAACAGGTTGTATTTACAGAGATCTATGCTTTTTTCCTATTTGTTGTTGTTGTTGTTGTTGTTGTTAGTGGTGGTGATGTTAAAATCCTATAATTTTTAATAAATAATGGGGAAAACATACAGCCTTCTTAAAAGCACTTATCCAATGAAACAACCCATGACAAGTTCTACTTTTCTCTATCATTTGAAATGTTACTGGTCCATAAAATACAAAATCCTATGGAACCAGCATTAAAGCCCACCTGGAACAACTGGACTCCCTGCTTCTGGGCACACTGAAGAACCACGGAGCAGAAGCCTCCACCTTCACTCAAGTTCATCGCACTTCCATTTCTTTTACTAGCACAGTCTTTCTAAGGATCCATTAGTAGTACCTGGATATAGTTAAACAACTTACCAGGTTAATGAGGAATCTGGACAATCTGTACAATCTGCAGTTTAAAAAAAATCCACAGACCCCACTCCTCAAAGCTTGAGATGTTACTCTACAAGTGCCAAACAGAAGGAGCTGGATGGCAGGTGTAGACGTCCTAAAGCCCTTCAAATCAGACTACTACTGTCGGCTTTTCTCTAAATCTAAACCTATCCTAAAAGTTTATTTTTTTTTAAAGATTTAATTTATTTATTTGACAGAAAGAGAGAGATCACGAGTAGGCAGAGAGGCAGACAGAGAGAGGGGGAAGCAGACTCCCCGCTGAGCAGAGAGCCCCAGGCGGGGCTCGACCCCAGGACCCCGAGATCATGACCTGAGCCGAAGGCAGAGGCCTTAACCCACTGAGCCACCCAGGCGCCCCCCTAAAAGTTTATTTTTAAACACTACCACCACAGGAGGTGTCCTGGGGCAATACACCAGGTTTCCAGATAGAAGCATCAAGCAGAGCCAAGGCAGCGGTACCTATGTCATCTAGCCCACTCCACAGTCTGCAATCTCAGAGGCTCCTGTAATTGGGCACGAGTGGGGTATCAGAACCAAGTCCAAGTGGGAACCGATGGCAGAAAAGACAGGCCTATCCTTTACCAAGTACCAAGGTCTTGCCCGGACATTGGACAGTACTGAAAAGGTGAGCACAGGGTGTGAAGTTTTAGGATGCTCTTACACATGCAAGAAAGGAACAAAAAAAAAAAGAAAGAAAAAAGAAAAGAAAAGAGAAAGAAAGAAAGGAACAAAAACTACAAGCTTACACATAACGAGTGGCAGAGATCACATCCCTGACCTGATGAGGGCTACACATACATGCCTGGGTACCCTGGCCAGGAGGCCACGAGAACACACTGCACCAGACCTTCTACGCTATACTATGGCTCTGACCACCTTTCCCAAGAGACCTGCCAAAGCCAAATATATGTGCCCCAGTGGAAACATTATTTTATTCTATGGCCCACAGTGGTGTCAAGTGCTTGAATTGCCCATGGCCTGTCAAGTGGCTCAAAGCCAAACAGGACAGTGTTGAGGGCAGAGTGTGCTGACAAGGGGATAGTAGGTTTAGGGGCATAACAATCCAACTATACACATTTACTGAACAAAAGAGGCAGGCATTCCAGTGAAAAGTCCAGCAGGGATTAGAAGCCAAAACTCAGGTCAAGATTCCTGGAAGGTGTCAGAAAAGAGAAAAAGAAGGAATTCTTCTTCTGGTGGCTGTATTAACGTTCCTCAAGGAGGGAGAGAGGTCCCCAGGAAACCGGGCTTTAAGCATGACATGGCTCCCAGCTGAATAGCCCTGCCCTGCTTCTCTGGGCCAGCTCCTTGCGAGATCTCCCACCTCCCTGAAGACACCAGATCAGTGGTACCTTCCAAAGGCCTCTTCTTCCTAGTCCAAGCTGCTGAGGGTGACAGTGATGTCCAGCAGTCACAGAGACAGGGATTCACCCAGTGACCCCTGGGGAGCCTGGCCTCTATTTCACAGTGAATGACCTCAAACTCCCCAACCGCTGAGCCTTACAGACCACCCACACCCATGTCTGTCCCACCGGCTGGGACACTGCCTCCTCGGGATCTCAGGTCCCCCAGTATCCTCCCCCCTCTTCTCTGTCTTCACCCTCGAATCCCTGTGCCTTCCTGTGACAAACCAGCCCCTCCTCCACTCTGGCCCTGCCATGCTTTCTCAAAGCCAAATTTCTTGAAATGATGGCTTCGCATCCTCACCTTCTCATTCACACCGTCGGGAATCTGATTTCTACTTCTGCGTCACATCTTCCTAAGGTCACCAATGCCCTCCTAAAGGCCAACAGGAGGGTCAGGTCGGAATCCTCATCTCTTTTACCTCCCTGTAGCCTCTGATGTGGAAACTGGGGGTCTGCTCTTTGCTGGTGTTTCCCCTGGCTCTTTGGTAGGCCTCCCACTGCCCTCTGGTGCTATTAAAGCCTCAGGCCCCCTGCATCCCACCCCAAGCTCCTTCTGTCCCCATTCTTTGCATTTGCTCTGGGAAGGTCACCCTCACCTGTGGACCCTGCGTGGCTTGGCCCAGCCTAGCCCACTACCCCAGACCGAGGTTATGCTATAGCAAGCTCTCCCAAGAACCTCCCCCCAGTGACAGGCTGTCTGCCTCTACTCCTTCTTGTGGTCAACGAAAAGGGTAGCCTCTGAAGCCCAGATCTGGCAAGGACCCTCTTTTGTCTCCATCCCCTCTCTTGAGCCAATTCACGATCTAGTCCTGCAGTGCATCCTCCTGACTTGCTCTTCCCAAACGCCTATGACACCTATTCAGCAGACAGAGATAACTGGACAGTTGCCACAGACGCTTTTCAGATGGAGGGTCACACTATTGTACTGATCTTTATTGAAACTGGATGCCTGGAAGACAATGCAGTTCCTACACTGGTGCAGCTCGAACACTCACAGACCCCTGCCTGAGTCTAAGGCAATAATCACCTAATACCCCATCTGGGGGTGTGTGGGACTTAGCAAACAGGAGGGGTTAACTTTTTCAGATTGATTTATTTATTTGACAGGGAGAGCAAGAGAACGTGCACATGTGCACACAAGCAGGGGGAATGGCAGGGAGAGGGAGAAGCAAGCTCCCCACTAGCAGAGAGCCCAATGTGGGGCTCAATCCTAGGAACCTGGGATCATGACCTGAGCCAAAGACAGATGCTTAACCAACTGAGCCACCCAGGTGCCCCCAGCAGGAGTTAACTTAAAGACAATCAGTCCTTGATTCTTTGAAGAAAAGAAAGGGGAGTGGGGAGCATCTATCCTGTTTCTTCCCTGAGATACAAATTGATTTCCAGAACCATCTGCTAGGGATGCGGGCAAAAGGAAAACTCTCTAGGGGAAGAGAAGAGGAGGGGTACAAAAGAACAAGAGCAAGTGCACTGTGACTACAACACAGGAGGTGGAGGGTGCACGCAGAGGCTGCTGAGGGCCCAGCTGCACCCATACCTCTGCTCTCCAAACAGGCCCCTTGCAAGTGCTTACTCCATGGGAGCTATTCTGCTACCTTTTCCTGCCCTGTGCTCTGGGTGATGACAATGCTGATGATGCCGGTACCAAAGAAGATACTGCATGCAGCAAACCAGTCCCACTTCCACAGTGTGACCAACCACGTCCACTTATTCTGGGCCGGCCAACCATGTCGGAGAAGTAGTGGGCCTGGACCACTGATTGCTCCAACTTCAGCTCCCCTATGGAATCAGAAGAAAAGCTGCAAGCACTCCTTCACCCCTATTTCAATATCTCTACACAGTGTCCCATAGATCCTAACATCTAAGAGCCAGTTACTGTGGGAGTCAGCACGCTCTTCCCCTTTCCCATTTCAACCAATCAGGACAAGTGAAACCACTCACTCAAGGGCCTTGTGAGTATTGGGATTTCAGAGCTGGGCCCCAAAGGTATCGCTGCCCCCGCCACCCTCTGGCCCCGACCTTCAGCCCACTGTCAGCAGCAGCAACACGGGAAGAGACCTAGAGGACAGGAGCCCTGGGCCCTGCCCAAGTTACTCACAGGGAGGTTTAGCTTGACGGCATCCACAGGCTGCTGGAAAGGCCACGCAAACTGGTGTTTCCATAGTGTCTTGAGCACCACTTTGAGCAGATATTGCAGTTGGTTCGTCTGCCTCTTGGGCTTGTTGGGGTTGGAGGTCTCTGGGGGCGGGGGGTTGGTGCTGGCTGCGTTGGCTTGCTGGGGTTGGGCCTGGGCCTGCGTTGTAGACATTTGGGTAGTTTCTAGTCCATCCCCCATTACTGGCAGATTTCTCAATCTCGTCCCAGGGCCGCTCTCCGCAGACATGCTACTGATCCCATCACATTCTTCACTGGGCACTCTACAAGGAAAGAGAAAAGCCATCATCAGAAACCAGGCATCAGATGGGGACCACTCAGAGTAACACATGGCTGTGGCCTCCAAAGGCTGAGCTCTTCTGGTGGAAAGTGGTCAAGCTGACCAGAGAGCCACTCCATGCACGGACTAAAAGGGCCCCTGTATCCGCTCTCCTCAAAGATGTACTCTACAGCAGGGAAAAGGGATCAAGCACCAAAGGCGAGCGGCATGAGGGACAGAGGGCTCAGAAAGAGGAACTGACCAGGAGCAGGTGAGGGCTGTGGACATATACTGAAATCCATACAAAAAGGGGCAGAATAAGCAACAAACCAGGTTTTCATGACATCTGAGTGTTTTTAAGGGACACTGCCTGTGTGAGAGAGGATTTGCAAGCCCCGCAATACTCCTTTACATTAAAATTCTTTGCACCTGTGACTCATGAAACATCAAGTCAAGTCAGTAATTCTGTTTGGTGATTGGGGACAGGAAGGGAGAGTAGCCCACGTAGTCCACTCCTAAGTGCTCAGAGTAAAGCCTCACACTCACTGAGAACACTTCCGTGGTAACTGAAAATAATGCGTATTTGTTGATTCAAGAAGTTCTACAGGGGGCGCCTGGGTGGCTCAGTGGGTTAAGCCTCTGCCTTCAGCTCAGGTCATGATCTGATAGAGCCCCGGCATCAGGCTCTCTGCTCAGCAGGGAGCCTGCTTCCCCCTCTCCCTCTGCCTGCCTCTCTGCCCACTTGTAATCTCTCTCCATTCCGTTAAATAAACAAACAAATAAATAAATCTTTATTAAAAAAAAGAAAGAAATTCTACAGAGTAACTGCTGATAACCTAAAAATGAATCTACACTCAACCTACCACTTTATTAACTAAGTTTCAAAGCTTACTTAGAGATATAAAAAGGGCACCTCTTGTGACCTGCACAATGGGTGGGAGACCCTCAGCTCAACGCCTGTATAAGCATCTCATCCTGTGCACTCCCCTCACCTGAATGACCCCTGCTTCGGGCCATGCCAACAACACAAATCCTGCCATGAGCATCCTCGCAATGGCAACTCTGTGCACCTGGTCCAGTTTTTCTAACAAAACCACAGATCCTGGGTACATGTTGTTACTGCCAAACTGCCCTCCAGAAACACACTAACCCACCCCTTACTTGCAGTGCTGAGAGTTCCCACACTCTATTAATGAGAAGAAACATCTGTTCAAACACGTACTATTTGGCATTCTGTCTACCATGTTTCTGACACTTTTCCATTGGCAAGAAAGAGGAAGTATCACCTTTAAACCCAGTCCCTGAAATTAGAAAGACTTTGTGATCTAGGAGCTGCCTGTATCTAATAAGCATGTCTGGTAATAAACACAGGAATTCAGTGGGGGTAAGAAAACTTCTCTGGCTAAGGAAGTCAGGCAAGGGCTGAGGAAAAACAGGCAGATTTTACAACCACACACTGGTAGGCAGAGGGGACGAGCAAAAAAGATAGGATAAGTTCGCTGCCTCTGTCATGGCTTTCTTTCCAGAACACACCACACACTAGGCACTCTGGCTGCTAAAGAATTCCTTTATAATTCAAACCAAGTGTAATTTATTTTTTTTAAAGATTTTATTGATTTATTTGACAGAGAGAGATCACAAGTAGGCAAAGAGGCAGGCAGAAAAAGAGGGGTAAACAGGCTCCCTGCTGAGCAGAGAGCCCAATGTGGGGCTCGATCCCAGGACCCTGAGATCATGACCTGGGCTGAAGGCAGAGGCTTTAACCCACTGGGCCACCCAGGGATCCCTCAAACCAAGTGTAATTTATACCAAAGTCCCTACAAAGGTTTTTGTAAATGCAGTTCTGGCAAGTTACCAAATTTGAAAAGCACCAGGGGAAAAGAAGGCTTGCTGTGTAAATCCAACTCAGTGCTGAGTATGTCCTAGGGGGCTGTGGCGAGCTGGAACTCCTGGCCTGAGGCTGACCAACCCCACACATATGTCCTAGTTGCAGCGTGAGCCCAAGAACTGACAAAACTGACCAGGTCAAGGAGACAGCATTCCTTCCAGAGTGCTCTGGCTGACTCCAGGTCTAGCTGTCAACTGGCTAGTGACCACGTGGAGACGACACTGCTACAAGAAGGCTACTGCAGAGAGGGGACCCAGGTAGAAACAACCCAAAGCCATCACGTGCAAGACCCTGAATCTTAAAGACTCAGTCTGAGAACTGAATCCATGTTTGCTTTAAGGGGAAAGACTGTTCTTTATCCTTTTTCACCAAACAAGTAAGAGATCTATGAATGCCTTTTGCCTTTTCACAGATGGGATGACAAACACTCAAAACCCAAAACTGAGTAATTCATTAATCATTTAGCTCACAGGAGGGACGACACTGTGGAGAGAAACACTAGTGCTACTACTATCCAAGGCACTGGAGGAGGGTGTGTTATAGCAGGGCAACTCAGAGGAGTCTAGATGTGGCCTTTAGCATCTGATGTTAAACTTAAGTATTTAATGAGGCCCAATGGTGTCCAAGACACCAGGTGAGTATTTATAGTCTGTGCCCTCTCAGGGTCCTCCGGAGGCTCGAGAAGGGTAGGGAAGCTCCTATGGCAACCTCTATGATGGGTGCGCTCTACTGGGAGAACACTAGCCCAGGAAAAACACTGGGCTATAGGAGAATAGGGGGCTTTGCAGGTATGAAGCCATTTCCTGGTACCTCTCGCATGGAGCTGAAGATGGGAAAGGAGCACTCAGAGCTGAAACCAGTCTTCTGGCATCAGAGCCCGAAGGGGGACTGGAGGTGGGGAATTGGGCAGCAGCCTGCAGAGCACCTCACAAGAGTGGTGCTCCAGGAATTCAGGACAAGAGAGGGACATTTCCCCAAATCAACTTCATTCTAAGATGGGGAACATTGTGGACTACAATAGTTTCCAAAGGCAGAATGTGACTGCATAGACCTGCTCCAGACTTTGGGGACTTCGGCCAGAACTAATGGTCGTATGGTCCTGGAAAAAAGTGCTTAGGGCATGAATCAAGGCAGGACAGCAGGGACAGAGCCACTACTGTTGGAAGGGAAGCATAAGAGGGATACATCAGGTGAGCCCAGCTGGGAGCTAAGAAAGGACGGGGTGAGAGCCAGAGGCCAGTGATCTGAGTAAATGCACCCCAATGGGAGCAGGAAGGAGGTCACACACAGATCCTGGGAGGGGAAGCACTCAAAGGGTGGGATAAGGTGTGGAACCATCCTAAAGAGCTTGCTTATTAGAGGAGGGAACAGAGGATGAGAGACCAAGGGGCCAGGATGAATCACACATCATTGAGCAGCACACGGGGAGAAGGGAGGAAGCATCCCAGAAGCTGCATTCGGCCATGCATGGAAGCCTTCAGAAGGCTTCTCCAACCTCTGAGCTTTAATCAATGAAGAGTGAGACCTCAATCTCAGAGAAGCAAGGTCTACAGCCACCTGAGAGTGACATGCAAGGGCTCGGGTGGGGCTGTGGAAGGGTTCACAGGGCAGCTTTAGGTGGATGGCATTTAATTACATGGTGTCTGTTCCCTGGTTTTCATTTCACTCATTCCAGCGCCATCAAGGAAAGTCCCCATCTGATGCCAGTGTAAAAGGTTGTGCACAGAGGTGCACCGTATGATCATCCACATAGAATTTAACAATGCTGTTTTGTTCTCATGATATTTAATTTTACTGATACCCATGCGTGGCTTCTGATTTAGTATAAAGGTACTATATACAAAACAGTAAATGGATTTAAAAAAGAAACAAAACTGAACATCTTCTCTCTGGAGGGGAGCCAGCCAAGACTGACTACAGGCTCTAGGTGGAGAAGCCAGTGGATCAGGAGAGTTTGCAGGAAACTGGGGGGAGGACGGGAAGCCATGCACAGGACTTTGGAACACTCCCTCAAAAATCCTCCACAGGTAAGTAGATGGGAGTAATCATTTACTAGGCAACTAAAGAAACTGAGGTGGGGCTAGTGAGGCAGGAGGGGGAGACAGAGGGAAGAATGACATAGACAATGTGCCAGCTGGCCAGGATCCTTTGGTATGGGGCCCTGGACCAGGCACAGAGAGATACAGGACTTGCTGAGTGCATGGATAACAAGTATCAACAGGAAGGCAGCATCACAGAGAAAGAAATATGTAAATGGGGTTTTTAAGGAGTCCTGGAGTCAGCTAGGAGAGAGTCTCGATGCAGTAGGACCAAAATGTCCAAAGAAATAAAAGGGAACAAGTGTAAATGTGGCCCCATCATGAAGGGAGGCCAGATGCACTGAAGTGAGCCCTGGAGGGAGGGTGGCATTAAGTGAGGATAAAGAATGACGTGTTAAAAAAAAAAAAAAAAAAAAAAAAGAATGACGTGTAGTCATTCTTGCTTTCTGCTATTCAATTTCTCCTAGAAAGCAATGTGAGAATTACAAAGCCAAGTGCATGCCAGGTAAGCTGCAGCAGGCAAGGGGCAGGAGCGGCCCCATCCTGGAGGAGACATTCTGGACCCAGGGCAGTGGAGGACCCCTGTCAGCCACAAGGACACATAATGTCAGGGTACCAAGCAGGAGGAAGCAGTCCTACACATTTTCCATTAAGCAATGACATTCTGGAAATCTCCAAGCAATGTCCTGGGGAAAAGATGAAGTCAAGGTAACTGACTTCTGGAACTTGTGGGCTGGGCTGTTGCTTTTATATCTTTCCAAATGGACTGCCAGTGAGGCCAAGGGATAGAGGGCTCTGGACATGACCACTTTTCTTCACCTTCAAGCCAGGCCCAGATGGACCCTTGAGCCAAGTAAGCTGCATAATTGTTCACCAAATGAACAGAGCTGTTTCTACAGAAAGCCTGACCCTAAACTTTGCCTCATCTTTGTGGTTTAAACCACTACCTTCACCACAAAAGTAAAAACACCCTTCCCTAGCCAGCCCTCTCACATTTGATACACAGTAGTATTTAAATCCTCAAAACAACTCTGAGATGGCTTCTGGTCTTATCCCCATTTTAAAGGTGATGAAACTAAGGCATAGAAAAATAGCTTATCCAGGAAGTAGAAAGATCAGGCCTAACCAACCACAGTGGTCCAGAGTCTAACATGACCTCTGGGAAGTTTCAGATGGACTTGGAACCAAGGAAGTCCCCATTTAGGAGATGGACATTCAACCCTAGAAGGGCCCAGTGCAAACAGGACAGGCCCGTCTAAGTAACATGAAACATTAAGCACAAGACCCACACACTTTTAACGACCAAGGTCAATTTCATAAGGAAAGAAGCTGCAGGAGTTCAGATGGAAGGCATGATACAGTTTAACAGACAGACAGACCTGGGAGACACAAGCAACTTAAAGTTTCTTTGAGGAGGTTGTGAGGACAACCAGTGACAGGTAACATCCATGGCCCCGATGTGAGGGATCGCACTGAGATGCCTGGGATGTTCTGCACTCAGGGGCCTCAAGAGCACCCACACCTTCTTGAGAGGCCATGCCCAGACAACCTGTATCTCGCAGCTCAGTCCTCACAGAACTGTAGGCAAGTAAAATCCTTATGAAATTTCCAGAAGCCACTCACCCACATCGCAGCAAAGAACACAAAGGAAACCAACAAGACTCTCTGGTTTGTTGTAGGCCAAGAACCAGAGGCACGGGCAAGCAGCTCTATGCGAGAGCCAGGGTGACTTCTCCGACATACAGATCCAACAAGGTTGCCACCCTGAATTCTTCCCACAGCAGTCACCCCTACGCTATACTGCCCCCAGACCATAGCATCGACACTCAACACAGAGGCCACAGAGGGCCCCCTTCCCTGTGACCTTCAGGCCTTTCATCTGCTGCACCTGGTGCTTCCCTGATCTGTTTATAAGTGGGTTTCCCTGTAGGCCCCTCGCGCGCACACACAGGGAAGCCCAAGGGCAGGGCCATCTTTATGTCATACTTGTTCTCCCAACACATAGCAAGTGCTCAGTGAATGTTTCAGGTACAGAAGATACCCTACACTGACCACATGTGAATGTCACCCTGAGGATTCTATTCTAGATCAATCTTGAAGCTTTGGAAAAGAAAAGCAGCTCATGCTATCACACAGAAAAATGTGGTGACTGCCAGACTCTCATTTGCTCAGCCAATGCACCCCGTGTCAACTATGTGCCAGGCCCAGGCCCAGGACAACATGACGTTCTTCTAGTGATTAAGCAATACTTGGGCAAGTACCATAAGGAAAAGGGCTGGGCTGCTCTGGCCAAGGACAGGAGGGTGTGCGCTACATGGTGGGTGAGGCAGAGAGGAACAGAAAGGGACCAGGCTTGTAAAAGAAGACAGGACCAATGCAGGAACACATACAGGTCTGGAGGCAGGAGAGATACCAGTACTTTTTTTTTTTTTTTTTTAAGATTTTATTTATTTATTTGACAGAGAGCGAACACAAGCAGGCAGAGAGGCAGGCAGAGGCAGAGAGAGGAGCAGGCTCCCCGCTGAGCAAGGAGCCCGATGCGGGACTCAATCCCAGGACTCCGGGATCATGACCTGAGCTGAAGGCAGCTGCTCAACCAACTGAGCCGTCCAGGCGTCCCAGTACTTTTTTTTCTTAAAAGATTTTATTTATTTATTTGACAGTGAGAGATCACAAGCAGGCAGAGAGGCAGGCAGAAAGAGGAGGAAGCAGGCTCCCTGCTGAGCAGAAAGCCGCATGGGACCCTGAGATCTTAACCTGAGCAGAAGGCAGAGGCTTAACCCACTGAGGCACCCAGGCGGCCCGATACCAGCACATCTGAGGAACTGACTGGGGGCAAAGCAGGGGGGCAAAGCACAGGGGCCATGTGACCACACTGGGCTTTTGTCCTTCATTTGTCCTTGACTCAAGGTAGAGAATATAGTGGGAGGAGCAAAGGTGGGGTTGTGCTTGGATGGGGCATGGGGGACAGATTCCAGGGTCATTAAGAACATGTAGATACAATAAGAATCCCATTCCTGCCTGATATTTCATTTTTAGCTACATCTACGCCAATGCAGTTTACAGATGCAAAAGATAGAAAACCCAAGTGGGGATGCACAGGGACAGGGTAAATCAATGGCTCAGCACCAAGGCTAAATGGGGAGAGACAAGCTGAATGCTCAGAAACTCATAAACCTACCTGCACATGTAGGAATGGAGGATTACTGTGATACAGTAGACATCATCTTCAAGCAAAGTTCTGAGTCTAAAATATCTTAAAATACTATTATCTGTTTTCATACTGACCTGCGGCCAAGAGGCTGGAGCCACCATTCACTGTGTTGAGTTAGTTGAAGGACGAGGGACAGGAAGAGAATTTCACCTATTGTTTCCAACCCAAAGAAGGCCGCATGATTCAACTGGGTGTCCTATTCCTGGATCTATTCCCAACTAATATCCTACAACAATTTCCCAATTTAAGCAAAAAAAAAAAAAAAAAAAAAAAAAGATGAAGAGAGATTAGACAGTTAGTGCCCTAGTCTCCAAACTGAGTCCCAGAGGTGTCATGGGTACCTCAGAGGGGTACTATAGGAACTATAGGTACAAGGCAATCAATAATTTCAACATTAGATTGCATTACATGCCTTCTGACAATGTCACACCTTACAAAGTGTGGCATTCAGCAAATGCTGTAATGAAAAGCAAATACCACAGGGGTGCCTGGGTAATGCAGTCGGTTAAGTGTCTGGCTCTTGATTTAGGCTCAGGTCGTGATCTCAGGGTTGTGGGGTCGAGCCCCAGGTTGGGCTCCGCGGTCAGCATAGAGTCTGCTTAAGACTCTCTCTGCCCCTCCCCACTGCTCGCTCTCTCAAAGTAAAGAATTTTTTTTTTTTTTAAAGCAAATACCACATAAAACCCGGTACAGAACAGGAAATGCAGGTGACAGGTATCAGATCTGGCTCAAAGATCTGAGTAAAGCAGTGAGTTAAGCAGTGCCCAATAGGCAAACACATTCCATTAGGGAATAACTGATTATGAAAGGTTATAATATTTTCCCTTTCAATTTATCTGTTTTATTTCTTCAAACAGCTGTATAGTTGTTGGGACATTAGTACTTATCCAGTTGTTTGTATCTAAGCTACCTAATAAAACTGTTAGGTATTTCCTTTGGCCTAGGAACATCATGAAAAACAGAGATGCTAAGGATGCTGTGAACCAGAGAGTTTAGGAACCTCTGTGTTAATGAAAACAAAAATGCAAATTCTTATTTCTAAGTAAACCTCTGATTAAACATTCCTGCTTTCAGAGATACTATCTGCTAATATCTCAACTCCTCTAAATGATCTGAGAAAATTTTAAGGATAGACAGTATTTAACAGACAACACAACTATAATGTTTTTCAATTAACAGTAAGTTTTGTTTCCTGGAGATTAGAAAGCAAGACAGAAAGAAACAGACACGGATAGGCTTGGTTCTGGGACACTGAAGACAATCAAGAGAAAGGCCATATACAATTGCCCAGAAATAGGCTGGTTTCTGGATATTTCTGTCCATCACAAGAGGCTGAGTAAACCTAATGGGTTGTGGCCAGACAGATTTTGTACTCGTAGTTCCAACTGAAGTCCTGGACTCCCAAAGGGCCCACAAAGCCTAAGGGCCCCACCTCCACTTTGTCATGTTCACCCTCACGTGACACAGCACCTAGGCAGCAAGACACCAGGGAAAACAGGAGCAGTGTAACTGGAAGGCCTTAAGAATTCTCCAATGGAATTCTGTGACCAGCTTTGTGCAAGTCATCACCACATTCATCTGCACTAGGGCCTAGGCAAGCTTGTCAGTATGTATCTGCCAAGTCCAGGGCCGGCGCTCTCTCCTGAGCACTTGAGCTGTTCCTGCTTAGCTAATCCTCACGGCAACCCTACAAGCAAGTGCCAGTATCATCTTCATCCCTGTGGTAACACAGGAGAGTGGATGGTGGCCTGCTCAGTCAGGTGGGGGTCACCTGGGGCTGCGTACATCTCAAGGACTCCGTTCCACAGTTGCCTCTGCTCACCAATCACAGAGGCAGAGGCCCAGTCAACCAGCACTGCTGGGCCCGGCAGGACTGGCTCGCCAAAGGGCACCCCACTTCCACATTCTGGGAGGTATTAATTAGCGGGCCTACACTCCCCTTTCTGCAGAAGCAGCTGAATGCCATGTGACCCTTGAGCTGGGTCTCAAGTCAGATTTCCAGAAGTGGTTTTTCCAAAGAATTTCACCCCCTGAAACAAATCAGAGCCAAGATAACTCTCACAGCATCTGGCAATCTGTTTGCCAGTTGATACTGTGACTCAGCCCACATCCTAGGTGAAATCTGAAACATACTTCCCTGCTGATGCCACTGGGACAGAGTTGAGGGGAACAGAGTCCAAGTTGTTATTTATGTTTCCCACACAGTAAGGGCTACAAGGAGCTGGGCCTTGAACCTGTTTCCTGCCAAGCAAAATGTTAGCCAATGCCAGCTGACCATAGCCCCTCGTGGAATTACAAGTGCACAGTTACACACATCCTTCAGAGAAAGGCACCTCCCCCCTACTGCTACAAGGTTCTCCTATAAAGAATCACTTGGGGGAAAAAAAAATCACTTGGGATAAGTGCAAGATTCTACCCAGAGATAAAAAGGAGTGGGGGAATCATGACTTTGGTAAAAATCTGGCAATTTCTCAGTACCAGTCAATTTGCAGAAAATCTTACCCTGTCCTAGGAACCTCTTTCTTGAATGGTTATTATGCTAGTTATGGAACACTAATATCAGAAGGGCCATTCCCTCCTGGTCCCAGAGCAGAAGCTATTTCCATTCATGTCCACAGCCCATTTCATGGTGCATGTGTGTCAGCGGGGAAGCACAAACAGGATTACTTTTCCATCTGACCGGCTCAGGCAGCTGGTGAGAACAGCATTGGGGTCATCAGCCAGACCACACTGTCTGGAGCTTGGCCAGTAGCTGTGCACTGAGGCAGCTCTCAGAAGACTTAATCCTCCTTCATGCAGCTTGTAAGAGCCCTAACTCCCACCCCTCAGACCTGCCAAGCAGGGGCCCATTACCTCAGACTAGGCCCTTCAGCCTGCCTCGAGCCAGGTGACCCAAGATGGAGATGAGCCACGTTCCTGCTAGGGGAGTGTAGACAGACTGAGGCTCTCTGTTCCCCAGGGTGGGTGGGAGTGGGGGAGGCACCACGCCCATATGGACCTCGTAGCCAGGAGGACGGGGAGCCAGGCCCAGCATATCACAACACGGCCAATCAGAATTCCTGTCCTTTTGCTTTAGAAACCAATCAGGAGGCCCACTGAATTATGGGCACTGAAAATTTTGCACCATCTTTTCCTGCAAAAGCTGCCAGAAGCTGGAGGGATGACCAACTCAGGCACAGTAAAAAGTTCCACTGTTACATATGGTTTACATCATGGTGCTGATGGTTAGAAGTGGGTGGATGGACTTGTGAATTTTAAATGTTCCTATGGGGGTGCCTGGGCGGCTCAGTCAGTTAGCCACCCATTTCTTGATTTCAGCTCAGATCATGATTTCAGGGTCATGAGATCAAACCCCACACTGGGCTCTGCACTTAGCATGGAGCCTGCTTAAGATTCTTTCCCTCCCTCTCTCCCTCTGCCCCTACCCTCCCCCCCGAATAAAAAAATAGAATCTTTTTTAAAAAAGAAAAAATAAAATGTTCCTGTGAGGGGCGCCTGGGTGGCTCAGTTGGTTAAGCGGCTGCCGTTGGCTTGGGTCCTGGTCCCAGGGTCTTGGGATCGAGCCCTGCATCTGGCTCCTTGCTTCTCCCTCTCTCTGCCTGCCACTCTCCCTGCTTGAGCTCTCTCTGTCAAATAAATGAATGAAATCTTAAAAAGTTCCTGTGATAGGCATGCAGTATAAAAACAAAAACAAAAACCTCTGATGTGGACAAGATCAAAACCGCTAGACTAAAACATTCCAGCAGGGGTAGGCTGATTTTTCCTATAAAGGGTCAGAGAGTAAATACAGTCAGCTGTACAAGATATACAGTCTATTGCAATACTCCATTTCGCTGCTGCTGTATTGTGAAAGCAGCCCACTGACAATCCTTAGACAAATGAGTGTGGCTGTGTGCCAATAAAACTCAGACTGACCCACACAGGCTTTAATTTTGTTCCAAAGATTTCTAGGCTTTAAGTCAAGGGAAGGGAAACATAGGTGACAGATTGTTATGTTAGACAATGTTACATTTAGAGGGGCTCCTAGATGGCTCAGTCCATTAAGCATCTGCCACCTTCGGATCAGGTCATGATCCCAAGGTCCTGGGATCAAGCCCCATGTCCGGCTCCCGGCTCAGTGGGAAGCCTGCTTCTCTCAGCCTCTCCCCTACCCCCAACTCTCCCTGCTGGTGCTTTCTCATGCCCACACGCACTCTCTCAAAATCTTTAAAATAAAAAAATGGATGGATGGATGGATGGAAGGAAGGAAGGAAGGAAAAGAGAAAAAAGGAAAAGGAAGGAAGGAAGGATGAATGAATGAATACAAAATTATAGATGGAATTAGGTAAAGATGTGCAAATGAGTGGGTACATGGAATTGTAAGATAAAGTGGGACACGCGTGGTGGGTCTGCAGATGACTATACCTATTAACTTTGAAAACCGAACCAATACACACGTAAAAACAGCCTAGCCTCTTGTTTCAGAAGTCCCACTGACCTCTGATAGTGTGGTGCATCGCTCTGTCTGCCTTTCTACCTGGTGAGCTGGCCTCTAAGCACTGCTTCTCAAAGCATCCTTGACCTGGGGCCAAGACTCCAAATTAGAGGCTGGAAGTTTATGACAGAAATACGGTATCATTAACACAAACGACACATTCCCACTGACCTGGGTCTAGGGCTGTGCCCTTCATACGGTAAGGTTAAGCGACATTTTCCTCAGGTTGCCTCTTTTTAAAGCTATTACTCCAGGGACGCCCAGGTGGCTCAGTTAAGTGTCTGCCTTCAGCTCAGTCATGATCCCAGGCTCCTGGAATCGAGCCCCCCATTGGGATCCCTGCTCCACGGGGAGCCTGTTTCTTCCTCGACCTCTGCCTTCCTCTCCCCCTGTTTGTTTTCTGTCAGATAAATAAAATCTTAAAAAAATAATAAAGCTTTTACTCCAACTTCTTTACCTGACTTCACTTTCATACCTTTTCCCCCCCAGTTATTTGCTTATCCAAAAGAGCTGGTGTGGTGTAGGTGGCACTGAGCTTAATCTATACCATACTATGGAATGCAAAAGGATGGTTAATCCATCTAGAAAAGTCCTGCTTTGAAAGATGAACTCTGAGATGGCCACAAAGCCATGCAGACTGCAAAGCTGAAGTAGAAGAGTGAGGCTGGGTACTTCTTCCTTCACTTAGATGAGGGTTTTCCAGTAGGAAGGACACTGGGAAAACAGAAGAATCTGCAAGGCACCATGAGTGGGAGTTCACCTCTCACAGGACAGTGAAACTGCGGAAATGAGGGAAAAGTTCAAGAGTGAGAAGCTAGGATTAGTCCCAACTATGCTGATAATACACAGTCTTGGGTTACCTTGCTGTAGACCAGAAAGCTTCTGAGGATGACATTACACAGTATCCTTTGGAACCCTCTCAATTCCAACAAAAGGATAAAAATCAAGTTCAGGATCCTCATTAACAAAACTTAAAACTATTAAAAAAAAAAAAAAAAAGACAATTAGCTATGGTGTTCCCAGCACATGAAACACCAGGGCAACAGGTTAGTGTCGACCTCCAAGCAAGTGATCAATGTCCAGCTCTTTGGGAATTTGGTAGGCCAAGTAGAGGGATGTGAGTGAAGTGCAGGTGATGAACAACCTGCATAGCCAGTGGCTAGCTCCACACAGGGGAGAGGTGGTCCACTGTCTGTGGCTGAAATGTTCAGAACGTGCCAAGTCAGCACAGTTAGGTCTGCTGTATGTAAGTGGAAACAACATTCAATGCATGAACAGACCCATAAGTGGGAAAGGCAACATTTCAATCAACCTTCCTACAATTTCCTATCCTGGGAAGCAGAGGTAACAGCGTAGGGCAGGACAGATTTCCCAAGAGCACATCCTGCCTCTAAGCTTCTCTTCATATCAGTAGCATGGTGGCTGAGGGCAAGACTCAAGGCATCTCTAGGACCCACCTATGCTCCTTGGGGACAAAGGGGGATCAGGAACAGGGCCAGCAAAATTGTTTCCAGAGATGCCATGACCAGTGAGAGCCCTCACAGAGAGGAAAGGCCAAACCAGGCCTTCAATGGCTAAGAGGACACAAAGAGACATGCAGACGTTCCAAGGAGCCAGGAACAGTGAATCCATGAAGGACAAGGGCACAACAGATCCCTTCAAGTTCTTTTGCTTCTTGGTTCTTTTGCTTCTGTGGGTTTAGAGTTGCAGGAGCTCAGTTACATTGATGAAGAGCTGATGCTTAGGGGGTAGCCTTTCACCTCAACAGTATTACACTCTGACACTCACTGTGAAGCTGAATTAAAAAAAAAAATCTGTGAAAAAGATTACATCTGTCAGTATCAGGCACTCTCAGGAAATGACTCTAGGAGAGATGACTTTTCTTCTCACCATGCCTCAGTTTTCATCAGGAACAGAACCCAAATAATTATACGGGTGGGAGTGAGAGAGAACATCATTTTTCCCAAAGGAAAGGGAACCCAGAAAGTGACAGAGTTAACATCAGAACTAGAAAGACCCCAAGTCCCCAGATGCCAAAGCAGGAACTGAAAGACTGACCCAAGGTCTAAAGACAATCAGTCATGAGAGCTGACAGCGTCAAAACAAGAGATATCACCTAAAGAGTGTACAGCAAAGACCAGTCCCTGAGTCAAGCAGCACCAGGGAAACAGGCCAACGGGCCCGCCCTTCACATGGCCTTGACTTCTTGTCAGGCTCCTCTTCTATCAGGTAAAGGGTAAGCTTGCCAATCCTTTGTCTGTTGGGAGGCCTCAGCCCTCAGCAAACACTCAGGATCTACTTCTGCCCTGACAATCTGTGTCAGTTTGAGATGGATGTAAATAAACCAACCTTCTCTCAATCTCAGTAACTTTCAGAGTGCCAAGGAGCTGAGCAGGGACAAAACTCACATCATTTCAGAAGAGTACAGCTAAAGAAGCAAAAGAAGTGGAAGGGATCTGTTGTTTTGTGAGAACTAGTGCTTTTATTGCCATTAATTCCACCTAATTTCCACTGAAGTAAATGACCCAGAGAGGTGCTTAACCTTAACCCCCAACTCTGACACTGACAGGAGGTGGGACGCAGGTACCACATACCACAGAGAAAAGGAACACATGACACAAAGCACATGTGATCTTGCAGGACCCACCTGCCGTCCCACCCGCCTCCCCGTTCCTCCTATCTCCAGCCCACCACTCTCCCCTGGGCAGCATGGGCCATGAGGGCAAGCAGTGATCCCTGCCCCAAGGGAGCCTCGGCCACAGCCAAGCCAGCATCTCAGACTCAGATTCTGTCGCACAGTCCAAGCCTACTCCCTGGCAGGCACAGTCAGCTTCTCCTTAGCGTCCACTTAGGAATAAGAGCTGCTCATTGGTGAGGAGCTTTCAACTTGTGAAAAAACAAAAACAGTGGCCCCCCGTGCACACTCAATGAACTTTCAGCATTTCCCACAATTCCTCACTATCTTTCTATTAAAACTGAAAAATTTTAAGGAAGTGGAACTAACGTTCGTCACGTATGAAGCTTCTAACTAGGGTCCAGCGTACATAATGACTAAGTAAATAAAAATGTGCACACATGCATGCTCCTCAGCAAAAATGGCCCCGCACTGGGTCTAGTAAGTGGTTTTCAGGCTGTGCACAGGGAAAGCTGGAGACCCACACACTGGGCTGCTTCAGGCCCAGGCCTCTGCCAGCTCTCCATCCTGGGCCCGTGTCACCAGGAGTAGAGCTGAGCTGAGCTAGTATCCCTTCTATCCACTTTGGGGTCCCAATGCCCTCCCACCAATGATTCCCACACCTCTGCTGAGGACCTGGGGCAGAGTTAGACCGAGGAGGAACAGATGGGTCATCTCCCATGCAGCCGAGAACACAGATCAGACCACATGTTCCTCCTGCTCCCAGCAAACCCTGCACAGGTGAGAGATGTAGCAGAGCCCCTTCCACTAAGCCTAACACTTAGTGCAGGAGCACAGGTGTGCCTAAAGCTCATAAACTCACAGGCCTGAGGCCTTGTTAAGACAGAAGGACCCAGCAAGTGGAAGAGACTCCAGTGAGAATTCACCAAAAGTCAAAAAGGCCTAAAATCATTAGCCTGGAAAAGGAAGTAAGAGGAGGACCTGGAGGAGGGTAGTAGTGGAAGCTGCTGCACAGAGGAAGCAGATATTGTTTATTGTATACCTGCACCATATCTACATGTGTCTGACAAAAATATAATATGGCCAACTCGATTCAAAATTTTCTAGTAGTAGGGCGCCTGGGTGGCTCAGTGGGTTAAGCCTCTGTCTTCGGCTCAGGTCAGGATCTCAGGGTCCTGGGATCGAGCCCCGCATCGGGCTCTCTGCTCAGTATGGAGCCTGTTTCCCCCTCTCTCTCTGCCTGCCTCTCTGCCTACTTGTGATCTCTTTCTCTGTCAAATAAATAAAATCTTAGTATATGTGCTGCCGCAGCGAGCACAAATAAATAAAATCTTTTTTTTTTTAAGATTTTATTTATTTATTTATTTGACAGAGAGATCACAAGTAGGCAGAGAGACAGGCAGAGAGAGAGGAAGAAGCAGGCTCCCCACTGAGCGGAGAGCCCGATGTGGGGCTCGATCCCAGGACCCCGAGACCACGACCTGAGCCGAAGGCAGAGGCTTTAACCCACTGAGCCACCCAGGCGCCCCAATAAAATCTTAAAAAAAAAATTTCTAGTAGCCACAATATAAAAGTGAAGTTATCCATATATTTCATTGAATGTATAATAGTATTATTTCACTGAGCCCAATATACCATCCCAAGTACCATCTCAACTTATAATCACTATAAAAGGGGCACCTGGGTGGCTCAGTGGGTTAAAGCCTCTGCCTTTGGCTCAGGTCAGGATCTCAGGGTCCTGGGATCGAGCCCCACATCGGACTCTCTGCTCAGCAGGGAGCCTGCTTCCCCCTCTCTCTGCCTGCCTCTCTGTCAAATAAATAAAATCTTAAAAAAATAATAACCTTAATATCTCAAACATCTTTTCATTATGGTAAAGTAGCCTTCATAAAATCTGCCATTTTATCCATTTTTAAATGTACACCTCAGTGACACTAAGTACATTCACATTGGTGTGCAACCATCACTACCATCCATCTCCAGAATTTTGTCTTGCAAAACCAAAACTGTTAAACACCAACTCTCCATTCCCTCTTTCCACCTGGCACCCACCATTCTACTGTGTCCCTTGAACCAGACTACTGTAAGTACCTCTTATAAGTGGAATCTTTCAGTCTATCCTGTTTTTGACTGGTTTTTTTCACTTTGCAAAATGTTCTCAAAGCTCATCCATGTTGTAACCTGTGAGAATTTCCTTTCTTTTTAAGGTTGAATAAATATTCCACTGTATGGCTAGGTCACATTTGTTTATCTATTCATCCATCCACGGACACTTGGTTGATTTCTACCATTTTGGCCATTTGCTGGTACAAACATGGACATATAGTCCCTGCTTTCCAAGAAAATGCCCTCCCCCTTTTTTTTAAAGATTTTATTTATTTATTTGACAGAGAGAGAGAGAGAGAGAGAGAGATCACAAGTAGGCAGAGAGGCAGGCAGAAAGAGAGGGGAAAGCAGGCTCCCTGCTGAGCAGAGAGCCCCATGCCGAGCTCAATCCCAGAACCCTGAGATCCTGACCTGAGCCGACGGCAGAGGCTTTAACCCACTGAGCCACCCAGGCACCCCGAAAATGCCCTTATTCTTAAAGGGATATTTGCCAAAGTACATCGGGTAAAATCACATCTGCGATTTACTTTCAAAAGATTTACCAAAACAAAAAAACCTGTGGACTAATATATGAAACTAAAAAAGTCATTAACTTAAAACGCAGCACCAGCTGCATTGAAGAGAAAGTCAGTGTAAAAATAAGTACAATGAAAACAACATCACTGGAGTGCCTGCTGGCCCAAGTCTGAACACACTCAATTTGCACCAAGGGAGGAAATTAGCACCCGGTGAGGCTTTCTCCTCAATGTGAGAAGGACTTCAAGAAACCGAAAGGCAAAGTGTGCTCTCCTCCCACGGGGAATGCCAGTCTCTGGTCTAACTAGAGTCACCTAACTTGGGCATCCCACAATTTGGGAGCATTACGGGGTGGGGGTGGTGCAGAGCAAGTTTAAATGGAAGCTATTGGGGCACCTGGGTGGCTCAATGGGTTAAAGCCTCTGCCTTCAGCTCAGGTCATGATCTCAGGGACCTGGGATCGAGCCCCACATCGGGCTCTCTGCTCAGCAGGGATTCTGCTTCCCCTTCTCTCTCTGCCTGCCTCTCTGCCTACTTGTGATCTCTGTCAAATAAATAAATAAAATCTTAAAAAAAAAAAAAAGGAAGCTATTTATTGTAGGAGCAGAATAAGACCAAAAAAAGGGCAGAGGATGGGGTCAGACTCAGAAACAATTTAAGAGGCTGAATCCCAATTGTTGAGGTCAAGGGAGAGTCCAGGATTAACCTCAACTGCTGAACCATAACAAGACAAATTGGTAAAAAGCTGATGACCAGGGAATAGGAGCAGAGCAGAGCAGCAGCTGAATAACAGGGCTGAGTGAGACTATGCAGGAAATTTTGTGTTTAGAGAGAAGAGTAACCAGAAGGTCAACTGAAGTCCCTGATGCGGTGCGGGGTGGGGGTATTCTGCAGCCTCTTGGATGGGGACACTGCAAGACAAGTCAGAGACACAGTGTGGGCCATGTGGTCTCAGGCACCACAGCTGCTCCTGAGATTTTCAATCAGGCTTCAGGCAACTTAATCAGAGGACTGGAAGAAATGTGTTTGTCCTCTGAAAGTTGAATTAAGTTCTATGAAAGGGAAGGAAATGGAAACCTTCCTAGAAAAAAGCACCAGATCCTAAAGGAGAGTTTTAGACCAACGTAAACACAAAAAAAGAGAGAGGCAAAATGTGAAAGTAAAGTCCAAAGGTTTCAGAACCTGAGCCCCCAAGCTACTCATAACTAGGAGGGGAATGGCACACAGGATCCAGCCATAAACTTAGCTCCTTCCCAGAAGCTGTTCTGTGAGACACAGAACTACTGACACTGCCGTGATCAACAGCCCCCTACCCCCGCAAACTCAGGTGGTCCCTCTCCCTAGAGTAGAAGCATAAAGAGACTCCGCATTTCCCTTGTTCAGATTTGGCTGCTGAGTAGCTGATGCTTCCCAGGACAGTGCCCGGCATCGGGCCAATATGAGGAAGTCAACACAGGAGGGTACCCTCCAAGCTGGGTGGCAGGTCCCATCCCCAGCAGATGGAGGCGGGCAGAGATCTGAGTCCACCCTCAGTGAACGGTATGAATGAGCTCTTTCATTGGCGAGGGAGAACATGCAACAGTACCATCTGCTGAGGGGAGAGAAAGGTCAGAGGAACAGGCACCAAGTCCTCAGTCCTCCACACTCTGGCAAAACTGCCCAGGTCCCTATCCTTCAAGGTGTCTAGAACAAACAAGGCCTAAACACAAGAAGCTGAACAGAAGCTACAGTTTCTCTGTCTTCAACAACTGAAGGAAACCAAAGTGCAGAAGCACACCAAAATTCTGGTGTCTTTCTTCTTTCTACCTCTGGCTGCCCTTGTTCAGCTCCCCACATCCCTACCCAGCCCTCCCACCCCACTTCCAGGTTCAGACACAAATGCCTAGAGCCAGCGAGGATTGAGATGCTTCACCCCAAATGTCTCCAAACCACTCCAGTGCAAAGCTTAGGCTTCTGAGTTAAAATCAGAAAATAGGTGGCATCATTACCCTAACCCCAAACTGCTATCAGGAGAGTTCAATATGATGAAACCAAGAGCCTGGAAGCAAGAAAGATGTGGCACGGGGCGTCTGGGTGGCTCAGTGGGTTAAAAGCCTCTGCCTTCGGCTCAGACCGTGATCTCAGGGTCCTGGGATCAAGCCCTGCATCGGGCTCTCTGCTCAGCAGGGAACCTGCTTCCCCCTCTCTCTCTGCCTGCCTCTCTGCCTACTTGTGATCTCTCTCTCAAATAAATAAAATCTTTAAAAATAAAAAAGGAAAGGTGTGGCTCACGAGCAATGGGAGCAAAGTGTACTCACTGGAGTATTGGACCACCCCCCTCCCAATGGGAGGCCACCCACTACTAGTTCCTTGCCCTCACAGACAGGAAGGTGCAGGGCAATACCTCCTAGGGGGCCAATGGCACCTCAGCAAGGGACTCAGGTCAGGGAAAGATTGCTGAGGAAGTGAACTTTCTCAGGTCCACAGAGAGGAGTTCACTTTTTTGTTTTATTTTCTCTCCCAGTGAGGTCTGTTTTGAAGGCAGGAGAGACAAGTAAAAACAACAACAACAACAACAAACCTGACCTGCAGGCTCAGGTAGGGGGAGGGTGCCACACACTTGAACACATGGTACGTGAACGAGGTGCTTTTGAAACCTTGAGAATGAAGCTCCTTAGCACTTTACTGAGGACCCATTTGGGATTAAAAATAAGCTCCCACCAATCCCCCCCCAACCCTACAAAACGTAATGACATTTAAAGCAGAGACTAAGTTGAGTGACATGCAGATTATTACAAGTGTATTCAAATGGAGTCAATGTCAAAACTTTAGTACGGACCATTTCAATTCTCTTCAAAATGCAGCACTGACTTATAATGGAATTTTCGATGTGCCTTCACTAATCCTGTTACCATGTTAGAACACAAAAATAGAATTTGTTCCCTTGGAGTTCACCAGTTGCCATAGAAATGGCATCAAAATGCATTATACTTTCGGGTAAAAAAATGCACCATGGGTGCTGAAGAAAAAACCCAATCAAATCCAATTCAAACGCAAATCCCTTTAATAATAAATGGGTGCAAGCCCCTCAAGTATACCTAGACCACCACCCAAACAGATGTGCTGCAGGCCTGGCAGGGAAAGGAATTTCACTCATTCACACAACACAAACATATAAAACATCAGCTCTAGGGAAGATCCTGGAGGCAAACACAGACCTGGCCAGGCTGCCCTCCCACTGAGACTCAGCCTAACTCTGCCCCCACCCTAGCACGCCCCACAGAGGTGATCAAGCTCAAAGCACACATGCCTCCTTCCCGCTCCAGGTCCACAGCTGTCACGTTTCTGATTTGTTCCACTTTCATATTGACCCATATTCATGAAAATGTAAGCTCCACCCCCCTCAACAGACACAAGGTCCCTCGCGAAATAGGTTCACTATCTCTAGTAAGTAAAGATAGAGACAAAGTCCACTGTAGATATATTTCAACCCAAGGTATGATCTGAGAGGTTTTAAAAAGTGTTCTTTACAAATGAAGAAGAAGAGGGGCGCTTGGGTGGCTCAGGGGGTTCAAGCCTCTGCCTTCGGCTCAGGTCATGATCTCAGGGTCTTGGGATCGAGCCCCGCATCAGGCTCTCTGCTCAGTGGGGATCCTGCTTCCCCTTCACTCTCTGCCTGCCTCTCTGCCTACTTGTGATCTCTCTGTCGAGTAAATAAATAAAAAATCTTAAAAAAAAAAAAAAATGAAGAAGAAGAAGAAAAAAAAAGCCTTACTGCATCACAGAAGTAAAGGTCCCACAGCACAACCCAGATGGACAGATGTAGCTGTAAAAGCACTTTGGACCCTGCAAAACCCCACATCAAGGGGTTCTGGTAAGGGCTCCTTCTGTTAGCTTTGCTCCTGTAATGTGAATAACGTTCCTCCCCTCATATACAGTATCAACTTGACCTGCTCTGCTTCTGACTTTTGCTGCCCACCTTTGCTGATATATGCAAATATGTATGTTATGTGCTAGTATGTATGTTTTGGCATGGTTTCTTTCTCTTTTTTTTTTAAGATTTTTATTTATTTATTTGACAGAGAGAGAGAGAGAGAGAGAGAGAGAGATCACAAGTAGGCAGAGAGAGGGAGAAGCAGGCTCCCTGCTGAGCAGAGAGGCGGATGCAGGGCTCAATCCCAGGACCCTGAGATCATGACCTGAGCCAAAGGCAGAGGCTTTAACCCACTGAGCTACCCACATGCCCCTGTTTTGGAATGGTTTTATAAGGAGATGGGGGTTGATGTGAAGTACAGGCTGAAAACCAACTCCTGGCTGGCCAAGAAATAGGACTGGCCCGGGGAATGAGTGGGTACACGCCATCGTTTGTTGGTTTAGGTAAAAACTTTGTATTTCTGATTCAGCCATTCAACAAACTATGTATCTTGCAACACTGCAGGCTCTTGGGATTCGGCACAAAGACACCTGCAGTCATGGGCTCACATTTCAGCCCACAGGTCAGGGGATGGGGACAATCAAGAACGAAAATGACAACTAAAATTATGTGGTATACTACAGGAAAAAAAGAAAGAGCAGGAGACACATGAGATTGGCGCTTTTAAAAAAATTTTAATCTTTTTTTAAAGGAATCCCTTGGGACTTTCACAAACGAAATTCTGTGGTTCCTGATCTCATTTCCTCCGTATTATGCATTAAATGGGATACCAGTTCACCTCAGAAAACACATTTTAAAAAATCTATTTTTAAATAAAGATTTTAATTTATTAGAGAGGGAGAGTGCGTGTGCTCGGAGGAGCACGAGTGAGGACCAGCCGGGGGAGGGGCAGAGGAAGAGGGAGAAGCAGACTTCCCAATAAGCAGGGAGGTGAGCAGGGAGTGGGAGATGGGGCTTGATCCCAGGATCCCAAGACCATGGCCTGGGCTGAAGGCAGACACCTAACTGACAGCTGCCCAGGTGCTCCGAAAACAAACTTTCTACACAGAAACATCTTTCATGTGCAAAATACAGATGTCCCAGAGATGACAGATAGATAGATATAGATAGATAGATACACACACACACACCGGCTTGTGGCTTACTTAAAATTGCAGCTTCCATTCAGTGATACCATCTTTACACTACCATTCTTGAAGACAACAAAAAAGGACAGAATTTATTTACCTTTGATAATTTACACACAAGACGACGCAGCGCATTAAGCCAGCATTGTATCACAATTTTACTTTTAGCCTAAACACTGATTACAACCAGCACAGACACATCTTGTTGCAGAATCAAAGGTCAGTCAGGTGGTCCTTAGACTTTACCCCTCAGGCAGGTTACAGTGACAGCAAACCCTAGGTTTACATAGTTACAGTCGGAAAGATGGTAATTCCTTTCAGTACACCAGTTATTTTGCTGGTAGTTACTAAATGATTCCCTAAATAAATCCACAATTGTAAGCTGAATGACAGCTATTCAGCTGACCAAATCCTGATTTTTCACTTCACAAATACGCTCCATCTTTAATTTAGGAAAGTGAGCCAAAAGTGTCCCCTAGTTTTTTTTTCTTTTAAGATTTTATTTATTAGTGAGAGAGAAAAAGCGAGCACACAAGCAGGGTAGCAGCAGGTAGAGGGAGAGGGAGAAGCAGGCTCTCTGCCGAGCAGGGAGCCTGACACTGGGCTCCATCCCAGGACCCTGGGATCATGACCCGAGCAGAAGGCAGACACTTAACCGACTGAGCCACCCAGGCGCCCTAAGAGTTCCCTACTTATGAAAACAAGCCACTTAACGACCTGGTCTTCTCTCTATCCCAGAATCCTCAGAGGTTTCACAGTTCCTATGTGCTGAAGGCAAAAGAGTTTCACGTCACAACCATCTGAGGAGATGCCTTCTTGACCCCTACCCTTCACTGCAGACTCTGGTGGCTTCCTTACACCCCAAGGGTCTCTCTGTGCTGCTGGAAACCCTGGCCCCAGAAGCCCTTGGCATTATTGAGATTACACAATAGACTGTGTGCAAAGCTGTTTGCCTAATAAGGCACTGTGAGCACATGAGAAAACAACTACAGATGTTTTCTGAAAAGCCCAAACACCCCAAACTGAAAGCATCCTAAGTCCCGGGTTTCACAATTTCAGGCCCAAGCAGATTCCAGCAAAGGCAGAGAGGATCTCTGCTCAGCACTGGGCAGGCAGGAGGACAAGCACTTCCTCCTGATGTTCAGTGCCCTTGGAAAGGCTGGCTCATGTCAGACCACTACACCAAGTGCACACCCAGGCGTCCTCACATCAGCCATCTACAACTGATGCCAACAGCTTAAGCCATCTAGCTTAAGGGAAGCACCATTCAAAACAGTGACTGAGACAGAAAAACCAATGACTAACAAACTCTTCTTTAACTGAAAACAGTATTAGCCGAACCCTGGATACCAATGTAAAATCAACCTAAAAAATAAACCTGAAACTCAACAGTTTAGCTCTACCAGAGTGGCTGATGAGAGGGGTTCCTGGGCACCCTAGGAAGATGGCACTGGGTAGTGCCACCACAAAGCCTCACATCACTGGGAAGGCAAGCTTATCTTTTCCCAGAACACCAGATTAGAGGCAATCCGCTGAAAGGGAAGCAGAGCAGTTGAAGGCACAAGAGCAGGAAGCAACAGCTGGCAATGTGATAGCAGGCAAGGAGACAACTACGCTGTTTTAACAAAAGAAAAAAACAATTTAACTGCCAGGGCAGAGGCAATAGCCTTAGGCAACCCTTGTAGGCGCCACTCATTATTCTGTGGTGAATAAGATCAAAACGCAGTGGGGGGGGGGGGGCCCAGCCCCCTACCTGGAAGAGGCAAGACTGACTCATTTAAAAAAATTTTTGTGTGTGACGGATGGCTCAGTGGGTTAGGCCTCTGCCTTCGGCTTGGGTCATGATCTCAGGGTCCTGAGATGGAGCCTCGCATCAGGCTCTCTGCTCGGCGGAGAACCTGCTTCCCCTTCTCTCTCTGCCTGCCTCTCTGCCTACTTGGGATCTCTTTCTCTCTGTCAAATAAATAAAATCTTTAAAAAAGAAATTTCTGTGTGTGGTTAAATATACATAACATGAAGCTTACCATTTTAACTATTTTGAAGTGTACAGCTTAGTAGCATTAAGTACATTCATACTGTTGTGCAACCATCAACACTACCCTCCAGAACTTTTTCATCATCCCAAACCAAAACTCTGCCTTAAATAACTCCACCTCCTGCTGCACCTCTAGCACCCACTATTCCATTTTCTTTCTATTTTTAAGATTTATTTATTTATTTATTTGACAGAGAGTACACAAGCGAATACGCGCACACAAGCACGCCAAGCACACGCGTGAAAGCACAAGCAAAGGGAATGGCAGGCAGGGGAGAAGCGGGTTCCAAGCTCAGCAAGGAGCCCGATGTGGGGCTCAGTCCCAGGACCTGGGATCATGACCTGAGCTGAAAGCAGCCGCCCAACCAACTGAGCCACCCAGGCTCCCTCCCCCATTTTCTGTTTCTAGGAATTTGACTATTTTATAAGGAATCATACAACATTTGTCCTTTTGTATCTAATTTATTTCACTTGGCATGATGTCTTCAAGGTTCATCCATGTTGTGGCATGTGCCAGAATTTTCTTTCTTTTTCAAGTGAGTAATATTCCATTATACAGCTACACCATACTTTGTTTATCAGACATTTGGGTTGCTCCTACCTTTTGGATTCCGTGAAGAGTGCTGTTATGAACATTGCTGATGGCACACTCCTTTTTACCCCAGGACAAAGATTCATTTCAGAAAGTTTTCCATCTCAAATAAATAGCAGAAATAGCTTCGGCACTTAAGTCAGGGCCTCACTTCCCAGATTTCAGCAGTCAGTAGCCAGAAAAGTCAACTGGGTCTTAATTTAATAAACCAGACCACCATTCCCTCAAGTCCCCAAACTAAGAAGATGGTGCTCAGCAGTGAAGCCCACAAAAGAAAAATCCAGGGATGGAAATAAATAAAAACCTTTTGCGCCGAGCATTCCCAAAAGAGCCTGCAACTTGCCCAGTTATTATGTCTCTCCTCATGACACTGTGCCCCTTCTGTATGCTCTATGTTCAGCACCTGACCAGGGCGAAATGGGGTACAAACAGCAGTTTAAAGAAGTCTATAGCTGGCAGCATTCAGGAAACCTTAAAAAATATTGACTCCTGGGCTCCTTCCCACAGAGATGCCAATGAAAAGGATCCTGGATGGGGGCCAAGCATTAGGATTTTCAAAAACTCCCCAGGTGATTCTAATATTCAAGCCAAGATTGTGAACCACTGTACAATCAAGATCAAGAAACTGGGTACCATGCTAGGAAATAACAGGAGTCCATGAGTTTTCACAAATGTAATCCGTGGCAATTTGCTCATAATCTGAAGCTAAATATTTCTGTATTGAGTAAAACATAAATGAAAACACCAAAGTGGAATGTTCTCCTCCACGTGCATTTCTCCAGCTGTAACAGGTGTTGGTCTGGGGATGCTGTTGACAGTGAAGGGGACACCCTGACCTCTATGTACATGTCTGAAAGAGAAGGCACCAGGCACTCCACTGTGGTCTCCCCCAGCTTAGATGCAAACACCCTCAGGTAGAGATTTCCTGGGTCTATTCATTTCCTGTTCAGTCCAGAAGCCAAGGGGATGAAAAAAGAACCATGGGACAGGATTCTGCCACTAGCACTGAATATGACTAAAGGTTGGCTTTAATTCTACCTTAATTAGGAATTTAGGAATTAGAATTAGGAAATAATTCTAGAGCTAATTTCTGGGTGTGGAAGTTTCCTCTTTCCCACTGTTCTTGCAGAGAAGTCTTAACATACCATGGGCAACTAGCAACCTAAAACAGGCTCAGGTTCCAAAGGAACATCAAGTCAGTTCCTGGGACTTTTCTCTGCTGGATTCCCAGGAAAGAATGCTGTAAACGATGGCTGGGAGCCAGGGCTAATCCAAAATGAACAGAATTACTGATCTCCTTGGAGCCTAGAGCTCTAGGCTCTGGCTGACATCCAAGATTCCTAGGCTGCAGAGAGCCAGTGTGGGGCGAGGCCTGGAGTTTGGGGCCCTGTGTGGTGAAGTGGCATAGCAGTCAAGGAGAGTGAACAGTGTGGGGCAAGCTATCCTAGACCCCAGAGGCCATTCAGAGAACAAGGAATTAATATGTCTACCTTCAAAAAGAGAAGAGATAAAACTATTCTTTAGCTATGATTGTTTCCGCAATTGCCTCAACTTTCAACACCGTAACACTACCTGTGCTGTGTAGACTCTCCAAGTCAGCCGCCAGTCACAGGGGCCATGAAGGGAGACACCGGCCCAAGGAACAAGTGATACAGTTGAAGCTCAACCCTGGTAGACCCTGCCCACCCCAGAGAACCAGCTTGCTAAAGGAAGCTGTGCCATATCTGAACTCCAACTGCAGCCTCGGAGTGGCAAAACGTGTCCCTGCCACCTCAGGGCACCTGGCACATGATAGAAGCCCAAGAATTCTAGTCAGGTTCCCCATCTCTCTCACAGATATGCTCATTGTTGCTTGCACATGTACCATTCTGACATTTTTTAAGAAAAGATTTTATTTATTGAGAGCAAGCGAGCCCGCAAACATGGCAGGAGGGGAGGGAGGGGGAGAGTGGGGGGGGAACAAGTGGACCCCATGCTGAGTTGAGAGCCCAATGCAGGGCTCGAATCTTGTAACCCTGAGATCGTGACCTGAGCCAAAATCAGGAGTTGGACATTTACCTGACTGAGGCACCCAGGAACCCCCTGACACTCTCAATTTCTGACTCTGAATAAACTAGGCCTTCCCTATCTGGAATACCAACCCTGTCCCCCACATCACCCCATCCTGGCAATTCCCTCTCCTTCAAAAAGCCTTCCCTGAATCCCTACCCCCCCACCCCCACACACACACATCAAGTCTGCCTTATGTGGTCTTCTCAAGGATTCCTGTGGCCAGATTTTGTCTCATCACAATCACAGGATTTACGCAATGCTGAGAAACTGGGATGTTTCCCCCTAAGGTCTGAACCTAGGGACGAGTATCCTTTCTTACCACCTCTTTTCAAGATTGTCCTGGAAGTCCTAATGAATTAAGAAAAAGAAATGAAAGAGACACATACTAGAAAGTAAGGAATAAAACTTCATTTGCAGATGACAGGATCGTCTATGTAGAGAATCCCAAAGAATCAAAAACCACTTGGAGCTAAGACGCAATTATAGCAAGGCTGCAAGATACAAGGTTGATATGCAAAAAATTATCTTTCCTATATACTAGCAATGAAAAATTGGAATTTGAAACTGGAAGCAACCACAGCATCCACCAAACTATGACCGTGTGTGCTCCTTTTCTTCCAAGTTCATACTGCTATGAATATCATCAAGGAGCACCTGGCAGGTTGAAAGGTCCCAATAAATGTTTAAAGAAAGCCAGAAACCAACCACAAATGCCAGTCACACAAAGCCTTAAGCCTACAACAGAGACCCGCTAACCCCAGAAAGAGGGCAAGACACCTGCAGATGAGCCAATGTGTCTTTAGACAGCAGTAATCAAGAGTATGTCATGGCTGCTAAAGTCAACAGGGAGCCCAGGCAATCAGCATAGGAGTGAGGTGGTACCCCAATGCAGTCTCCTGACCTCTTAACTGCACCGAGCTCTGACTCCTGAAGCAGCAGCACTCTGCTCAACCTCAAGCTTTAAATATAAGATTTAAAAATCCAAGGGACTAAAGGAAGACAAACTTATTCTCAAATCCTCTGAAAATCCACCTAACAAAGGAGGTATACTGACAGAGGCTTCTCTAATCTGGAGAACAACTGATTTCTCTCCTGTTCTCTAAACACATGACCCCTTTTGCCTCCCTTTCATGGACAGTGGTCTTTGATGGTGGTTGACACTTTCCCTTCCCCCCCGTGAAACATGTACTTCAGATCCAGCAAGACCTTGGTTCAGATCCTGTCCAGATGACCCTGGGCAAGAACCTCAGCCCAAGGCCCTTCTTGTAGAATTTTTGAATATCTACCTTGTGTTTTTGTAAGGACTAAAAAAAGAAAAAAGCAGTTGGCACAGCTCCTAGCAGATGATTAAAAAAGAAAGAAAAGAAAAATCAGCTCCTCCCCTTCCCACACACAAATAGGTAATGTCAAGGGTTTTTGTTTTTGTTTTTGTTTTGACAGAGAAAAAGAGAGATCACAAGTAGGCAGAGAGGCAGGCGGGGGTAGGGGTGGCGCGGGGAAGCAGGCTCCATACTGAGGAGAGAGCCCGATGTGGGGCTCGATCCCAGGACCCCAAGATCATGACCCGAGTGGAAGGCAGAGGCTTTAACCCACTGAGCCACCCAGGCACCCTGGTAATGTCAAGATTTAAAACAGTAACAGCAGGCACCTGGGTGGCTCAGTGGGTTAAAGCCTCCGCCTTCGGCTCAGGTCATGATCTTGGGGTTCTAGGATCGAGCCCTGCATCGGGCTCTCTGCTTGGCAGGGAGCCTGCTTCCCCTTCTCTCTGTCTGCCTCTCTGCCTACTTGTGATTTCTCTCTGTCTCTGTCAAATAAATAAAATCTTTAAAAAAAATAAAATAAAATAAAACAGTAACAGCCCCTCATTACATTCGCACAGTCTTGACAAAGGACACAGCGTGGCAACCAGTATGGCACTTTCACAGGTCAGAAAGGCCAAAGAAAACTGTCGCTCTCCTGTGACCAGGCCACAGAGACTGTGAGGCGTTCCCAAGTTGTTGGTTAAGCAGTTCTAAATGTACTGAGAGCATTACCCTTTTCTGTTGCTAAGCATGTATCAGGTGGAATGTATTATTCCCTCATCTTCATGCACAAACAACACATAGAAGAATGTAGAGCCCCTCAACTATGCCTTCACAAAATTTGTGTAGCCTTGTGGGGGGCTTCCTTCGCTTACGTTTTTTACTCATCAAAACCTAACACACTCCACACCTTCCTTTGTTTTGTCCGCTGGACAACTACACGAAACTTTCTATTTGCATACTCAGTAGGTCTCTTTCAGAGCATGTTGACTTTTCATCTGCCTTTTGATCTCTGCCTTTGCACGTGGCTCAGGTCTAGTGGGAAATGCCCCACCTGCTGACAAAGGGAATACAGATGTGGGCTCCCACTAGGAGTGTCCTCATTTCCTGTCTGAGGCTTGCCCTCATCACAGGGGATGATGTAAGAGGCAGAAAGCAGCTGTTTCAGTTGGCAATCAAAGATAGAATGGTAACAGCAGAATAGAAGGGCCCAGCTCAAACCAAATGCCTTGGACTCCCAACAGACCAGCAGCAGGGAGAGAGGAGGGCTGTCTGCACATCTCCATCCCCAATCCCAATCATGCCTTTCTGTAATCTCATCTTTAAGATGAAGGTAAAGCACAAGAGGAACTTCTGTCACAACCAGTGTTGCTAGTTGGGAGAGTCGCTATGAGCCACAACACGACAGGAGGCCAGACACCTGGTTACTCGGCAGCCAACAACTGTAGTAAAGGTTTCGTTATGCCTGCAGGCCAACATATTCACAACCCATTTAATTTGAACTTCATTATAAAGCACTCATTTATTGATGGGCTCTGCAAAACACACAAACATGGAACATAGTGTGGTCACATCTCTCCTCTCCCTACTCCCCACCCCTCACCCCCCAAAAAAGGAATGAAAGTACACTTCTATACAGCTTCCCTAACAGTTGTGAACTAAACCAAAATTATAACAATCTACTTCCTACAACCAGAGAATCAGCTAAAAAGAAAGAAGGCCAAATCAGTCATCCCTAGTTAAATACACAATCCAACTACACCCAAGGTCTTAGCAAAGAAAATAGGTCCCATGCTCCTAAGAGATCCCTAAGCAGTCTAGGCTAATGTCCTGGAATTCGAGCACCTGGGTAATTGCTGGCACATCGCTATGTCACCTTTATGGGTGGTGCCCTGTGCAGTGTAACAACAGCCTTCTGCTGGCACAAAGCTGTTCCTTGTCACAGGGCACAACAAACACTTGCACACACAGACATCTGGGGAGCAAATGTGCTCAGCTACCACAACTACCTGCATGAATACCCAAGGCTCTAGCCTGACACTGCTCACTTGTGATCCAGATGCTTGTGTTACAGCAGAAGGTCCGAGCATCTTATTAGAAGGTGATTATGCGGGCCCCTGGGTGGCTCAGTCATTAAGTGTCTGCCTTCAGATCCTCGGATCAAGCCCCATATCGGGCTACCTGCTCAGCAGGAAGCCTCTTCTCCCTCTCCCACTCCCCCTGCTTATGTTCTCTCTCTCTCTCTCTCTCTCTCTCGCTGTGTCTCTGTCAAATAAATAAAATCTTAAAAAAACTATGCATGAATGAGCAGGGTGTCCCCCCATATTTTTAAAAGAATCTTCCCTTTAGAGTTCTGCAACTTTCACTAAGTCACACGATTCTTTTGCAATGATATATGTGCTTATTAGCCAGCAATCAACTCAGAGTCCCTTAGAAGTGGAGGATGGGACACCTGGGGTATCCAGGTTTGGCCAATCCCAGCTAAAAAAAAGCAATTGCGGGATTCCCTGTAAAAGATACCCTAACCTCAGGCAGAATTCCCAATATGGACAGATGTAGAGAGGCAAATGGAACAGGGACACATTTCCAGGGCTCCTTTGGTGGCCCAACATGAGTGCACTCTGTGGCATGCCATCAATGCTTCCTCCTTCCTGCAGCAACTCGGAAACAGGACCCAACTTTCTGGTGCTATCTGTGCTTACGGCAAGTGGCCACCCACTTCTGCATCTCATCCAAGGATTGTAAGCAATAAAATGACTTGACTGCTGCTCTGCAAAAGAGCTTGTAAAGTGGTAGCTCTCATTTCTGGCTGCAAAGAGAATTTTGGGGGGAGATTGTTTTAAAAACACATGTGTGGAGCTGAGAGTGGGAGGAGGAGCTGACTACAAAGAGGCACAAGGAGAATTTGGGGGGATGCTAGAAATATTGTTTCTGACTCTGGTAGTGTCAGAGTGAGTTTTACAGCAAAGTTAAGAAAATGAATAAACAAACCACAGCTGGGCCCCACGCATTCAGACCTGCTGCCACGCAAGGAGGGCAGACACAGACCTGCAAGTGCTGAACAAAAACAGGAATAGCCTGGTCTGAACACCAAGCTCCAGAGCTGAACTGGAAGACAGAGGCCACTGGTAGGCTCTGACTGCTCGTCTGTGAACCAGTGCTTCACAGGGGATACCCTCAGGGCTGTCCCACGGATTAGCAGGCTTAAAAAGGGTGCCTGGCATATGTGAAGTGCTCGGTGTTGTTCAATCACAGTTATTAAAGAGCAAGGTTCGGGAAGGAACCCAAATAGTCTATTTCCTGAAATAGAAATTCACCTGTGTAGACTGAGACTCCTACAAGATCAGAGCTCCAGGAACACTGCTGAACAACTAAGTGTTTAAAAGTACTTTTCTGAAAGGAAAACTCTAGTTGAAGCTAAAGAATGGGTTCTGTGACTTGTGGTTTATACTTAAGACAGCAAAGCAGCAAGATCTAACAATCTTAAAAGAGTAAGAAAAATCCTTGTGGGCTATACAACCACAGCATTTCCTGCACTCACATCAATTGAGGAAGAGGACTATTCCTAACTCAGAGCAGGGGGGAAATTGATACTCAGCTCTTCCAGAGTGATGAAAGTACAGATCGTTAATCTTTTGAGACAACTAACTTATCGTGATACAAAGCTCCTGGGTAGAATAATTTTTCAAACTAAATGCTTCCTAGAGGGGCTTGGCTCAATTTTAAAGTTTTTGTTGAATCTCAAAATTAGTAAAGGGAGATGATATGGCTCCTAGACAATGAAGTGTCAGAGAAGCAAGCAATTCTCTCCTGGCCAAGAGCAGAACACCTTCAGGTTCAGAAGGAACAAGCAGCAGGACATTTTTACCTGTAGAGTGAGGTCTTCTGATTAAAACATTACACTGTTCTGGGGCGCCCGGGTGGCTCAGTGGGTTAAAGCCTCTGCCTTCAGCTGAGGTCATGATCTCAATCTCAGGGTCCTGGGATCGAGCCCCACACATCGGGCTCTCTGCTCAGCGGGGAGCCTGCTTCCCCTTCTCTCTCTGCCTGCCTCTCTACCTACTTGTGATCTCTCTTTCTGTGTCAAATAAATAAATAAAATCTTAAAAAAAAAAACACATTTCATTGTCCTTACAATAAAATGCAACAAAGTCACAAGTAGGGAAAAGGTCACCCCATATCATAACACCTATTTTCGGGCACCTGGATGGCTCAGTCAGTTAAGCATTTGCCTTCAGCTCAGGTCATGACCTCAGGGTCCTGGGATCAAGTCCAGCATCAGGCTCCCTGCACAGTGGGGAGGCTGCTTCTCCCTCTACCCCTGCTTCTGATCTCTAATAAGTAAATAAAATCTTTAAAAAAAAAAAAAGCAGTAACACCTATTTTCGTGTGTAGAAGCACACAGGACTACCCACAATCAATATTTTCCTCACATCTTGTGTTCTAGTGCTGATGGGATGTGTATACAGACTCGTCACTTTTTTTTTTTAAAGATTTGTTTATTTGACAGAGAGAGAGATCACAAGTAGGCAGAGAGGCAGACAGAGACAGAGGGCGGAAGCAGGCTCCCTGCTGAGCCAGGCTTGATCCCAGGATCCTGAGATCATGACCTGAGCCGAAGGCAGTGGCCTTAACCCAGTGAGCCACCCAGGTGCCCCCAGACCCGTCACCTTTAACAGTGAAGTGATGGCCACTGCTACCCATCACAAAGACCAAAGCTCACAAACCACATCCAGCTGTTTTAAGCTGAGATATTTCCAGTTTTCCAATGTGGGAATTACAGGGTTGAGAGGGATCAAGAAACATTTGATGGTCTGTTATTACATGCCGTTAGTGGTCCCCTCCATAGAAGGTGTATGATAAAGCCCCTGGTCAAAATGCAAGAACACCGGGAGAGCCTAACTGCAAAATGCTCACAGAGAGGGCAGTATCCACCGCAACAAATTCCATGAGCAGGCGTTGGACTTAATGCCTTTCGGTCTCCCAAAGTCCTCATTTTGACATCTGACCTCCCAGAGCATATGAAGGTATGTTCACGCCTGCACATGCAACGTCAGTCACTAAACAAGCTCCACTCAAGGCCCAAATCTCCTGGTTAGGAGAATATCTTGGACCCAGGCCTGTGACTGCCCTAGGGACCTAGGAAGCAGCCATTTCTAGAATGTATCAGATATCACATCAATTAGCTCTGGTACTGACTGAGCACCTGCCTGAATCAGGCAAGCTTTGCATACAGCTGAACATTCTCCAAGCTAGCCAGTGCCCTGCCAGAGGATTTGCTGAGCAGCCAAACACAGCCTGGCCACGGTGCCTGTAGTGGCTGGCAGGCGATGTGTAAGAACAACTCTCCCAGTTAAGCGCCAACTTTCCCTGAGTGTCCACATGCTTAGGGAATGCAGCTGGACTCAGACCAATGAGCAGCGGCTTACTGAGGCTCAGGCCCAGTGTGCTACCATGCTGTATCCCACACCCCATGACAACTCTGCACAGGTAAGGACTAAGACCTCAGTTTCACGGAGGATACTAAGGGTAGAAATGTCGTTTATTCATCTGCAGTCACAAAGCCTGCACTACTTCTCACCCTATACCCAAAAATCATTTCCTGATGAATTAAGGGCATACATTTGAAAGGAAAAAACTTACAACTTTTATAAAACAATATAGAATATTTTTCAGGTAGTGTTCTTCCCACTAACTGTAAAACAAAGATTCATATATTCACCCATGTTAATATTAACATCTCTTATTTGTCAAAAGACTACTGGGGGGGGGCACTAAGCTAGGTAAAATATTTGCAAAAAATCTATCCATAGAGATCCAATACTCACACTCTATAAACAACTTCAAATAATTTTTTTTTTAAGATTTCATTTATTTATTTGACAGAGAGAGAGAGAGAGAGATCACAAGGAGGTGGAAAGGCAGAGGCCTTAACCCACTGAGCCATCCAGGCACTTCATCTGCAAATCAATTAAAAAAGATAAATAAGCTAGGGGCATCTGGTGGCTCAGGTGGTTAAGCATGGGACTCTTAATCTTGGCTCAGGTGAGAATCTCACAGTTGTGAGATCAAGCCCCGTGTCCAGCTCTGCACTGGGTATGGAGCCTGCTTAGGATTCGCTCTCTCCCCTTCCTCTGCCCCTCCCCCACCAAGGCGGCTAGTGGCTAGTGCAAGCACATATCGCTCAAAAGAAAAAAAAAAGATAAGCTAAGAGAAAATGAGCAAAAATCAGAAACAGACATTTCAACAACATCGAATACACACAAGAAAATGCTCAGTCTTAAAATTAACAAGTCAGGAAACAACAAATGTTGGTGAGGATGCAGAGAAAGGGGGAACCCTCTTATATTGCTGGTGAGAATGCAAGCTGGTCCAGCCACTCTGGGAAACAATATGGAGGTTCCTCAAAAAGTTAAAAATAGAGGTACTCCAGGACCCAGGAATTACATTACTAGGTATTTACCCAAAGGATACAAACATAGTGACCCCAAGGGCCACCTGCCCCTCAATGTTTACAGCAGAAATGAACACAACAGCCAAACTATGGAAAAAGCCCAGATGTCACTGGACAGATGAGTACATAAAGATGTGGTGTGTACACACACACACACACACACACACACACACAATACTAATTAACTATCAAAAAGAATGAAAACTCACCGTTTGCAACGATGTGGATGGAACTAGAGGGTATTATGCTAAGCAAAGTAAGTCAATCAGAAAAAGAATTATCATATGATTTCACTCATATGTGGACATACGTGGATAAGAAAACAGGATCATAGGGAAAGGGAGGGAAAAATAAAATAACATGAAATCAGAGAGGGATACAAACCTTAAGAGACTCTTAACTACAGGAAACAAACAGGGTTGCTGGAGGGGAGGTGGGCTGGAGGATGGGGTTAACTAGGTGCTGGGCATTTAGGAGGGTATGTGATGTAATGAGCACTGGGTGTTATATACAACTGATAAATCACTGAACTCTATCTCTGAAACTAGTAATACACTATATGTTTATTAACTGCATTTAAATAAAGTTAAATTTGGGGTGCCTGGGTGGCTCAGTGGATTAAAGCCTCTGCCTTCGGCTTAGGTCATGATCTCAGAGTCCTGGGATCAAGCCACAGGCATCAGGCTCTCTGCTCAGCAGAGAACTTAAATGAGGAAGTGGCAGAACTCTGAAAATAATGTGGTGGCATGGGTAATAAAGCTGAAAAACAGTAAGACTAAGCAACGTACTCTTTAGAGGTAATATGCAACTGAGACCTGAGTAAAAAAGGATGGTGACTTTGAAATTCAAGATGGGCAAGGAAATGAGGTAGGGAAAGAAGCATACACAAAGAAGACGCAACTGAACTGGTCAAGCTGGAAGACAGAAACTAGAATCACTCAGATTTAAAGTGCAAATCACTGCACCTTTAATCACATATGACTTAATTCACAGCACTTTTTATGCTATCAGAGCATGTTCCCTCTGCTGCACCTGACAGCAGCAGCTTTTTACTAACACTAGAGCTACTTGATCCGAGACAGATCTTCACAAACTTGAGAAAGGTGGAGTTTTTGTTACCCCATTTTACTGACTGTAGGGAAACAGAGGCTCAGAGGTTAAGCAGACTGTCCCAGATCACTACCCATTTCTCCAAATGCCAGTGAGTGTCCATTTTCAGTTTTAATACTACTATTCACGGCTCATTTGTTTACCTCCTTAACGTGGTTCGTTCCATTTTCAGGATGTTCTACTGGCTAACATAAAACACAACAGAGGTAAAAAGAACGTCTGCTAAGCATGAAACAAAACGCTGAGTGACTAGCTCATTCTGGTACCAGACAAGAGAAAGCCAATTGTTGTTAAACAGTAAAAAGAGTGACTTCAAGGTTATGACTGGTTTTGAAACCTGGGAGGCACCGTCTGCTTAAGATCCTTGATGAATCAAGTTCTCATCCTCTGCCCTGGACCAGAAGCTGTTTCACCAACAAGCATAGAGAGTAAGATGGGTTCTGGCAAAATCTTTAGCCTCAGGTACACATGCACACCTGTGAGTAAAAAAATGGAAGGGAGAATGTGGACTGTAACCCTCACCTGAAGACATCAACACTGTATTACCTAAAAGATCAATTCACGCATCACTAGAAAAGAAGCTCACAGAAATAAGTACCACGATACAACTTAAAATTCAACCTAACAATACCATGCATTCATTCAGATCTGCATAGTGTCTGAAACTGGCACGTCACATGACAAGATTCATCTGGGCAGAAGTATCCTGCAAGAACTGGGGAAAACAATTCCTTATCCTGCAACTGCTGCTTATCCGGAAGATCAAAAAGGGAGAGAGAGTAAAAAGTAAAAGATGAAACTACTTCAATTCTGCTGGGTTGAAATTTGGAATTTGTTACAATCAGAAAGACAGATAACAACAAGTGTTGACAAGGATGTGGGGAAACTGCACCTTCATACATTGATGACAGGAATGTAAAAACAGGGCAGCAACTTTGGAAAGCATTTAGTCTGCAGTTCCTGGAAAGATTAAATATAATTACCATATAAGGAGGAAGTTTGCCCCTAGCTATATACTCAAAGGAAAGGAAAACATGTCTACACAAAAACTTGCATGTGAAACTTCATAGCAGCGTTTTTCATAAGAACCAAAAAGCAGAAATGGACATGTCCACGAACTGATGAATGGATGATCCCATTTATAAGAATGGGACCAGATTTTCCAAAAAAGGAAAAATCAAAATCTAAGCTGTTTCCTTCTGGGGAAGCAAGCTGTCTAGTTTATCTATCCTGAGGCTCTATGCTCGCTTTCCAAGGACAAGCGGCATTTGGTGCTTCTTGCACTGGGTGGGAGGGAGGCAATCCAAGTTGTCCAGGCATAAGTCACAGGACACCGAATGCAAAGAAAGGCAGAGCCTGCCAAGACTGACCCTGGAAGCACCTCTCATCTCTGCTACATCTATCTGATCGTGAGTTGGTAAGGGCCATTCCACTTAATGGATTTCAAAAGTTAAGCTGCTCCGGTCACATTCTGAGGCAATGCATAGAGAAATAACAGTGATTCTGTGAGCCTTTTCAGGATTAGAGTGGCTGAAATGAAAACATGAGTCAAGCTACTTGCCATGGAAAATGTCGTTAGTGGGTTGAGCTGAAAAGCCATAGCTGTGGGATAAATGACGGCGTAAGACTCTAAGAAGGGGTAGAGTCCACTGCATTTGCAACCAGTCACGTTTCTTTTAGGCCGCCTCGAAAGACACCTGGCTGGACAGGTGACCCCAGCTGCACTATCTCCCTCCTTGTACCTTTGTGTCCACTTTTCACAGCTGCCAAATAAAAACCCTCCAATCTCAGATCAGTTTCAGCATGCAAGCAGGACATGGGAATTTTGTAGCAGGCTTCTGTATCCAACTTCTAAATTGAAACCTGTGTTCAGGGACGCCTGGGGGGCTCAATCGGTTAAGCCATCTGCCTTCAGCTCAGGTCATGATCCCCAGGTCCTGGGATTGAGTCCTGCGTTGGGCTTCTTGCACAGAAGGGAGCCTGATTCTCCCCCTGCTTGTGTGCACGCTCTCTCTCTGACAAATAAAATCTTAAAAAAAGAAACGTGTTCAGAAGTAGGCAAGTCGCTATTTGTAAACCCAGGTTCATTCAGGTTCATTTCATTGCAGCACTATCCCTAACAGCCAAGAAGGGGAAGCAATCCCAATGTCCATTAACATATGACTAGATTAAGAAGATGTGGTAAGTATGTACAGTAGGATATTTTCTGCCTTAAAAAAGGAAATCCTCTCATATGTGACATAGAAGACATGTGCTAAGTGAAGTAGGCTTGTGACAAAAAAACAAATGCTGCATGATTCCACTTATGTGAGGTATCTGAAACAGAAAGTAGTATGTGGTTGCCAAGGGGCTGGAGGGAAGGGGGAAAGAGAGTTGTTAAATGGATACAGTTTCAGTTTTGCAAGATGAAAAAGTTCTAGAGACCTATTGCACAATACCGTACACATACTTAAAAATATTAAGATGATAATTTTATATGTTTTTGCAGGGGGTCGGGGGGCAGTAGAGGGGGAGGATACCCAGATGGCTTCACCAGATTCCTCAACTCAGAAACGGAGATAAAAGACTGTCCCTCACAGGGCTGGTGTAAGTGTCAAATGGGATGCAACAGAAAATAAGTGCTCAATAAACTCTATCAGTCATATTATTAATAAAAGCAAATGTTATGATTCGGTATTAACTTTGCACATTTCATAATGTAATCACAGAGTAAACCCAATAGGCCTTGAGGTCTGCAGCACACTAGCACAAGCTCTGTGGGCAGGCTTCACCCACCTGGTTCAATTGACTCAATCCAGGCAGACCGACCACTGGCACTTTCTATAACCACAGCTCAGCCTTCAGTCACTGCTTCAGCCTTTGTTCACATTCTCCACCCAAAGATAATGGGTCAAATGCACCAGCCCTCCTCCAGAGCTCTGCTCACAAAATGAGGGAGGAGGGAAATATATGGAATGAATGAAATGAAAGATGCCAGATAAAGCAAATTCCAAGGAGGAGTAGGGAATTTTCTAGGCCATTAAAAACAGAAGGGTAGAGACTGGAGAACACTGTACTTAACCTAGGTAACTAGAGTTCACTCCATAATGGATAGTTTTCAAAAGAAAAACCCTTTTCCTAAGCTGATGAAGGTTAATTCTCCATGTGTGTTCTTAGGCTATACAGGCTTGGCTTTCTCTAGCCTCAGACCTTGCTGGGACTCCACTTACAACCTACTGTGGAAATGGGAGCAAGGTATTTGCCATTCTCCACAAATCAGGATTCAGTTCCTGATTGTCCTCTCACTCTAAATGTAGCCCCAGGAAGACCTCGCCCACCCTCCCAGCAATGCCCAAAGTCCCCACTTCTGGCCTAGGCCTGCCCCAGCATTCCAGAACTGCACCCCACCTGCCTACAAGACAGTCTCAACCACAAGCACCAGGGAACTAAAATAAGCCTCTCTTCTCTAAAACCTGTCACATGGTGATAGTGGCTACCATGCTGGATGGTAACTCAGAAACTCAAGATTTTCCATTACTGCAGGAAGTTCCACAGGACAGCACTGCTTTAAAAACTGGATAGGTCAGAGAGTACCTGGCTGACTCTGTCTGAAGAGCATGTGACTTTAGATCTTAGGGTTGTGAGTTCAGGCCCCCATATCGGATGTGGAGCGAGCTTACTTAAAAAACAAACAAAACACAAACACTGTAAAGTAAGATCCAAACTGGACCCTGAAAGATGGGGGGTGGGGGTGGGGTGTCTAGAAAAAGCAATGAATCAAAGACATGGGACAACAATCTGTCATAGAAGCTAGGGCCCAGAGTACCACAGGATGGGAGTCTGGGTTTTAGGGCAGCAGAATTTTGCTGCAATAAATCTATGATATTTCAATCATATTCCAACCAGCTTACTAGTCTAGTTTTTAGGTTTGCATGAAGCCTGTTTAACCACTTCTATCACTTTCTCTTGACTGGATTTTTCTTACAGCTACTCAGAGCCAAACTCTTACTCAATGAGATCATTTGTCATCTTACAAAGTCAAAGACAGATCTTAAAAGTAAAATGATCTGTTTCTTCAAGACACTCTTATTAAATAAATTACCACCTTTCTAGCACTGAGCCACTGCTCATCACTGGACATATTAGGACCCCTTAAACACTTGCCTCACTCTGCCTCCCAGACATGCTATAATTGTACATGGCATACAGACATGAAAAATACCTTTATTCACCACTGAATCTTCACTGCACACACAGAATATAACACAGTGCCTGATTACCTAGTAAGTTCTACACACAACCTGGCAGAATTTGGCCTGTTTGCTTCAGGCAGGAAATTCCCTTTAAACAAAGAGTCCCTAAGTGGGAAATAAGCACCCATGAGCGGGAACTCGATTGCACCCTATAATAAGCAGCACTATGAGACAGAAAGACTCACCATAATCCTAAGAGATCATCCAGTTCACACCCCTGCTTTAACAAGCCTGCGGCACATAGGCTAAAGATCAAGTTTACTCCAGCCCAAACTCCCTCTTCTGTATTCAGACCTTCACTAGAGTAACAAGGAAAAAAGGGAGATGAAACCAATCAAGGCAGGTGAAGTTTAATTCCACTCATGTGAATTTCTTCATGAGACTCCTCAGAAGAGTGGCAATGCATTTAATGACCAGATGCCCAGATGAAAAGGAGATCTGCCCAGAGTAACGACCCCCCTCTGACCATTCCCCACCCCGGTGAGTGCCTCCAAAGGACATGTGCTTGCTTGCGGAACAGTCCAGATCTCCATCCAGGCCTCAGCTGTCCTCAGATGGACCAGTCAAAATGCCAGCTTCTTTCCTATGCTCACAGATGGACGGTCTTTCTTCCTTCAGAGTGGCTGGCCTATGCTTCTCAGAAAGCACTCCCGCAGTCTACCTTGTGCACATTATGTACTATCCCAATCATCTACATGTGCCAGATTCCCTCCTTCCACAGCTTGTAGAAGCCAAGAGCATGTGGGAGATCCCTGGCTGGCTCTGTCAGTGGAACATACAACTCTTGATCTCCAGGTTATAGGTTCAAGCTCCATGCTGGGTGTAGAGATTACTTAAAATCTTGGGGGAAAAGAGAGCAAGCGAGTAAACACGTGGGCTCTGGAGCCAGGCGCTGCCACTTACCAGCTCCATGCCCTTGCATCCCTGCTCAGGTGACTGAGCTCTCTGGGCATCATCTTCCTTTTACAAAACAGAGATGATACCAGTACCCAGTTAGTAAGGTTGTTTTCTTAGACTTAAGGAAAACATAGGAGCCTTACAAATCTAGCACCTGGGCCACAGTACCCACTCAAATACTCACTAAAACAGAGTGCTCATAAACATATGGTCAAGCATTCCATCTGGGGAAACAGTGAGAAAGAAGAGACCCACACTGCAGCTCCATACATTAAGGCTGACAGACAGCCAGGTTACTCATGTTTGACTTCACCATTTCAAAAAAAAGGCAAGAAGTAATAGAGGGAAAAAAAAAAAGGAGGAAAAAAAAAAGTAGTTCAGAAAAGACAGTTCTACCCTTAACAGGAAACCTTTTCAGTCACAGATCAAAGATAAACACTGCCTCAAGGTCAACAGAGGGAATGTGGGGGTCTGGAAGGCAGGCTGAAAGAGTCACAGGCCAGGGAGGGAATTCAGCCCTCAAGAGTACAAAGGAAGGATTCTCACACAGGGTTCCCAAAGCAAAAGGGCCTGGAGATGTCCTGAGAGAGGACCCTGAGGACAGGCCAACTAAACTACAGGCTGCATGTGCTGCAACTCAAAAGGGCTCCAACAATGGTAACTCAAAACTGCATTGCTGGGATTACAAAGATGCGTGTTATGATTCTGAAATAGATGAACACAAAGGTGGTGTTATTTCCAGACAGCTAATCTGTCAGCTCAATTGTTTCCTAGTGTCAAAAGGTAAACAAATGAAGACACATACACATGACTTTCTTACCTAGCAGCTTTTTATAACTGAAAGCACTTGAGCACCAAATAATTTTCAACAAAGATTATAAATGAAAACAACCTACACATGGATGGCACCACCTTTTACGAAACTCTTCCAGGTACCCTATCTTGCTTGTTTCTCTTAATTACAGAAAGGAAAGGGGAAACTGCTCAAGCAAAAAAATCATGCCTGTACAATAAAACTGAAACTAAACTGAGCAGAGCAATGGGATTAATTAAAGCCAACACCAACAGTAAAAGAAAGGGTGAAACAGCCATCAGCACCTAACAAGTTTAATCTTCGAACTTTAGAGATTAAGGAGTAACAGAGTTTTTAATATGCACTATTCTCAGAAGTAACAGTTCTTTTCCATCCTCCAACAACTATGCCCCAATTACAGAAGTATGATTTACTCAAGTTTATGGTTTTGTGTTTCCTATTCCTTCCACCAAGGAAGAGACAGTAAGTCGAGTGGCACCATGCTCATGTCTTAGACCCATTCTGACACACCTGGAGTAGCATGTTTATATTCCTAAGCTAAACATTATGCTGAAGAATGATACTTTGCAGTCCCACGAGTTCTCTCTCCCTCAGCGTGCAGTTCTAGTGTATGCGTGAAGAGTAGGCACTAAATCACAGTAGGGACCCACAGTCATAATTCTAAGTCTACCCACATCCAACACCACCAAATGACAGGCGAGCTAATGGCCCATTGGGTTACCTTCTGCAGCAAAAGTTCCAGGCCAACACCAAACCCTGGAGACGCTTTTACAAACAGTGGCAACTGCACTGAACCAAAACCTCTCTTCTTCTGCAGCCACTGATAGACCCATTCTGACATTCCTCATCCCCAGAAGAGAAAACAAGCTGGAAAAGATGGTACATAGGGGTCTTAGGTAGGTTTGTACCACTGCTGACACTCACATTAACAGCTCTATAAAACCCTCTGGAGGATTTTACAAGGATAGACCAAAATGGGCACTCCACACTGTTTCCACATCACATATTTGTAAATGTCTGCAAAAGCAGGCTATGTGCAAAAAGGAAAGCCTTCAAAACCACCAAGAGCCTTTTAATTGACATAATAATAAACTCATTATCGAAGTAAAATTCAGGAAATTCATTTTAGTACATGCTTCTTGGATGTGCTCTGGTTCATGAGAACCATTTCCACACCTGTTCAATGTTCATGCATAAGCATTTTTTCTGGAGAAAGGACCCACAGCATTCGTCACATTCCCAAGATGACCTCTGACCTCCCCTCAAGTTAAGAACTGAAGCTCTGGGGCGCCTGGGTGGCTCAGTCGGTTGGGCAGCTTCGGTTTGGGTCAATATTCCACGGTCCTGGGATCGAGCCCATGTTGGGCTCCCCACTCGGTGGAAAACCTACTTCTCCCTCTCCCTCTGCTCCCCCTGCTGTGCTCTCTGGCAGGTAAATAAATAAAATCTTTAAAAAATATGTTAAAAAAAAAAAAAGAACTGAAGCTCTAGTGAGAAGCAGGGCTGGTCTCCTCCTTGGCCACCAGATCCTCAATTATTCCAAGGCCCTTAAAGGACTGAATAAATCCAACAGCAAGAACTGTAGAAAAATGATTACTCTAGCAGTGCTTAACACTTGTTTTTGATTATGAAATCTGAGTAGGCTTTCTGTAATACTAGAGGAATGCCAAGCAGCAGACTTTACAAGAACTTAAGTACAGAAACAGCTTAGCAAATGGCAAAATTACAACTGTAGTTTTCACAGGCATGGACGAAAGATGAACCCAGTCTACTGAAATGCTCTCCATTACAGTTTCATTCACACAAGTGTTTACTGAGATTTATCCACCTGGTCTCTTTTCCAACTCTTGTCCTGTGCTTCCTCGATGTTAGAAGCCCATCTCACCCCTGTGCTTTCTGAGGGCTGTTTTTCTAACCAAACTGGACCCTATCATCACTGGTAACCTGAGTCATCTCACTCTTCGGAAAGAGTCATTGAGACTTGGCTTAACCCCTCTCAAAGCTCCCCACAGTGGCTCCCTCTGTACCCAGCACCTAGTAAAATAAACCATTTAATCCTCTACCAGAGGGACTTGGAATACATGATTCTTAACCATCTTCACTTTACCTTTTTCTTGAGTTACTCACTCACTCTAAGCTGATTTTAATTCTGGTTTATGACTTAGTATGGAAAATTAGCTTCCCTTTCAGCCATTCAAAATTTCTTGCTTCCAATTAAGGGGCACATTACTTCTAGTGAAAAGACAGACTGCCCAACCCAAGCATTTCACCTAGCATGCTTCATAATGACGAACAAGCTGCTGCTAGAGCTACTACCTGGGGTGAGCAAGTGGAGGGCAGAGATGGGAACAGGTCCCACGTTTGAGGCACGGTGGTTTGGCATTCCCATTCTGCACACAGTCAGTGATGGGCAATGATCCAAGTCAGAGTATTCTGCCATCAGACAGCACTACTGGGAAAGACTCAATCTTGACCCAGAGATCAGTATAACAAAGATAGGTAACAAGCTCTGATGTCCCTCTCTGAGGCCCACTCAACTTCTTGTCACATCAGCCAAAAGATTTCCCTTTTAACAGTTTTACATTAGTTACTTATACCAGAAAGACCTAACCAATAAAACTACTTCCAAAGACAGAGAAAGAGAGAAAGAGGAAGAGAGAGAGAGATCTTAATTAGAAAGTTGGAAGGACAGTTTCCGAGAATAAAGGACAGGTACTTTGCCTCACATACTTGAACAGATAAAAGGCCCCAAATGGAATCACTTGTGCTAAGCCCCACAGTCACCAAACTGAGACTTAATACCTAATTATGGTTTCAACTTCTCCCAGAAATGGAATTTTAAACCAGTCAATCTGGAATTACCTGGTCAGCACTAGTGAGGTAATCTGCTCAACTGACCCCAGCCCCTAAAGGAAGGTGACCTTGCCTAAAACAATCTGCTCTTCACCTCAGTAACTTCCTCATCCTGCCCCCTTCTGCATATAAAAATCTTTCATTTTATACAGCTCTTTGGAGCTCTTTTGTATTTACTAGGTGAGATGATGCCCAATTCATGAATCATCAAATAAAGTCAACTAAGATCTTTAAAATTTACTCCGTTGAATTTTTTTAATACACACACACGCTCTTTATATACTTGTTTTGCCTGTTGTAGACTACTGACAACCTTAACGAATATATGCTTCCTCAACTCCCCCACCCACTCCAGCCCCTACAGAGAGGGCTCAGCAAGCAGTGGGTACAAGGAAGAAAAGGAACTGAAGAGCAATGCAATTCACTTGCTACTAGGAAGCACATGCAAGAGGCGCCTGGGTGGCTCAGTGGGTTAAAGCCTCTGCCTTCGGCTCAGGTTTTGATCTCAGGGTCCTGAGATTGAGCCCCAGATGGGGCTCTCTGCTCAGCGGGGAGCCTGCTTCCCCCTCTCTCTGCCTACTCGTGATCTCTCTACTCTCTGTCAAATTAATTAATTAATTTTTAAGAAAAAAAGAAAGCAAGCATATGCAGGAGTCACCCTCAGACAAGTGGGGAAGAAATAAAATTGCAATAAGGTTAAGAGGAAAAACTTCCACCAAGGCACCTACAGTTACAAGTAAATGGTATCTAAAACAATGTTATTATTTCACACTGTTCTGACAGGACCCACAATAAGCTACTGGTTTTATCATGTACACAATACATAAAGTCCAAGTAAAGGTTTTATGAAATACTTTTCAATGTGTGACACCCTTTAACATTTCCTTTTTTCCCCTTAAACAACCCTTAAGTTTGGGGGGGGGATATAAAACAAGAATGATTTTCTCTTAAAATCTAGATTCTGGGGTGCCTGGGTGACTCAGCTGGTTGAGCGACTGTCTTCGGCTCAGGTCATGATCCTTGGGTTCCGGGATCAAGTCCCACATCGGGCTACCGGCTCCATGGGGGGCCTGCTTCTTCCTCTGGCCTTCTCTCCTTTCATGCGCTCTCTCTCTCTCGTTCTCTCAAATAAATAAATAAATAAATAAATAAATAAGATCTTAAAAAAAAAAAAATCTAGATTCTGGTTGAAGTTGTCTGGAGCCCAAACCTATTACCCCATTTTACATGAGAAACAGAGACTTGAGAGGTATGTGACTGGTCCAACGCAAGTACAGTGTGCCCCTGTACCCAGTTCTCACGCATGCGTATACACACATGGACAGGCAGACAGACACACTGTGCTGGCAGGTTCCATACTCCACGCACTTCTCCTGTTTAAACCCTCACATTAACAATCTGCTCCCACCGAATACATAGGTTTCCCCAAAAACAGTGGAAAATATTTCAACTGTAAAATCCCCAAACTGATCTCACTCTCTTCCTTTTTATTCTTAAAACACAAAACAATCTCAAAGGCCAATCTGCCCACAGATGTGTATGTGTTGTTGCCTGGGGTTGGACAAGTGGGTACATTAGCCACCTACTAGGACACAGGAATTACTAATTCCTGTTTCTGGAAACTGCGTAATACCAAGCCCAGCAACTCTCCCCTGGCACTGCTTCCAGTGTGCCAGTGCCTCTTGACTTAACAGCAACAAGGAACAAATGGACTTTTAGCCTTAAATAGAACCAAGACAAGGAAGGTGACCACATTGAGAGTCTGGACAGCTTTTCTCAAAGCCCTTAAGGCAGAGCAAAGCAAGCACTCCCTTCAGACCCCACTCAAACCGAATAAAATACAGATGTGAGCCCTCCCTCCCCTGCACCTTCTGGCCATCTGCCAGTGCTCAGGTATAAAGATTCCACTTTTTACAGGGTGCCTGGGTGGCTCAGTGGGTTAAAGCCTCTGCCTTCGGCTCAGATCATGATCTCAGGGTCCTGGGATCGAGCCCTGCATCAGGCTCCCTGCTCAGCAGGGAACCTGCCTCTCTGCCTACTTGTGATCGCTCTTGTCAAATAAATAAATAAAAACCTTAAAAAAAAAAATTCACTTTACAAATAAGGAAACTGAAGTTTAGAGAGATTATGTAAATCATCTGAGGTCAGGACCAGAAAGGGGCAGGGCTGGGACTGAACCTTGACAGTGGTCTCCACAGTTCTCCCTCTCCAGTGACACAGCTCCAACCAAGCCTGCTCTCCACAGCCCAAAGACCTAGAAGTTCCTACATTGGGCAAAACAGGCCACTACTTGTCAAGGAAAAGATCACAGAATAACCTATACTTAGGATGAACTAAAAAAAGTCTTTGTAAGTATGTCACAGATAAAAAAGATTAGCATATTCATTCAAGCACTCTTACTTTACAGTTAAATGCTCAGATTTGCCTGATCTCTGAAAGTTATTCTCCAACTGGCTGAACACAAAGAACACCCCCATATGGCACTGGATCCTTAAGGTCCCTAGTAACGGTGACTGACATCAACTGGTTTGTTGGGTTAACAAGGCCCAAAGTCCCTTAGGACATCAGCCTCCCAACCAGGAACTCTACTTTCCTAGCCCATCCAGCGGCCTGCCTCTCTTCCAAGGAGAGGCTGATTTGTGACACAAACTTTCCTGGAGATAGGAATCCTTCTGTCACACCCAGATGTCAACACAATTCAGATTAGGGCCAAAGATGGTAGGGAAAGATGCTGTGCTTGTGCTCTGGAAAAACTTTAGTCCACCAGCAACTTCTGGCACCATAGCCATTGTCTTTATTCATATAACCAAATTTTAATGAAATAGGAAAGTTACATTTTAGGCCTGAAAATACACCAGGCTACATTTCCCTGCTGGATCATTTCCCCAAATTCTGCAGCCAACATTCCAGAATGGATGCCCCCAAATCAATGAGTTTCCCCTAATCCCATTAGCATCTCTTTTAATCTCAATATCAGATAAAAACAAATCCTCACGTTAAAAACAAAAAAACAAAACTCTAATCCTCACTTTAAATCACCTCCTCCACTGGTCTCCATGCACCATGCATTTACTTAGGCGGAAGACACACATAGAGGGGATGTCTTCTTAAAAGGCACGTGGCGGAACTTGATGTCAGCTGATGACATGATTTCTAGGAGTACCACCAGCTGCTGTACTTTCCTAGCCTTGAGGAACTCTACTCTCATACCTGGCTACCATTTCCCACTTTCATTTTTCACCCTGGGCAGTGATAGGAAGTAAGCGGCTGTGAGAGGGAACCACCTCATTTTACCTCAGATGAAAAAAAAGTGAAATTTGCGAGAGGTTGAGAGACAAGCTGAAGGCCACACAGGTGGCAGCAGGGCCAAGACTCAAATTGGGGTCTGTGTCATACTGGTGGTATCAGTCTTTGGAGCAGGCTAGCAAATATGAGAGGATCAGATGTCAAGAGGCTGCAGAAGCCCTCCCCAGTACCCTTCCCCAGAGCATTCAGATAACACTGGGTTCCTATCACAGGATCGGGAATTCTGAGACTTGATTTCAAGAAACAAAGTCCAACTCTGGCAGGAGAGAGTAGAAAGGTCAAAGAGCAAGATGTGGAGACACATCTGCTTCTCAGAAGCCTTCAGAACACACTGGAGGACATTTTGTTTTTACCCAATTGCTTTTTATGGGGAAAAAAATGTTAAAAACCTCACCTATATAAACAAGACAATATCAAGCTATAACTGTGGAAAAATAGACATTCATGGACCTTTTCTGGAAAACTAATTTGTATCAAGGTTTAAAAAATGCACACTCTTTGATCTAGTGATTTCCAACCTAGACATGAAAAAAGAAAATTTGAAAATCATGTCCAAAGATAGCAGAATTATGGTACATTCATATGGTAGAATATCAAACAACTATTTAAAAGAGCATCTCGGCGGGGGGCGTGCCTGGGTGGCTTTGGGTTAAAGCCTCTGCCTTCAGCTCAGGTCATGATCTCAGGGTTCTGGGATCGAGCCCCGCATCTGGCTCTCTGCTCAGCAAGGAGCCTGCTTCCTCCTCTCTTTCTGCCTGCCTCTCTGCCTGCTTGTGATCTGTCTCTCTCTCTCTCTGTCAAATAAATAAAATCTTAAAAAAAAAAAAAAAGCATCGTGGAAGTGTTTGCAATGTAGTATTTTCTTTGAAAATTTAAGAGAATAATCTAATTTTGTTACTCATAAACAGAAAAAATTGGAATACAATGAGATTAAGGGATAGTTTCTGACGCTTAACATTGTTAACATTTTTTCAAATTATTTCAAATGACCACAAACAACTTTTGTGTAAGGAAGGTGGTAAAAAAAACATGCGATCTCATTTTCAAATGATGGTGGATGAATCACTGCTATTTCCCCTTCAGGGTTCAGTCAAGAATGGGACAGATGGCTGTTTGACCTAAATTTGAAACTGGACTTCATCTATTTCTTTAGAATGGAATATATCCCATGATTTAAGGCGGGATGTGTGGATGCAGTTTAATGAATTGTAGCCTGTTTAGACTGAAAAAGAAAATTAAGGGTTTTAACCATTACCCTTTACAATAGTAGAAATTTGGAGTGCATCTTCCAGACGGGTTTCTGTGCCTTACCAGCATTTCAAACTGTTCTCTAGGAATGTACAATTTTTTTTTTTGTTTTGTTTTTTATTAGAGAGCGAGAGACTGAGAATGAGAGGGGAGAAAGTCAGAGGGAGAAGCAGACCTCCCGCAGAGCCGGGAGTCCGACATGGGACTCGATCCCGGGACTCCGGGATCACGACCCGAGCCGAAGGCAGTTGCTTAACCAACTGAGCCACCCAGGCGCCCAGGAATGTACAATTTTTAAAAACTAAGTTGGGATCAAACCACGCAGACTGTAGTATATGCAACATGCTGACACCCTTGCACTGCCATTTCCTCATTCTTTTAAATGGGTACACCCACAGCTCAGGAAGCTTTTCTTTTAACCCTTTGTGAATACACTAGAAAATCAAGCCAGTTAAAAAGTCATTGCACATCATCAAATAGTTACCATGGCCCAGCAACTCCACTCCTAAATATCTACCCACAAGAAAATGTCTGCACAAAAACTTGTACATGAATGTTCACAGCGACCAAAGTGGAAACCCAAATATCCACCAACTAATGAATGGATAAATAAAATGTGGAATGAGTTCACATAATGGAATATCATTCAGTTATAAAAAGAATGAAGTACTGGGGTGCGTGGGTGGCTCAGTCATTAGGCATCTGCCTTCCAATGGGTCATGATCCCAGGGCCCTGCATCCGGCTCCCTGCTTGGCGTGAGGCCTGATTCTCCCTCTCCCACTCCCCCTGCTTGTGTTCCCTCTCTCGCTGTGTCTGTCAAATAAATAAAATCTTTTTAAAGATTTTATTTTTTTATTTATTTGACAGAGAGAGAGAGAAATCACAAGTAGGCAGAGAGGCAGGCAGAGAGGTTGGGAAGCAGGCTCCCTGCTGAGCAGAGAGCCCCATGCGGGGCTCGATCCAGGACCCTGAGATCATAACCTGAGGCGAAGGCAGAGGCCTTAACCCACTGAGCCACCCAGGCGCCCCAAATAAATAAAATCTTAAAAAAAAAAAAAAAAGGCGGGGGGGTGTCTGGGTGGCTTAGTCGTTAAGTGTCTGCCTTGGCTCAGGTCATGATCCCAGAGTCTTGGGATCGAGCCCCGAATCCAGCTCCCTGCTCAGCAAGGAGCCTGCTTCTCCCTCTCCCACTCCTCCTGTTTGTGTTCCCTCACTTGCTGTCTCTCCTTCCCTCTCTGTCAAATAAATAAATACTATCTTTAAAAAATAAATAAAAATTAAAAAATAATGAATTACTGATTCATACTATAGTACAAACCTTGAAAACATTATACTGAAGGAGATCAGACACAAATAGCTATACATTGTATGATTCCTAAAATAACCAGAAGAGACAAATTTATAGAGCTAGAGAATAGATTAGTGGTTGCCAGGCATTCGTGGGCAGGGCCAGGATGGAGAGCCACTGCTAATGTATAGGGATTTCTTTTTGGAGGGATGTAAATGTTCTTAACATTTGTTATGGTGATGGCTGCACAATTCTGAATATACTAAAAACCACTTAATTGTCCACCTTAAATTGGGGAACTGAATTGTATGTGTGAACTGTATCTCGATAAAGCTGTTATTTCTTTAAAGAAGAATATTTGGTGGGATTTTTATTACAGTAACAGTGTAATGCTGCTCAAGTTATACAAAATTTACATTCAGTAAATGTTTGGAGATAAATACGCTAATAAAGAAACCCACCAAAGAAAACTCACATGCAAATATCTTTTTGTCTTCCTTTGCACATAGTAAGAGCTCAGGAACTAATTGCTGAAATTGGCCAATCACATCCAAATGAAAGCCGAATGTTAAAAAGAAAGTGCACAATGTTAAAAAAAAACAAAATCAAGCTTTTATTGACACCATGAGATTCACATCAAGAAATGCTACCCATACATGTTTATTACCCACTTCATCTCCCTCTTAAAATACTTTTCCCAGGCCAGTGTTGAACCACAGCCCAAACCCACTCACCACATTTCAAAACTAAGTGGGAAATGTACAGTAGACAGTGCACAGAAGCAACTGCATGCCACACTGCCCAGACTATAAATAAGTTCACTGCAATTTCTGGACCATACCATCCTAGTTAAAAGTCACATTACTTATAAATCACTAATAACCAATTACGTCCCCTTCTAACATTAATTTAAGAGGAATTATTTGCACTCAGTATGTCAAATTCTTAAGTATCTTCCCAGTTTGTTCACTCAAGGAATATTTTAAGTGCTCTTCTAGGTGCTGAGGATACAACAGAGAATTAAAATAGGAAAAACCAAGCAAACATAATCCTGCCTGCATGGAACTTACATTCCAGTAAAACAAAACAAAAGAAAAACATAAAATTTTATTTATTTATTTATTTTACAAATTCAAGTCTTAAAAAAAAAAATTCAAGTCTTATGAATTAAAAATGAACTGTCAGCATTTGCAAAGAATCCCATTTCTCACCTTGCAAACATGCAGTCCTTGCTAAACACACACAAAAAAAATCACAAAGACTTCTAAAGTATCAGTAGCAGTTTCCAATGACAAGCTTTTCTTTTTTATACACTTGCCGGGCACATAAATACAAACATGATCTACTTTACAAGTTTATTCAAAATCAAATATCAAAATACTTTACAATTGTGACAGATGACAGTGGGTTGTCAAAAGATTTAACAGCCTTGAATCTTCAAATCATCGAAGTACCAAATAATTTTTGCTTTAAATTAAGAACAAGGATTCCAATCTCCTTTTAGATCTGTAAATCTCAAGTCATTCAATAACCTGAATTGTGTAACAGAAAAATATCACATCCTCCCAACCTCCAAAAACAAAAGCGCAATTTAGTACAAAGATCACCACAACTGGCTCAAAGGGTAACTTTTGGAAACAAAGTCTAAATTCCTTTAAACAATTCAATAATTTAGTGGAAATTTTACAAATTGCCCAGAAATTCTCTTGCAATTCTTAGGTATTTTTTTTTTTCTCTTCACCATCCTAAGCTAGAGAAGCTAGTCATATGGGCACCCTGGAACAGTCAAACTATCTTGAAAATGTAGCCACTTTCAAGTTCCAACTTTAATCTGTAGGCAGAGCTCTTTATCTTCAGCAAATTGGCTGGGGCTGAATTCTAGCTAGATGTACACAGGTGGGCTCATCTCCTTCCAGTTATAACCAATTAAAGTGATCTTATTAGGAGATTTACTCCACAGCTTGAGCCCTTAGATGCTATGTTTTCTCCTAAGGAAAGCGGTATGGATAACAGGGAAGCAATGCATTTTTTTTTTTAAACAAATCAGGCTTTCCTTCTAGTTTTAGTCACTGGAAACCATCTGAGAGGTTTATCCTCCCCAGGATGAAGTTCTGGAGGAGAAGGACTTGGTTATCTATGCCACCTTGAAAAAAGATAATCCCCATCCAAACTGAACCAAAAGGAATGTTTTATTAAATTACTGGCAAAGTTATAAAACAAGAGTTTACCATCCAAAACCTACTTGGAATTGAAAACACATTCATAAGTCCTGTTGAATATAGCTTTCTTTACCACTTCCAAATTCTAAGGACTAACAACTTAAGGAACTTGACAGCCCCATTCATAAAAATCTCCCAACCATTATCACAGCACCAAAGAGCCACTGGCTTAGAGCTACACTGAGACTTGGTTTTTGTAAACACGGACAGACAGAGCCCTCTCAAAGGGAAGCAAAGACACTTCAATTCTCACGAAACAGGTTCCAAGAGGTCACTTCTTGATCCAACACACATAAAAATGAACCCAAAGACCAAGACCATAAACCCCACCAGATTGCAGAAAACATTAAATGAGTAAACAAGTAAAAATAACATTTCAAAAAGCAATGCGTGGTCTTGAGTAAATGGGAGGTCAGCCACTGAGCAAAAGCACATGACTCATCCGCGGGCCTGAATATAAGTATTTACACTGTCCACTACACCAAAGTGGGATTTCCCATTTTCATCCAAGGCCAGGCCTTGGGGGCAGCTCAGTCGGGTAAAGTTGTGCTGCTTCCGTAGAGGCGGGGGGGCTGTCATTTTATTTCGCTGAATCACAACTCCCCCACATCCCCACCCCAAACCACCACCCCGGACAACACCGCGAACAGACGAGGCCATAGCAAGGACGCCAGCGAGCACCGATCCAGCAAAACAAAGCGCCCAGCGCAGGGCTGCCAGGCTGGGAGTGGGTGGGTAAAGCGGGTCAGGTTCCCCCACACAGCACCGGTCCCACCCACGGGGGTGTCTCCGGGCAGGCGTGCAGGGGCAGCCTCCTCCCTCCACCTGGGGACCAGCCCCATTCTCCGCAGAGCTCCAGAGACAGCCGGGAAGGCGAGGAAATGGGGGCGGGGGCGCGCTGCCCCGGCCCGGGCAAAAGGACCCAGGCACCGAGGGAGAGCGCGCTTAGCTAGGCCCACGTGAGCGCCGGAGCCAAGGCCGCCTCGAGGACCGCGGTCGGGGCCAGCGGCGCCCGCGGCCACCATGCCGGGCCCGGACTTACCGGGGCCGGGCGCACCGCGGGCGCCGCGGCGGCCGCTTCCTCCTCCTCCTCCTCCTCACTTGACAAAATGGCGGCGGCAGGAAGTGCCGGGCGCCTCGGCCCGCCCCCCGCCCGCCCCCGGCCACCCGCCCCGCCGCGGCGCCCGCGCCCCCCGCCCGCGCCCCAGCCGGCCGGCCGGCCCAAGCCGGGGGCCGGCGGCGCCAACGGCCAGGGAGCCGCGAGCTGCCCGGCCACTCCGACGCCAACGGCGCAGGCCGCCCCGGCCCGGCGCAAGTGGCACCGCGCGCGGACGCGGGAGGCCCGCAGGCCCGAGCCCGCGTCGCCCCGGCCTCCCCGCCCCCGCGCCGCGCCGATGGCGTAGGTGCTGGCGCACCGGCCCCATTACGCAATGCAGGTTACGCGGGCCGCGCCGCGGGTCCCCGCTGGCCGCCCCGCGCCGCCCGCCGCCCCGAAGGGCACCGGTCCTTACCTGAGACGCTAGGCCGCACGCCGCCCCCGCCGGCCGCCCGCCGCCGCCGCCCCCTCCTCTTCGGGCTGCCTGCGCGGCGTCGGGGCCCGCCCGCCGCGCCCGCCGCTCCGCCGCGCTCACAGGCCCCGCTCGCCTGCGGGCACTGCCGGCAGCAGCCGCAGCCGCAGCCACCGCTTCGGCTCCTCGGCTGCGGGAGAGCAGAACAAACAGCCCTGCCACTGCCGCCGCCGCCGCCGCCAGCGCACTGACGTCACCACGTACGTTGCGCGCGCGGCCCCGCGCCGCCACCCGGCGTGCGCGCCCCGCGACCGCGCCCGGCGCCAGCGAGCTTGGGAGAGCTAGCAGGCGCGAGGTGAGTGGGAGAGGCGGGCGTGCGGGATTGGGGGCAACCCCTCGGCGGGAGGGCGCAGAGGTCAGGCGGACCCAGGGAAGGCAGCCCCGCAGACGGAGGGGCGTGACCCTGCAGACCAAGGGAGAGGACGGAGGGGAGATGTAGCCGACTGAAGGCTGGGACTGCGGGAAGAGATGTGAAGGCAAAGGGAAATGTCCAAAATTTAAGAAGGGTCTGCTGATGAGAGGTCAGCGAGAGAGAGGAAGGTGAGGAGAGACCCCAGAGGCTGCCGGCAGAGGCCGAGGAGGGGCCCCCCGGGTGGCAGGGCGGAAGGGTGTTGAAGGAGGCTGGGACGCTTCGGCCAGCGAGTGGCGATGGGGCGCCGGGCGCAGGGGGAGGGCGAAGGACTGTGCGCTGGGCCGCGGCGGCGTCTGTCCCCGCCGGCGTCCGTCCCGGCCGGCCGCTGCGCGGTGCACCGGCTGGAAGTGCTGGGCCCGGCCGCGGCGCTGTCCCTCCAGCTGTCCCCCGGCCGGTCCCCAGCCTTGAGCCTCCAAAACAAGTCACCTCCACGGAACGAAGGGGTTAAGGCTTAGGTTGCTTGCAGTTTAAAATGAAGGTTCTGGGGCGCCTGGCTGGCTCAGTGGGAAGACCCCTCGACTCTTGATCGCGGGGTCGTGAGTTCGAGCCCCACGTTAAGCGGAGAGCTTACTTAAAAACATTAAAATAAAAACAATGATGATTCTTAAATTTTTCAGTGGGAGAGCAAAAACTTCTCTCCCGGGCGCCTGGGTGGCTCAGTTGGTTAAGGGGCTGCCTTTGGCTCAGGACACGATCCTGGAGTCCTGGAATCGAGTCCCACGTCCTGCTCCCAGCTCCATGGGGAATCTGCTTCTCTCTCTGACCTTCTCCCCTCTCATGTTCTCTCTCACTCTCTCTCGCTCAAATAAATAAAATCTTAAAAACAAAAACCCTTCTCTCCCCTTTGCTCTTACCGTCACTCTTTTAGCACTTTTATTTTTTAAAGACTTAAAAAAAAAGACTTTATTATTTTAAGACAGAGAGAGCGTGAGCAGGGAAGGGGTCTGTGGGGGAGACAGAGAGAGAGAATCCCAAGCAGATGCCCCACCAACCCCAGAGATCTCACAACCCTGAGATCATGACCTGAGCTGAAATCGGAAGTCCCACGCTTAACCAACTGAACCACCCAGGTGCCCCACTTTTAGTACTTGTAGTTCCATCTTTTAGAAATCGCAAATTCTGTTCCTCTAAAAAGTCTAGGTAATTAAAAAATTCCCTGATGGCCCGTTCTTCCAAAATATATCAATACACTGGCAAAGCAGTCCATTGTGTCTATGTCATGGTGTTTGCTCAGGCTTCAAGGGCAATCATAAATCACTGATGGGTCCTGAGGAAAGGAAAGACTTAAATGTATCTGTTATTTTAGCAAACCATGAGATAACAAATAATCAAGTGCAAAAAATAAAGGAAGTGATTGTTAACTGGATTATTAGTCAATTTCCTTCTAATCATGTATTACAGAATACTGAAATTTGTGAATTATCTTCTGGCTCCTTGTTTTGCACGCTCAGCAATTTGTGGAAGATGATCAGAAGTGGAAAAAGAATAGGAAAGTACCCAGGGCTATGTGAATGTGGAGTAACAACTTTTTTTCTTTTTAAGGAAACCAGAATGTATGCATTTTGAACTCTCCTTTCCATGGTTGTCTTCTTGGATTATCTACTTAATTTATTGTTGCTGATACTGTTTTGGAAGTAATTTGGAGCTGCCGGTTTGCAAGTCACTTAATAAAATCTTTCATTTTATTTGAGTCACACTTCATTTAAACAAAACTGTAACATCTAGCTTGTATTTACTGGACCAAACTGGAGGGCTTTGGGCTGTTGCTAGAAGTCATTTCCAGCCTGAAGAGAATATGCAAACTGTAGGGGCAGTTCCAAAAGCTGTTTCCAATGTCCCGTTCTTACTGTCTTCCATAGTGCAGACCCTAACTCTTTACAGCTTAAACTCAGAAAATGTTTATGTGGTTGAATCAGTTTCATAAAAAGTTTTGCTTTTTAGTGGTTCACATAATAAGCTCCTTTTCTCTTGTTATTACTGTATTTGCAATACTAAAAACCAGAAGAGATTAATAAAAATATTAAGGAATGAGGGGTGCCTGGGTGGCTCAGTGGCTAGAGGCAGGAAAGCTTTTCCTGCCTTTCCTGAAGGCAGGAAAGCCTCTGCCTTCAGCTTGGATCATGATCTCAGGGTCCTGGGGTCGACCCCTGCATCGGGCTCTCTGCTCAGCTGGGAGCCTGCTTCCCCCTCTCTCTCTGCCTGCCTCTCTGCCTACTTGTGATCTCTCTCTCTCTGTCAAATAAATAAATAAAATCTTTAAATAAATATTAAGGAATGAGACATGAAGTATACACTATAATTCTGAATGATTTTGAATAGGCATTATTCATTTTAAATAAAATAATAAATGAAACCATTTTAACTGAACAATGCAAAAGAATATAGAGGAAAAAATAAAGTATCCCTCTTATCTGTTCCCCTCCCTCACCAGAGTAACCACTATTATCACTTTTTTGTGTTTTAGACCTGTGCTGTCTGATAAGACCACACATGGCTATTGAGTGCTTGAAATGTAGCTGGCCCAAATTGAGATGTGCTGTAACTGTAAAATACACATTACATTTCAAAGATTTAATAGGAAAAAAACATGCAAAGTATCTTATTATTCTATGTATTGATTACACGTTGAAATAATGTTTTGTATATTGGATTGAATAAAATATATTATTAAGTTTAATTTTACCTGTTTCTTTTTACTCTTGTATTTTTTTTTTTTTTAAGATTTTATCTATTTATTTGTCAGAGAAAGAAAGAAAGAAAGAGAGCACAATCGGGGTGGAGAGGCAGGCAGAGGGAGAAGCAGCCTACCTGCTGAACAAGCCCAACACAGGACTCCATCCCAGGACCCTGGGATCATGACCTGAGCTGAAGGCAGATGCCCAACCAACCGAGCCACCCAGGCGTCCCTCTTTTCTTTCTTTCTTTTTTTTTTTTTTTTAAGATTTTGTTTATTTATTTGACAGAGAGAAAGAGTTCACAAGTGGGCAGAGAGGCAGGCAGACAGGGGGGAAGCAGGCTCCTGGCTGAGCAGAGAGCCTGATGCGGAGCCCGATCCCTGGACCCTGAGATCATGACCTGAGCCGAAGGCAGAGGCTTAACCCACTGAGCCACCCAGGTGCCCCTCTCTATTTACTCTTTTAATGTGGACTACTAGATAATATAAAATTATATATAAGCTCGCAACATATTTCTATTGAACAACACTGGTCTAAACTCTTTTTTAAATTTGTGACAACATTTTATTTATTTTTTTGAGTAAGCTGTATGCCCATTGTGGGGCTGGAACTCACAACCACAAGATCAAGAGTTGTATGCTCTACCACTGAGCCAGCCAGGGGTCCCTTGGTCTTTTTTTGTTGTTGTTCTCAAAGTATAGTTGACACACAGTGTTACATTAGTTTCAGGTGTACAACATAGAAGTGCCACAACTCTATACACTGTCTAGACTTTTCTATGCATCAGTATATATCCATAGAAATAGTTGTATTGTTATAAAACAAAAGGGAGCCTTCTGTACTTGTTAATTTGTAGCATGCTTTTTTTCATTGAATATATCTTAAAAGCCATTCCACATGAGTTCTGCCTAATTGGGAGATAACTCTGAAATGACATACAGTACGTTATCTGGTAGGAGTAGATCATAATTTATTTAATTGTTCCACCATTTTGAACATTTAATTCATTTCTAGTTTTTCCATCATAATAGTATTGCAATAAACATCCTACACATTTACTATTTTCCTTTCATACTTAAGAGCATTTTCTCAGATTAAAAAAATCTGGAATGCCTATAATGGCTAGGTCAGTGGAGCAGGCGACTCGATCTCAGGGTTGTGGGTTCAAGCCCTACTTTGGGTGTAGAGATCACTTAAAAATTTTTTATTTTATTATTTATTATTATTTTTAAAGATTTTATTAATTTATTTGACAGAGAGAGATCACAAGTAGGCAGAGAGGCAGGCAGAGGGAGAGGGAGGAAGCAGGCTCCCTGCTGAGCAGAGACCTGATTTGGGGCTCTTCCCAGAACTCTGAGATCATGACCTGAGCCGAAAGCAGAGGCTTAACCCATTGAGCCACCCAGGCGCCCCAAGAGATCCCTTAAAAAATTATTTTAAATCTTAAAAAATATATTAGTGTGTTCTTAAAAGCAAAGATAAATTTATTAACCAGTTTTGGAAGAGTTAGAGGTGTTTGATTTGTTTTTGTTGTTGTTGTTTTAAGATTTTATTTTTCTGTCAGAGAGAGCACAAGCAGGGGGAGCCACAGGCAGAGGAAGAAGCAGAGTCCCGGATGAGCAGGGATCCCAATGAGGATCCCAGGACCCCTACCTGAGCCAAAGGCAGACGCTTATCTGACTGAGCCACCCAGGCATCTTGGAAGTATTTGGTTTGTTATGGCCTGAATCCATGTCCACTTTCGAATAAGAACTTAACCATGGAGTTATATACAGAATATTGCCTAGAGATAGTGAGTGACTCACCAAGATCACACATTTACACTGTTCAGAAGTCAAAATCTACAGATTCCATGAAGCCTGTCTGCATTTTTTCTCTAGCTCCAGAGCTGACGGTTTTTCTCAATATTTGAAAAAGAAAGTGTCGTCAATATTTTGTTTTGTGGGTGCCTGGGTGGCTCAGTTGGTTGAGCGACTGACTGCCTTCGGCTCAGGTCACGATCCTGGAGTCCCGGGATCGAGTCCCGCATCAGGCTCCCTGCTCTGAGAGGAGCCTGCTTCTCCCTCTGACCTCTCCCCTTTCATTCTCTCTCTCTCTCTCTCTGTCTCAATTAAATAAAATAAATCTTTAAAAAAATATATTTTGTTTTGTGCGCCATACGATCTATAACATTTCCAATCTTTGTAGCTGTGCCATTATAGCACAGAAAGCAGCCATAATATATAAATGAATGGGGGTGGCTATGTCCCAATAAAATGTTATGTAATAAGTATGGGTTTTTTCCTTAAGTAAACACGCCTGCCCTAAAAAAAAAAAAAAAAAAGTTATGTATACTAAAATTAGAATTTCATGCCAATTTCAGGAATCACAAAATATTCCTTTGGTTTTTTTCTTTTTTGAGGATTTTATTTGTATGTGTATAAACTATTATTTATATATTATATATAACTATAATAAATTATTTTTGTAGGCCATATATAGGCCATATTTTTATAGGCCATATATAGGAAGGAATATGGCCTTCCTTCTTTGCAGGAAGCCTGTACATATGTGTATAGCTGTCTAGATTTGTCCCATAGACAGTAGTTTGCTGCTCCCTGTTCTAGACTCTGAAGTCTAGAAAATGGAAATTTGTAGGGGCGCCCGGGTGGCTCAGTGGGTTAAAGCCTCTGCCTTCGGCTCAGGTCATGATCTCAGGGTCCTGGGATCAAGCCCCGCATTCGGGCTCTCTGCTCAGCAGGGAGCCTGCTTCCCCCCTCTCTCTCTGCCTGCCTCTCTGCCTACTTGTGATCTCAATCTCTATCAAATAAATAAATAAAATCTTTAAAAAAAAAAAGGAAATTTCTTTACTATTCTACAGAAGCTATTCTGCTCGCATTTTTTTGTTAATTTATTTGTTTTTAGCAGTTTTAGATTTACGTTAAAATTGAGTGGAAAGTACAGAGTTCCCATATACTCCCTTACTTCCCCTCTCCACTTCCCCCATTATTATTATGCACAGTGTGGTACATTTGTTTCAGCTGATGAGCCGATATGGATATGTGATTATTAACTGAAGTCCATAGTTTACAATAGGGGTCACTCTTTGTATTATATGTTCTATGAGTTGTTGCTGGATTTTTTTTTTTTTTTAATTTATTTGACAGACAGAGAAAGTGAGAGAGAGCATGAGAGGAGAGAAGGTTAGAGGAAGAAGCAGACTCCCCGTGGAGCTGGGAGCCCGATGCGGGACTCGATCCCGGAACCCAAGGATCATGACCTGAGCCGAAGGCAGTTGCTCAACCAACTGAGCCACCCAGGCGCCCCTGTTGCTGGATTTTTTAAAGATTTTATTTATTTCCTTGAGAGAGAAAGACAGAGCACATGTGGACGGGGCTGAGGGAAAGAGAGAAGCAGAAACAGACTCCTCCCTGAGCGGGGAGGCGGATGTGGGGCTCCAGTCCCAGGACTCTGAGATCATGACCTGAGCCAAAGGCAGAGGCTTAATCATATCCAGGTACCCCTATTCTGTGAATTTTGACAAATGTATAATGACATGTATGCACCATTATGCTTGCCAATTTTTAATTCATAAATTAGCTAGGAACAAAAATTAGCTTCAGAGCAGAACACTGCATTCTGTCAGCCACAAACAGGTGCATGATAGCCCTAAGGGTAATTTTTAGTCTCCACTACTTCGTTATTTAGTATTTTGCCATGTTTTTGCTTAGTTCTGAAGTGTTTGACAAGCGTCATTCACTATCACATTCAAAATAATGAGATACTGGAAGACCTAGTATGGAGAGCCATATAATTGGAATTGAAAAAAAAAAAAAAGGAACTGATAAAAAAGTTTGAACATGGAAAGAAAATGCAGATGTTGCACATGCAATGAAACTCAAGAAGAAAGGGGGCGCCTGGGTGGCTCAGTGGGTTAAAGCCTCTGCCTTCAGCTCGGGTCATGGTCTCAGGGTCCTGGGATCGAGCCCCACATCAGGCTTTCTGCTCAGCAGGGAGCCTGCTTTCTTCTCTCTCTCTGCCTGCCTCTCTGCCTACGTGTAATCTCTCTCTCTGTGTCAAATAAATAAATAAAATCTTAAAAAAAAAATTCAAGAAGAAGGATTCTGGAGGTCAATGAATGATACTGTTCATCATTTTGTCCAGTCATTTGAGACAACAGTTTGGCCTTATCCCATGCAGCTGAAGCCCTACATGCTCTGTGGCCCACTAACTCCAATCCCTTGGAGACTTGCTGATATGCTGAAGAAGGTTCAGAACAGCTGTGTTCTGAAGGTCCCGCCCTGAAGACAAGCCAAATGTTCACCCACAGCAGGTTGAATAGATTCTAACATAAGGAAGATGAACTAACCACAACCACATGGGACAACATGAGTGAATCTTACAAACACAACAGGAAATCAGAGAAGCAAGACCCATGTGCATATGTGATGATTCCATTGATACATTGATTTATTTTTAAAAATTTTTATTTGTAAGTTTATTTATTTATTTGGCAGAGAGAGAGAGAGCGAGAGAGGGAACACAAGCAGGGGGAGTGGGAGAGGGAGAAGCAGGCTTCACATTAGGCAGGGAGCCTCGTGTGGGGCTCCATCCTAGGATCCCGGGATCACGACCTGAGCCGAAGGCAGACGCTCAATGACTGAGCCACCCAGGCACCCTGCAATGTACAGACTTCTGAATGTATGGCCAGGAAATGAACCACGCTGTAAGACACCTTCTAGTTTAAGACTCACACAGGAGGCTGGTGATTCCAAAGCTTGGAGGCCGCTAAAAGTGTTGCTGATGAGGTTTTGGTCATGAGCTCCTGATGTCCCATGAGTTCAGGGCCTTGGGGAATCACGGCATCAGAATGAGTGGCGGGTGAGCCAACTGAGCCAGCTCCAGCTGCTAAAAACATTCTCTTTGGCATTTGCTGAGTAAGGAACGTTTCTTGCCTTGACCGACTTTTACCGTTGTTGAAAACAGGCTATTGTGGGGAAGGATGCCTGATAAAACTTATGTTAACAGGGACTCCATGAGTAGGCCTGTTTTTAAAGCTTTGTACAAAGAAGCTGCTCTCGTCAGCGTGGTAAGTGCATGTCAGGACTGAAAGCCCTACATCTCTTTTTTTGTTTCTTTCATCTTCAAAAAAAAAAAAAAAAATACACGTTGATGAAGCAGGCACTTGGAATCTGATATAAGAACATCTCTAGGGGCACCTGGGTGACTCGGTTGATGAAGAGTCTGCCTTCGGCTCAGGTCATGATCGCAGGGTGCTGGGATTAAGCCCCATGTCAGGCTCCCTGCTCAGTGGGGACCCTGCTTCTCTCTCTTTCTCTCTCTCTCTGTCAAATGAATGAATGAAATCTTAAAAAAAAAAAAAAATGTCTGGAATTGTACTAGCATTATGTGATAGGCAACTTTCAAAGATGGCTCCCAATGAATCCCCACCTTCTGGTATTTACACCCTTGCATGGGCTGGCCCTAGTGATTTGCTGGTAATGAGATTCTGTCAGAAGTCATGAGATGTCACTCTCATGATCAGGTTACAGAAGATTGGCTTTCATCCAGCTGGACTCTCTTTTGCCTTTTCAGCTTGCATGTTTTGATGAAGCAAGGAGAGGCCCATGTGGCAGGGAGTGAGGGTAACTTCTGGTTAATAGCCAGCAAAGGAGCCAAAGCCCTCAGTCCAACAGCTACAAGGAACTTACCTTTGCCAACCACCTTATAGGCAACATTGAAAGGCTACCCTTCTACAGTCAAGCCTTCACATGAGACCACAGCCTCGGCCAACACTTTGCAGCCCTATAATTCCAACCAAGGACTCAGCTAAGCCACACCGAGTTTCCTGACTCCCAGGAATTGTGAGATAATAAACACTTTTAATTTTAAGCCAACAATTTTTGGAGTAATTTCTTATGCAGCAATAGAGAGCTCATACATCCTGGGGCCAAATCTCCCCTTTCCTTAGAGAAGACACACTTCAGCCTTAGCAGTATTGATAAATATTGGCAAGAAAATTCTTCCTTCTCCCAGTATATTCCCTTAGGTTCATCTGTTTTTGCCATTGTTGAGCTAGGCCAAGTGTATTTTAAACATGGGGAAATTGTTTTGGTCTTAGCTTTTTTGAGATAACCAATACTGTCATTTTCATTGTCCTCCAATGGGAAGGAATTAGGGACTTACTGTCTCTAAGGAGGCTACAGTTTTTCTCATCGGGACCATTGTATTAGACACTTAATTCTGAACCTGGTTGTTGGCCCTTGGGTGTTGTCTAAAGAAGAATTCTCTGAGAGATAATTGCGTGGCAACAAATAAAGGGAAAATTGTGTTACATTTGTGAGCTCCCTATATTCACTATTTAATGAGATATTCCCAAATTTTCGTAGTCATCTAGGAAGCTAAAATCCCTGGGCATTTCCAATGGGGCAGTTTGACGATCTGTTCTCATGGATATCTTTGGGCAGGTTACTGAACAAAATCTTGGTATGTGCACCCACAATCCTGGGCCAGGCAGGTACTAAATACCCACTTTGTTGACCTGTGACTCATAAACTTAGATTCCCAAAAGGAAATATTATATCCTTTATGTTCTTTATTCAAAGAATCCAACTTAAATGGATTGGATGGAATTAGAATATTTACAGGAATTCACAGTTTGGAGAAAGATTATTGAGGATATAAATAACTTTAAAAAGAAATGTTATAAAGATACCAACATTGTACTCGAAATTCTAGCCAGGTAATCAGGCAGATAAAAGATACAAAAGGCATCCACATAGAAAGATAGAAGTAGGGATGCCTGGGTGGTTCAGTGGGTTAAGCCTCTGCCTTCAGCCCCGCATCGGGCTCTCTGCTCAGTGGGGATCCTGCTTCCCCCTCTCTCTCTGCCTGCCTCTCTGCCTACTTGTGATCTCTCTGTCAAATAAATAAATAAAATTAAAAAAAAAAAGAAAAGGAAGGTAGAAGTAAAACAATCTCTAGTCACAGATGACATGCTCTTACATGTGGGAAATCCTAAAGAATCTACCATAAGCAAATTCAGCAAAGTTTAAGGATACAAGATCACGCAAAAATCAGTTGTATTTTTGGGTCGCCTGGATGGCTCAGTCGGTTAAGCGTCTGCCTTCGGCTCTGGTCCTGATCCTGCAGTTCGGGGCTCAAGCCCCACATCGGGCTCCTTGCTCCACGGGGGTTCTGCTTCTCCCTCTGCCCCTCTCCCCACTTCCTCTCTGTGTCTCTCTTACTCATTCTTGTGTGCACATGTGCACAAATAAATAAATAAAATCTTAAAAAGCAAACAACTTTCCACTTACAATAGCATCAAAGAATAAAATACTTAGGAATAAATTTATCCAAAGAAAGATAGAGGGCACCTAGGTGGCTTAGGTCATGATCCCTGAGTCTTCGGATGGAGTCGGGGAGCCTGCTTCTCCCTTTCCTTTTGCAGCTCTTTCTCTCTGTCAAATAAATAAATAAAATCTTTTTGAGAGAGAGAGAATGAGAGAGGGAGAACATGAGAGGGGAGAGGTCAGAGGGAGAAGCAGACTCCCTGCCGAGCTGGGAGCCCGATGCGGGACTCTATCCCCGGACTCCAGGATCATGACCTGAGCCGAAGGCAGAGGTTTAACCCACTAAGCCACCCAGGCGCCCCTACCTTCTGCCTTCAGCTCAGGTCATGATCCCAGGGTCCTGGGATCGAGCCCCGCATTGGACTCTCTGCTCAGCGGGGAGCATGCTTCCCCTTCTCTCTCTCTGCCTGCTTCTCTGCCTACTTGTGATCTCTCTCTGTCAAATAAATAAATTTTTTTTAAATTTTATTTATTCATTTAACAGAGAGAGAACACAAGCAGGCAGAGAGGCAGGCAGAGGCAGAGAGAGAAGCAGGCTCCCTGTGGAGCAAGGAGCCCGATGCGGGACTCGATCCCAAGATGCCGGGATCATGACCTGAGCCAAAGGCAGCTGCTCAACCAACTGAGCCACCCAGGCGTCCCTCAAATAAATAAATCTTAAAAAAAAAAATAGGTAGAAGTTATACACTGAGAACAACCAAGCACTACTTACAGAAATTAAAGTAGATCTAAATAAGTGGAAATACATCAGTGTTCATGAATTGGAAAACTTAAAAGCATAAAGATGGCAGTATTCCCCAAAGTGATCTATAGATTCCATGTAATTCCTATCAGAATACAGCTGGTTTCTTTGTAGAGATTGATAAGCTGATTCTCACATGAATTTGAAAACTCAGGGAACCCAGAATAACCAAAACAATCTTAAGAGGAAGAAAGTTGGAGGATTCACAGTTCCTGATCTCCAATCATCGTACAGAGTTCCAGTGTGATACCGGCATAAGGATAGTTATATGGAATAATAGAATCAAATCGAGTGGCCTGAAGTAAACCCTTGTAGCTATAGTCAACTGCCCTCCGACAAGGGTGCCAAGACCGTCCCGCAGAAAGAACAGCGTCTTTAACAAATGGTGCTGGGACAACCAGATATTTACATGGAATGCAATGAAGTTGGACCCTCATGCCACAAACAAACACAAAAATAAACACAAAATGGATCGCAGACCTAAATGCAACAGCTAAACCATAAAACTCTCTCTCTCTTTTAAGAGATTTATGTGGCGAAGAGAGAACACAAGCAGGGGGAGCGGCAGGCAGAGGCGGAGGGAGAAGCAGGCTCCCTGCCCGATGCGGGGCACGATCCGAGGACCCCAAGATCATGACCTGAGCCAAAGGCAGATGTTTAACTGAGCCACTCAGGCACCCCTAAAACCATGGAATTTTTAGAAGGAAATGTAGGGGTACATCCTCGTGGTCTTAGATTTGGCAATGCTTTTTTACATACATATGATGCTCTTAAGCTTCTGCCTTCAGCTCAAGTTTTGATCCAGGGTCCTGGGATCAAGCCCTGCATTGGGTTCCCTGCCCAGTTGGGAGTCTACTTCTCCCTCTCCCTCTGCCATTCCCCTTGCTTGAGCTCTCTCTGTCGAATAAATAAATAAAATCATAAAAAACAAAAAGATGCCAAAAAGTACAAGCAACAAAAGAAAAAAATATATAGATTGGACTTGATGAGAAAGAAAACTTTTTTAAAAAGATTTTATTTATTTGACAGAGAGAGATCACAAGTAGGCAGAGAAGCAGGCAGAGTAGAGTGTGTGTGTGTGTTTATTTATTTATTTGAGAGAGCGAGAGAGCATGAGAGGGGAAGAGGTCAGGGAGAAGCAGAGTCCCCACTGAGCAGGGAGCCCAATGTGGGACTTGATTCCAGGACTCCAGGATCATGACCTGAGCTGAAGGCAGTTGTTTAACCGACTGAGCCACCGCCATGATCCAAGAGCCATCGGTATTAAATCAGTATAAAGCACACCCATCTGTTAATGAAATGCTCCAAGGACGCTACTTCCAAAAAATGCTAAAAGGCTCTTCTACTGTTTGTTCTGAAGTTCTACTTGAATGTCACTACGCCTGTCTAATCACTACTGGCCACACTTGCAGTGAGCAAGAACCACTTTCAACCAAGTTGTTGGGCAGTGGAAATTTTTTTTTATGGTCCAAAATTTAATTGAAGAGGACTTGGTAATACTGACTATGCACTTTTTTTTTTTTGGTGAGTAGTGAGAGCAGAAGGGGAGAGAGAGAGAGGGAGAGGGAGAGGGCGAGAGAGATTGAGAATCCCAAGCAGGCTCCATGCCCAGCGAGGAGCCCAAGGCTGGGCTCCATCTCACAACCCTGGGATCATGACCTGAACCAAAATCAAGAGTCGGACACTTAATTGACTGAGCCACCCAGGCACCCCAGACCATGTACTTTTACTTTTTTTTTTTAGTGATCTCTACGTTTAATGAATGTGCGGCTCAAACTTACGACCCTGAGATCAACAGTCACGTGTTCTTCCAACTGAACCAGCCAGGTGCCCCTGATGTCCTCCGGAACCAGTACTTTGCTCTCTACACTGTGGTGTTTCCCCTTTAGCAACTGAATTAATTTCATAAAAACCCCAGTGAAATCACACAGGTCCACAATAGGATTACATGAAACTGACATCAGGCTGCCATTTCTGAGATCTTTCTGCTTGAGAATAGCAGGGATTGCCAAATCCTGTAATTTTTTTTTTTTTTTTTTTTTTTTAAGATTTTTTACTTGAGAGACAGTGTGTGGGAGCAGGAAGGGGGAAAGGGAAAAAGCAGACTCCTGGCAGAGCGAGGAGCCCGACCCAGGACCTGGAGATCATGACCTGAGCTGAAGGCAGCTGCTTAACCAACTGAGCCACCCAGAGGCCCCACCCCCTAAAAACTTTCTTTTAAAAAAGGTGCTCTATAAAGTTCATGGCCATTGTTCGTCTCACAGATCTGTGCATTAATTTGGGTTACCTACACATCTTCGGTAGACAACCCTGAAAGTTACTCATACTTCCCCTTGGGTTTCTCGTCTGCCAGTGGGGAACAACTGAAGTGAGGGGGCTCACAGGTTATTCGTGTCCCCTCAGGAGACAGAAAGGCATCCCTTTGTGCAATCCACGTACTTACTCCCATCTTGGGGAATGGGGCCTAGTTTACACCAAGTTTAGAAGTAAAATGACTTGTGTCCTTTCACACTGGGTGAGAGGGGAAGAACCACGCTGAAATTTAGATTGGTCTAAGCCTGGGCCTCGGATTATGTTTATGAGACAAAACAGAGCGATTTCAGAGTTCTCTTACCCTTTTTGAGACTACTGACGTCCAAGGCCACCAACCTTTTTGCCTCAAGAGAAGAAACTTCGGAGGGCACGCACAACCTGAGCGAGGCGCACCTATGCCACAGTAGTGATGACGGGCACAAACAATTCAGAGACACCATTTTCTTGCTTAGTGAGCAATTTATTTGTTTCTAATTCTTATATTGACTTTTCATAAATATTCATCTCACATTTCCAATAAAGGTCCTTGAGAGCAGGGCCCATCTCTTACTTTTATCACGAATGGGCACCTGGTACGCAGGAGATGCTGAATCTTTTACCATCGTGCCAATTCCCTCTGGCCAATGCTTCCCCCAATGAGACTGCTAAGGGTTTGCAGGGAAAACAGACCCAGCAGTAGCATTTCAAAAGGGAGGTATCTTCCACTTCTTTTGATTATATGAAAGGGTAACTGTTGCACGCTTTAACACGTGCCAGCTCTCCTTTCCCACGGATTCAGAAACCTCTAAAGGAATACTATTTCTCTGAAACGTGTTTATTTCACTATATCCATTTCTTACAGATAGCATCTATCTATGGCAATTTATATATTTTCCATTCATAAGAGTGACACTAAGGTTTTTTTTGTTTTTAAATATATCGGAGTAGTAACTCAATTTAAAGGAAAAACAAAAACAAAAAACCCCGAAGTAACAGAGAAACACAAATGAGGTTGAGAGAAAAAAAAAAAAAAAAAAGAAAGAAAAAAAAAAGACAAACACAAAAACCCTCCAAACTACCGAAGTGATTCACCAGAGACTACAGAATAATGCCCGAGACAAAACGTCCTCATTCCAGAGAGGACAGAGGGCGGGCGTCCGAGGGCGCAGGTCTACCAGATTCATGAGGCCTTCGAGCAGAGCTCACGGATGTGCCAGAACCAACGTCGCATTCACAAGATCCTGCTACATCTTGTGAGGATCACACACCACGCACAGTGTGTTACCAAAGCAGGTCAAAAACTGAAGCCAAAGCCAAGTCTTAAAACTTAAAAAAAAAAAAAAAAATCCTGTATAAAGCAAGATATATCCCAGTATTAAGCTGCGCTCAGAAAAAAATAAAATAAAAAGGGTACTCAGCCAGTTACTGTATTTAACAAGCAAAATGTCATCAAAATCTAATCACCCAACTTTTATTATTGCAACTGCAGCGTAGAGAAACTTCACAGGGGAATGTACAACTTCTGCAGCCTTCGAACCGAGGCAGAAAGCCATACAACTCTAGAACACGAGCCCGTGAGGTACACTTTTTGGAAGCAAATGGCTGGGTCTCTTCACCAAAGTTTCCAGCATGTTCCACAAACACACACCCTAGTTCTGCTTACAAACAAAAGGAGAAAAGAGCAACGTGTAGTGAAACACATCCCTTGCAACAAACAGGGAGGAGGGTCACTCCGTGGGAAGGACGTCTTTGGGCTCCGCATCAGTCTGTTCTGCTGCGGCTTCCGTGACGGCCGGGGCCGGAGCCGCGACTCTCACAGTGCCTTCCGCCTCTGCTGCGGCCGCCTGCACGTCTCCTGTGGCCTCGGCGGTTTCACCTCCTGCCTCCGCTTCGGCGCTGCCCTTCTCGGAGGCCACGCCACACGATGTCTCCACTTCCACCAGCTGTTCAGAGTGGGCACCGTGAGTGGCCTGGGGCGCGTCCGTGGGGCCTTCCCCTTCGACCAGCGTGTCATTGCCTTCCGGAGCCGGTGCTCCTTCCCCATCTACCGCTCTCACTGCTGCCGTAATGACCTCGGCCAACACCTCCGCGGCCACCTCCTCGGGCGTCTCCTCCTTCTCCTCACCTCCTAAATTGTCATCTCCTTCGATTTCTGGATCGACAGCTTCGCTGGTGAAAGGGTCTTCACCCTGGCCAAGAAAAGCAATGGCTCAGTGCAGAGGGGAGACTGAAGGGGGCCCAGGGTGCTGGGAGGCCGTGTTTTCATGCTGAACAGCCAACAAGAGAAGGACTTCCCGCTACAGCAGGGGAGTGCACCCGAGGTGCTCAGCACCTCCAGATTCAGAAAGGGCTTCTCAGGGGGCGCCTGGGTGGCTCAGTGGGTTAAAGCCTCTGCCTTAGGCTCGGGTCATGATCTTGGGGTCTTGGGATCAAACCCCACATCGGACTCTCTGCTCAGCGGGGAGCCTGCTTCCCTCTCTCTCTGCCTGCCTCTCTGCCTACTTGTGATCTCTGTCAAATAAATAAACAAAAAAATCTTTAAAAAAACAAAAATAATGACAAAAAAACAAAAACAAAAAAACAAAACAAAAAAAAAAGGGTTTCTCAGAAAAGCCTCACTGCAACCGTTCTGCATCTTCTGTCTTTTGACTTTTGTTTTCTTATTTAGTTAGCTAGGACCTAAAGCAGAATGGGGAAAGCAGAATTGGGGCTACTCGTTTTTCATACTAGTAATTTTGAAATTCACAATGGTTTTTTTTTAAAAGATTTTATTTATTTATTTGACAGCGAGGTGGGGGAAGCAGACTCCCTGCTGAGCCAAGAGCCCGATGCGGGGCTCAATCCCAGGACCCTGAGATTATGACCTGAACTGAAGGCAGAGGCTTTAACCCACTGAGCCACCCAGGCGCCCCTGCAATGGGTTTTTGAAAAACATACTTCTCCCTCCCCATTCAAAAGCTTTTATTTTAGAACGATTTACAAATATTAATTTTATTTGCTTGTTTATTTATTTTTAAAGATTTTATTTATTTATTTATTTGACAGAGAGGAGAGAGATCACAAGTAGGAAGAGAGGCAGGCAGAGGGAGAGGGGGAAGCAGGCTCCCCGCTGAGTGGAGAGCCTGATGCGGGGCTCGATCCCAGGACCCCGAGATCATGACCTGAGCTGAAGGCAGAGGTTTTAACTCACTGAGCCACCCAGGCGCCCCTAATTTATTTATTTTAAATATTTTTAATTATTTATTTGAGAAAGAGAGGAGGACACCTGGTGGCTCAGTCGGTTAAGTGTCTGCCTTCGGCTCAGGTCTTGATCCCAGGGTCCTGAGATCGAGTCCCACACTGGGCTCCCTGCTCAGCAGGGTGTCTGCTTCTCCCTCTCCCACTCCCTCTGCTTGTGTTCCCTCCTCTCTTGCTGTCTCTCTGTCAAATAAATAAATACAGGAGCGCCTGGGTGGCTCAGTGGGTTAAAGCCTCTGCCTTTGGCTGAGGTCATGAACTCAGGGTCCTGGGATCGAGCCCCGCATCGGGCTCTCTGCTCAGCAAGGAGCCTGCTCCCCCCGCCCCCCTCCGCCGCCTACTTGTGATCTCTCTCTCTGTGTCAAATTAAAAAAAATAAATAAGTAAAAAATAAAATAAAAACAAAAACACTGACCAGTCACCGTTTTTAAGTTGGTTACTTAGGTTCTATGTCTTTAGTGGCTAGCATGAAGGGAAGAATTTATTTAATAACCGAGAGGCTAGCAAACAGGTCCTCGTAGTCGATGTGCTGTGCTGGTGCTTAACCGTGCACCCCCCACGCTGAAGTCTGGGGTGAGGCATTTAGCAAATGCGTTCCCAAGGAGGAAGCAGGGGCTGTCCCGGCTGGACCTCACTCCGGAGCACCCCTCTGGGACTCCATTACTCTGCTCCCGTCGCTAAAGGCTCAGTGTTGTGGCAGCAGTGGTCCTTCCTCCCCCACTCGTTCCTGGCTCACTGCTAGCTTGTCTCTGCCAGCAAAACCTCTTTCTGTCTTCTTCCCTGGACAAGCATCCTCCAACTTGGATTTACCTGTGAGCACCTCAGCATCACTTGCTCAGTATTCCCCGGATATCTGAGGTTCCTATGGTGAGCCCGCACCACCACACAGACCAATCAAGTAGGACCACGTCCCGGACCTTGGGCAAGTGGGGAGGTGCAGGAAACCCACCCCGATATATTCCTGCCCCTGGCCCTTCTTCACAAGGTCTGCACTCTGGATGCAGCTCCACACTTGCAGAGTTCACCCTGCATTCCAGAAGCTTCCCGCCCACTGCACCCCTAAGCACAAACCTTGAGGTATTTTTCCAGCATCTTCACTATGTGTCTGTTGTTCAAAACACTCTTAGCCACATGGAGACTGGTCTTCTTGAACTGTTCGGCAGCCAACTGCAAACGGAACCAAAGGGGGATTTTGACACATGGTGTACCCAGACGAGCAAGAAAAACTAGCCAGGCTACACTGAGCTGGCCTGGGATCAGCCCAAGACAGGACCAGGACTACCATATCTCTTCACCAGGGCAAGTCCCGAGATGCAGACTCCAGTAACGAGAGAAAGGTGGCCCTGGAGGAATACTGGAACCGAGACTGTGAGGCAGTGCAGAAAAGTCTGATAAAAGAGAAAAAAGCACAGGCACCCCCTGGACGTCCAGGTCCTCTGTGCGTGAGCAAGGACGGAACGAGGACACTTGCAGACAGACAGGTGCCGTGTGGGCTCGGTGTAGCAGAAGGGCAAGTCTTTTCTTTTCAGTTTTCTGAGTTACAGTGACAAACTCAGCTGCACAAGTAGGAATGCTGCAACCGTTGGGCTGCTTTAGAACTCAGACCCATTCAAAAGATAATCCCTTGTTGGTACAGTGCTCTCTGGATGATCGCTCATAAGCCAGCAGGTTCGTGGGCCGGACTAAGGACAGGCATTAAACCAGGGCTCAGCAAGCCAGAGCCTATGGGCCAAACGCGGCCACGCCCATGCCTTACATCTGGACTCTGGCGGCTTTTGGCTACCAGCAGCAGACTTGAGGTGGTAGAGACCCCAGGGCCTACAAAGCCAAAGTGGGTGATTTGACCTTTCATTAAAAACAAAAATAAAAAACAAAACCGGGCTCCTGGGTGGCTCAGTTGGTTAAGCAACTGCCTTCAGCTCAGCTCATGGTCCTGGAGTCCTAGGATTGAGTCCCGCATTGGGTTCCCAGCTCCGCAAGGAGTCTGCCTTTCCCTCTGACTTTCCCCTCTCATGCTCTCTCTCTCTCTCAAATAAATAAAATCTTTAAACAAAGAAAAAACACAAAAAAACCCTGCTATTACCAAGCTACACATTTAGTCTCGGGCCCCATTGGCTAATTAGAACCAAGTCAGTTCTTTTTTTTTTTTTTTAAAGATTTTATTTATTTGAGATAGATAGAGGGAGAAAGCATGAGAGGGGAGAAGAAGGTCAGAGGGAGAAGCGGACTCCCCACAGAGCCGGGAGCCCGATATGGGACTCGATCCCAGGTCTCCGGGATCATGACCTGAGCCGAAGGCAGTTGCCCAACCAACTGAGCCACCCAGGCGCCCCAAGAACCAAGTCAGTTCTTAACTCTGGGTCCCCAGGCTGCTGTGCTCCGCAGCCTCTGCTCCTGGGAAACCCAGTTTGTCAGCAACTGGGAAACTTATCTGTGTGGTTTACAGGGAACATTCTCAACCAGGACAATTTCAGCTTTTTTTTTTCTTACAATATTTTATTTTTGTATTTGTCAGAGAGAGAGAGAGAACACAAGCAGGCAGACTGGCAGGCAGAGGCAGAGAGAGAAGCAGGCTCCCCGCTGAGCAAGAAGCCTAATGCGGGACTCGATCCCAGGACCCTGAGAATATGACCTGAGCCGAAGGCAGCCCCTCAACTGACTGAACCACCCAGGCATCCCGAATTTCAGCTACTCTTAGTTATCCCTAAGCAACACGTTTTTTTCATATTTTAGTAGAAACTGGGATGCCTCTTATGAGCACTGATAAAATCACAAGATTCAGTAGACTCCATCAAGAGCTCGTGAAGATGCCAGCATTCCCAGTAAGACAAAGAAGGCTCTGCGCCCCACCGCTGGTGGCCTGTAGGTCCTTATCTGGCCCGACTTGGGGAGAAGACTCACCCTGCGGTTGTGATTGTGGTCCACCGAGTGCAGGTGTCGCTGGAGGAGCTGATGCTGCGCGGGGATCAACATGTCACAAGCCAGGCAGTGAGCAGCCTCTATCTTCTTGAAAAAGTGCTCCTGGCCAATCCCTGTAGATACAACCCAAGTCTGGCACGATCGGGGACAGCAGGCAAGTGATGCCCTCCTCCTACCCCCCAGCAGAGCCCGCATATGCTCACGGCAGCCCCGAAGGATCAGGTTAGGACAGAACCTGTGGGGCCATCACCTGCCCTCCAATAAGAGTGTGTGGACAGAAAAAAGCCCTTCTACACCCGGGATCTTCAACTTTTTTCATCACTCTGGTCATTTCTCTTCACACAAAGGAGGAAAAAACACCAGAGGGCTTCAGAACAGTCCAATAAGCTACCAGCAGAGCTGACGTTCATTAGGCCATACTCACGGACTTCTTTCCATGGCTAGGCGCCCCACCCGAGGGTCTTGCTATCACATTTTCAGCAGTCCCGTGCTGGGCGGGCTCTGCACCCAGCCACACGCCTTAGCAGCTCACGGAGCAGCGTGCCCCAGGATCACAACTCACCTTTGAAAGGATCTGGTTTGGGTTTTGTGCTTTCCTTGTCCATCAACTCCTGACGCCGCTTCTCAATTTTCTTGTTCCTGTTTACGATGTACTCCTAGAGGAAAAAACCGAATGAAACAAGGACAGCATGGTGTGTGTGCCTACCTCCCAGCTGCACCAGAGGCAGTCCACCAAGGTGGCTGCCAAGCCCCCAGCAGAGGACAGCCCTGTCTCAGCTACCCCCGAGACGGGAAGATGTCTGTCCGAGCAGCTCTGGGGGCGGAACTCATGGGAACTATAATGGCCGGAGTGCTGGGCTGTCCCTCTGACTTGGGACTCGTACGCTGTATTTCTGAAAAGTCCAGGCCGTGTATTTCCCTTCCCTTTCCCTTCTCTGAGGGATCGATTCCTGGAGGACCATCAGGAAACAGTGAATGAGGCCGAGCGTGCTTTACCTGGAGGAACTCCACCGTCTTGTCAGGGAGTTTGGTACTGATAAACCTCAGTGTCTCTTTGTGAAATTTGCTTTGTAGATGCTTCTGGATTTCTTCATCTTCAAAGCTACGGAACTTACACACAGAACAAGCGAACTGAATCCTGGAGAAGTAAGGTGAAAAGAATGATGACATGGCAATAATCAGCTCATCTCTGGTCAGAATGGAAATGGGAAGCAATTTCTGTATCAAGACTTCTGATTTTTCGTGGCGTATCAGAGTAGCAGACGCCCCAGGTCTCCCTATCCTGAGAATGGGGGTGCAATCTTGCAAGTGTTTTAGGAAAATGATTCATGCACACACCAGTCTTTTTGGCCCAAGGGCCCACAAGAGAACACCCTAAGGTGGAGATTTCTAAACTGTGGACTCCCTGAAGGCCCCCAGACCACCCCTTGGGGAGGGGGATGTGGGTGTAGTACCTAACTCTGTAACTTCTTTTCGCAGCCACCAGGATAACAAATGGGAATCTCATTTTAGCATGGAGAAATTCCTGAAGACCTTCCACAATCTAAAACTCACAAAACCCAAGATCAATTTTCCCATGGGACTTAACATTAAGACCTGTCATTATCAAATTCTATAGCTAAAAAACCAAAGTCTTTGTTGCATATTTTGAAAACCTCACAGGGGCGCCTGGGTGGCTCAGTGGGTTAAAGCTTTTGCCTTTGGTTCAGGTCATGATCTCAGGGTCCAGGGATCGAGCCCCACATTGGGCTCTCTGCTCAGTGGGGAGCCTGCTCCCTCTCCCCACCGCCTGCCTCGCTGCCTACTTGTGATTTCTCTGTCAAATATATAAAGAATCTTTAAAAAATTAAAAAAACCCAAAAACCCCCCAAAACCCCAAACCTCAGAAATGCAGTCATGCTATAAGGCAAGGGGACAACAGCCTACAAAGCCCTGTGTCCCCACAGTGGGGCGCTGCTTCCCTCTGCTCTGCCCAGGAAGCTTTGGTGCATCTGGGCTAACAGCATAGGCCCCATGGCACTCAGGATTCCACATCTACCAACTCAGACTTCTGCCAGCTCCCAATGCTTGGCTTCTGACCTCTAGACAAGGCACAAGACACCTGCTTTTACATATACCCTTGGCAGAGGAATGATGGTTTTCTTTCCCTAAACATTTTATTTATTTATTTATTTATTTATTTATTTATTTATTTGAGAGACAGAAAGTGAGTGACAGAGACAGCACAAGCTGGGGGAGACAGAGAGAGAGAAGCAGGCTCCCTGCGTTCAGGGCTTGATCCCAGGACTCTGGCATCACAACTCGAGCTGAAGGCAAGGGAGACACTCAACTGACTAAGCCACTCAGGCGCCCCTTGACGGAGGAATGAAAGGAAAAAGCTCTGGGGCCCTGTGTGTGCAAACGGGTATCAGGAAGCTATCAAAGAAATGCGGGGTTCCTGTTGCATCTTTACCTCCCCTGTGACAATCTCTCCAAGGCTCTTTGAGGACCCTCTGTCCCCAGAGTAGAGTCTAAAGATTCCTTCCAAACAAAAAAGTCATCTCAGTTCTCTTGGGGCATGAGAATAATCTGATCTAGCCATCACGTACTCATCCATTTGAAAACAAGCATATTGATGAATTTCTGTTTAACACTCAGAAGATCCTACCTTCTAGTTCCTGGCTTCCTTGCTCTATTGTTGGCTCTTTTGAGAACGTTTCTTTTGCATTTCTTTGCACAGAAAAAACACCACCCCATTTGAGCCTTAAGGGCAAGGATCCCCCCGTTAAGTCAGAAGGAGAGCCTGTGTGTAGAGAAAAACCACATGTGGTCAAGGCCTGAGCAACCAAGGGCTCTTGTGGCCACCAGTGCTTTACATCTCTGGTTAGTAGCCACCTGATCACTGGAGAGATAAGAGAGGCACATGGTGTGGTCACACCAACACCTTTTGCACTTTAGAGACTTTTTCTATTAAGAAAAAAAATTTTCTATTTAGAGAACTTTAGAGAGCACTTTTCCTATTTAGAGACAAAATTTGTAAGGGAATATCCATGCATACATAATTGCCATGTTGAACTCTGGAGGTGGTCAGGATTTGGATAAGGCACCCAAAGCACCTTCTCCGCAGCTCTGCTGAATGAAGTTCACCTCTCTGGAGTAACAGATACAAGCCAGGGACAAGGAAACTGCCCGCAGGGGAGCAGGAGAGCAAGAGAGCCCCCTGCTGGACACATGCAGGCCACAGAGACCCACTGGCAAGAACAGAATGCCACCCGTTTCCCCAGTTTTGTCTCCTCTCCACCTGACTCAGATCTCCTGACAGACTCCAGAGGCAGATCAAACCAGGGGCTCCTGCGTTGTGGAGTGAAGATGGATGGGCTCTGGAGAACCCTGACGGTGCTCAGCTTCCTTCCGGCCAACCTTCCACTTTGCCTGCTTCCTCACCTGTCAGCCGCTCGGTCTCGCATCCGATCTCTCCTCCTTTGCTTTTCTCTTCTCTTCTTTACTTCGTCATCCTCATCGTCCTTCTCTCCTGCAACAGAGAAGTTCCTTCGAGACACCTTTAGGAGCCCAGAGAGGAGCTGAGCACCAGGGCCTTGATGGGGGGGGGCACTGCTTGGCCACCACACCCCGTACCCGCCGCTGCCTCCACACATGGCAGGGTCAGGACACCCCGAGGCACCAATAGTCTGTCAAAGGCTCCCAACAGGGATGCGCCTTTGATGAGAACTCTTGGGAGTTCCCAGGGAGTCACCTTACTCACCCCCCCAATGGCCTGATAAGGCTGGGATGGGCCAGAGACCCAGCCGCCCATCCCACTCACACCATGGCCCACCTGCTCTCTGTCCTTTCCTATCCTGCTTTTCCAATCCAGTGCCCTACCATGGGGTCTTCTCCCAAAGTCACTTAAGGACAGAGAGAAGCAGTTCTTCCCAGATAAAGAGGCAGCAGCTGGAAGGCCTCAGAAAATAAAGCAAGCCACTCTACCGCCCTCCGTCCCACCTCTAGGTGGACCATGACTGTCCCGTCAGCCTCCTCTGAACTAGGGCCTCAGCAGGTCTGACAGTCCTTGCTGGCCCAAACTCTATCTTCCACTCACAAAAACAGTCCATCTAGGGGCTTCCCAGGGCTATGAGGGAAGCAGTCCTAGAAACAAAAGTGGGAAGAGACCAACTGGTCCTCCGTCGTCCCCTGGGGCCAGCGCAGGAGCTCCTCCGAGAGCCGTGCAGCCCAGCGTCCCAGCGTCCGGCCAGGCCACTGCGGCTCAGGGCCAGCGCCAGACACTGAGGAAAGGTTGGATAAGCATCTGAACTGTAACCCCTACCCCTGATGCCAGTCACGAGACTGTCCCACGAAGATGGCGACCGGCGTGCGCTGCTCAGAAGCCTCTCAAAAGGGCGTGTGGGGTTTTTGGCAAGAGGTCACTGCCTGAAACTATTACTGCTGTTTAATAGCAAAGTCATCCCGGGTAGGCAGCAGGACCTGCGCGCAATAAACATGTCACCTTTGCTTTAGCATCTGCCCTGCTGCACGAGCTGCTAAATGCTGTGTGGTCCCAAGCTACAGGCATAACGGCTTCGGTTTTGAGGTGGGAGGACCTCAGTGGGGCGGCTCAGCCTAAACACACAGAAGGAGGATCTTAGCCAGGGGCCTGCAAATTTCTGGGAGCAGAACCACAAAGGAGCCAGCCTGTGATTCTTGGGGAAAACCAGCTACGGACAGACCCCTAGGAACAGGAAAAGAAACAAGTGGTTTCTGGGTGAGCTCAAGGCCACTCTGTCTCAGGCTGCTTCTCCATGGCCCCTTGAGAAAGTTTAACTTTGCTCAGCTCTTGCCACTTACTTTGGACTCGTAGGTCCCTCACAAGGGCACTGGCGAGCCGTGCTGAGCAAGGACAGTCTCTGGAGGATCCCAGGCTCGGGTGTACCTGACAGGCCTCCCCTCCCCCCGCCCCCAGCTCCCAACTGGGGCAGGTGTCTGAACTCCATCCCACACAGCCGGACGGCTGTGCCGGCGTACCCACCACAGAGGCTGAGGGCACAAGCCTGGGCTGGCAGCTGAGGAACTGCATTGAAAGAATGAAGCCCAGGAAAAAACAGTATAGGGACCTGCACTGGCCAGCAGGTAACAGAGAAGATGGGCTGGAGGGCGCCTTTTCCTTTCTTTCTTGCATTTCTGAGACTCTCCCTTCCCTACCACCGCAAGCTGTTGCAGACGCTCAGAAATGAGGTGCCCCCCTCTCTCCACAGCCTGCCATCAAGTGAGGCCAACAGCCCTGTTTCCAGCAAGTACTGTTCTAAGCACTAGAGTAAGGCCTCAGGGTGAGCACCATGGCCAAGGCCCAACCGATGGTCACGGCCCCTCTTCTGCCCTGAGCCACCAGTCCCTCCATCCAGGCCCCAGGCTTGCTCAGAAGGCCAGCCCGGCTGGGAGCTGAGCAGACACAGGAAAGCTCAGAGGAACACCAAGCAATGCCTACCTCTCTGCCTCCCGGGGTCGAAGAATTCGTCCTCCTGAAAAAGGGAACACACAAAGTCAGACTATGAGGTGGAGTTTCCATAACTCTCTACAACCGACCCAGCAGCCTGCCACCACCTGGTCACAATGTGTCAGGACAAGTCCCAGGGCAGTGGGAGAGGCTGAGTGTGAGTTCTGTCACTGCTCCTGGTTGCCTTCTGAGATTCTGCAATGACCAACGTGCTTTTCTAGTAAAGTCACTGGCTCTTTTCTGGTTCTTTCGACAGCTAAATAACTGCCCTTGGCAAACATGTACCTGCACAGTTCTGCACGTGGGAGTGCCAAGAGCCCATCCTTCAGCTCTATGTCAAGAAACCCTGACTGGTAGGATGCTAGTTCCAGCACTCTTTACCGAAAAAGGGCATTACCACGTTCCCCAGCATTCTGTTCATATTTACCTAAGGCTGTAACAAACCAGGTGTGGATTAAAAATGATGCCTCTAACTGAAAATCGAAACGCACCCCATCTTGGGCATTCAGCTCAAGATTAGAGAAGGCACCAGGAGAGACACAGAGATTCCCAAACTCAAGATCTAAGCAAACCAATTAGGGCGCGAGTGAGACCCCCCCCACCCCCAATCTGACCATTAGAAGCACTTGATTGAAGCCTTCATACACCCTGGTCTCCAGGCCTTATCCCAGACATGGATCAGAGTCTGCAGGGGCGGCAAAGGCTTACTGCCTCTAGGTGCTCGTGCGTGGTCAGGGCTCAGGGGTGGCCTTAAATGCCTGTCTCCCGTGACTGGCTGTAGGGCTGGTGACAAGGAGGCAGCTGAGCACCAGCACAGAGGTAGCAGGACACGAGTTTGAAACCCTCGGCCCACACAGCCCGCTGCAGTTACCACGCGTGTGGCTACGCAAATCACTGAGGACACACGAATGGCTGGGGTTTTTTTTAAGAAGAGAAGGCTTGTCGTGAGCGTAAGACTCTTAGAAACCCAGCTGCAAGTCAGGCTATTAAATCCACTCACAAAGCAATCAAGTCTACCACAGAAGCTGTTCCTGCCTCTTTGGGAGGAAAAGGCTAAAGTAAAGAAGAAATCCCACACTAGAGAAACAAAGAAGGGTGACCAGCGAAGATGGGACTTACACCCCTGAATTCTTCATCTCCTGACCGGAAGTCAGCAGCTCCATCATCTACCAGACACAAAAAAGAGAGAAAGTCAGCCCCTCTGGAATTGGCCCACTCCCTGCTTTACCCTCCCAGGCTCACTGTCCAGAATGACCACACTTGTCCTAACTGCAGTGGGGGCTGCGGGAGCGTGGGTGACACGTGCCCCCCTCGAGTTCAACATCTGTCCATTGTATGTATGGACAAGCAAAGCAACAAGAAGGAAACATTCACCTTACACCCACCCGGGGCCTACCGTTTTCGGAAAAATCTCCTTCGCTATCAGCCCGGGCCAGTTTGGCATCTGGCTCATCGTAGATCTGCAACTGCTTCCGTTTCCTGCCCATGCCGTCTGGGCCGCAGCGGTCAGACCCTCTCCGCCTGGGCTACAGACACAAGTACATCCGATGTACCGCTTACCCGGACCATTAAGATACCCCAGAGAAACAAAGAATGGAGAGGTTGCAAGATCAGAGAAGAGACAGAAAAGATATTTTTTCAGAAAACGAAGGGAGAAGACACAGTTGAACCCTGCCCCCACCCCCAATTTCATGCCGAGCCGAAGTCAGACACAGAAGACCACGTGTTGTGATTACATTCATATGAAAGATCTGGGAGAGGCAACTCTACAAAGACAGAAAGCAGATTAGCGCTTGCCAAGGCTGGAGGCGAGGATGGGGAGTGACTGCTAATGGCAGAGGTCTGGATCTTTCCCAGCTGACGGAAATATTATAAAACTAGATGGCGGTGAAGCCTGCACAATTCTGTACATGTTCATTAAAACTTGACTGTCCACTTAAAAATGAGTGAATCTTACAGGACACAAATTTGCCTCCATACAGGTGTTTGAAAAGAAGGCAGATTAGAACTTCCCAAGGGCTTACCCGATCCCTCATCCGGGTCTGTGACCGGCCACATCCGTAGGGCACCGAGTTGTCATAACCACCGGCCCCCTGCATGCCCATCACACCGAAGTCAGGGGCCATGGACTGGGAGAACAGGGAAGGCGGTGGCCGGCTGGGGGCGGGGCCTCCAAGGCCCCGCCCACCCACATAGTTCAGCTCTGTCCAGGGAGCCGACAGGGGCTCTGAGGAGGCTGCAGGTGGCATGAAAGGGTCGTTGCGCATGAAGGTGCTGGCGTTGCTCCGGTCCTGGAAGCGGCCCTGGCCCTGGCCCCGGCCCCGCATGAAGCCATCAAGGGAGCCCCGCTCACGGGCTGGGTCCCGGCAGTCGCTGTACTGACTGCTAAAGCCACCGTTTCGGTCAGGCCCCAGGTCAAAGTCATAATCGTAGCTATAGCTGGGGCGATAAGGATGGTGCTCAGGAAGGCAAGACCTGGAGTCGTAGGACTCAAATGACTGGAAACGGAAGGAGCTGCAAAGGAAGCACAACCGTCACTACACTCCAGGTAGGAGCCAAGTCCCCTGCGAAGCTGGCTTCCCTACATTCAGAACAGAGCACCACGCCACCACAGAGGCCTCCTCAATGCTCAGACGGCACAGCAGGCAGCCCCCCTTGGACGCTATTGAATGAGGTACGTGGAATCCTTGGCCACAAGAACAAGAGGATCTACCAGTACCTGATGCAGAAATAAGAGGCCCAGCACTAGTGTAGTTTGGCTAAGCCCCACCACCCCGGACGCCAAGTAGTCCCATTACAATGCCTCTGCCCAACTCATCTGCTCCACACTCAGGAGGAAGCTGGGGAAAAGCCCTCCCGGGAAGAGGGGGTGCCCACTGCCATCTGCGCAAAGCTGGGGGCGGGGGGAATCCCCAGGGAAGGGTTCGGGTCCATAATCACCTCTCCCGGTCCTGCATGCCCTCCCCACCGCCGCTGCTCCCGCCCCTGCCTCCTTCCTTGGACATCATGTCCAAACGCTGGTTGATCTTGGCAATGAGGGAGTCGGAATTGTCGGTGCATGGCTCTGGGCCATAAGAAGCCATGTGCACAGCAGGGCCCCCAGGTCCCAGGCCATCACTGGCCTTGGTGGCCTCCCATGAGGCTGGGCCATAGCTGTAGGTCGCTCCTGTGGTGACGCTGGTGTTCTGGGTGCCATAATAATTGTAGTTTTCATAACCTGCCGTAGGGAGGAAGGGCCAAGCCACAAAGTCAGTCTGGGGCAGACACGTCTGGGGAGAAGCACCCACTATCCGGACAGAAGGAAGAGTGTCAAGGAACCAAGTGTCGCTGGCAGCACCCCACACTGTGCACATCACCTGCCAAAAGGCAGTAAGAGAAAGGCAGGGATGCAGCCTCAGCAATGAGTGGTGGGTTTTCTGTGCCAGATCCCAAGTCTTGTTCCCCATCCAAAGCCAGAGGTGGCTGAGAGCCCGTAAGTGGCAGTGGGAGCTGCTGCTCCCAGAACACAACCACAACCCCCAGCCTCTAGCAAGTTCTCCTTCAGCGTGCCCGGACCTGCCAAGCCATAGGAGAGCTACAAGCCCAGCTAGAATGGGAGATGGGCATTGGAGGCCCTGTACCCCAGCCCTTCTGGGTGGCTAACCAGAGGAACGTCTTGCCCACCCACAGACACCCAGAGGGCCTACCTTGCCAGCTGGCCACACCAGTTCCGTAGGCACCTTAGAGGAAATGAAAACAGACAAGAGCTTTGTATACAGAGTGAAGGTTCCTAAGATTGCCACCGCCAACCGTCCCCTCACTCCACTATCCACAGGTCCAGGGCCGCGGGCAGCTGTGGCAGTGCTGTGCGAGGCACCCCTGGCTGTCCGATAAGGCTAGGAATGGCTGGGGCCCACCAGCTGTAAAACTTATTTCCTGTGGAGTATTCAGCTAAGCATAACCAAGACTTCTCTCACAGGCAAGCCTCATCTCCCCAGCAAGACAAGCAGAAAGGACGCTGCAGCGTTCCCAGGAAGTGTCCAGTGTGGGCCACCAGCCAAGAGGCCAGATCCCCTGGCAAAGCCCTTCAAAAGTGCCAGTTCTCACCAGCAGCCGGAGCTCAGGCACCATTAGCATGGAAAATACATCAGTGGAAAATCATGTCCCCGACTCAACGGAGCAAGGGGACATTATGTACCTTAGCGACATGGAGGGCCTCCTCCTGGAAAAGTTGGTGATGGGTGAAAAAAGTGACTCCACCACCCCCAATGGTGCTAGGGGCAAGTTCCAGGCTCAGAAAACAAAGAGAGCCCTCATCCCATCCCCCTGGAACAAATGCTGGCAAAAAGCAGAAAACTTCACCACCAGGGAGGACATTCTGGTCCTTCAGGCATACAGAGCATCGTGATCTAGATTCCAGAGCTGGGACAGCAGTCAGGCCCCCATGTCAAATCTAGCCCGCTGCCTGTTTTTATAGGGCCAGCAAGCTAAGAATGGGTTTTACTTTTTTTAAATGGTTGATTAAAAAAAAGAATTTCATGACATGAAACGTACGCTTTGCGTCCTTCATATACTTGTCAAAACTCACAGAACCATGCAACAAGTGAGTATTAACCGTGGATCATAACTAACAACAGTGTATCGATACTGACTTGTTGCTGACAATAAATGTAACCTACTAATGCTAGATGTTAATAATAATGGAAACTCCTGAACTGAAAAGTAGAGAGAGCATATGGAATCCTGTACTATCTGCTCAATCCCATAAGTCTAAATTATTAAAAAATAAAGTCTATTAATCATAGAAAGCTTTCAGTAAAGCCTTCGCTACTTAGGATAACCCAAATGCCTAAAATAAAGACTATCACATACGAAAATCATATGGCATGCAAATTTCAGCGCCCTTAAGTAAATATCACCAGCACACAGCCACATCTACTTCTCTATAAACATCTCTGTGACTTTCACATTGCAGAGACTGTGTAGTTCCCAAAGCCAAAAAAATTTCACTATGTAGCCCTTTACAGAAAAGGTCTCTTAGGGCGCTTGGGTGGCTCAGTGGGTCAAAGCCTCTGCCTTCAGCTCAGGTCATGATCTCAGGGTGCTGAGATCGAACCCCACATCGGGCTCTCTGCTCAGCAGGGAGCCTGCTTCCCCCCCCCCTCTGCCTGCCTCTCTGCCCACTTGTGATCTCGACCTCTCTGTCAAACAAACAAACAAACAAACAAATAAACAAAATCTTTTAAAAAAGAAAAAAAGAAAAAAGAAAACATCTCTGGATCCCCGGGCTAGCCCCAGTCCTCCTGTCAGCCTCTCCAGGTTACAATTTTCCATTCCTAGGTTTGTCACGATCGTTCCTCAGATCAGACCTGTGGGGGTGGAATCCGTGCCTCCCCGTAAAGTCTTACCTTGGGTGTTGGTAGGACCAGCACTCCATGCCCCATAGCCTGCGAAGACAAGAACTGGGAGTTAGGATCCTATATGTCGCGCTAGACGGCAGGTGCTCCTGAGGTGCTCCGAGGAGCCAAAACACAATACTGTCCCTCTAAAAGTTCTCCACAGCTGGCTGACTGCGTTACCACACTCCACCTGCCTGAGGTCAAAGCAGAAAAGAGCTGGGGGGAATAGGCTTTGGGGCCAGCTCTGCCGGTAGCCTGCTGAGGGATCCTGGCCTAAGTTTCAACTCACAACTCAGGAGAACACAGGACAAAATGCCAGCTGGCCCAGTAGTAGGACACAGTTGTGTCTGTACCCCAGGGGCGGTTTGGCTCACCAAGCAGCTTTAAGTCCCCCATAACTGAAAAACAAAGTTCAGAATTTGGAGAGACAACAGTGCCTCTGTAGGCCTCACTTCCTTGTGACTTTGGATCCTCCAATGCTCCCCTGGGCCTTCAAGTCCCAGGGCTTCAGCCTGGCCTAAGGTATCCAGGTAGCACTGCTCGCTGTGGTGGATTCCCTCGCCCCTATGGACTCCCATGATAGCATCTGTCTGGGACCTCTTCATTTCTGTGTCCCTGGAACCTCAAACAGAGCTGGGCACGGGCAGCTATCCACACCTGTCAACAATCCCCAACACTACAGAACAGGAATACATCCTCTCTTACCAGAACAACCCAAGCCACTAGCTAAGTGACACATGACAGGCACCGAACACACGTTAGTGTCCCTGAATGCCATTTAGAGATTAGAGAGCTAATGCTTAAAGGTTAGGGTACTTGATCCAAAGACATGCTGCTGTTTGCCCTCTCCCGGCTACAGTCTCCCCATGCCATACAGTCTTCTACATGTGTGAGACAGAAAGACCAAGCAGCAATTCTAACAGCAAATGGCCAACTACTGGGCACTGGTCTAAGGAGCATACATTAATCACATAACCTCACAATGCCCTTTTAGGTGGGTAATATTTACCCTGTTGTACCCAGAGGCTCAAGTAGCTGTACTTGCCTATGATCACGGAGCTGGAGAATGGAAGAAGTGGGACCTAAACTCGGATCTAGGTACCTCCTACAGCCAAAGAACAACTGTCAAGGCTCAGCAAGTCCTGAGAAATAACCCCAGGTGGCAAAGCTACAGGATTCAGGGAGGCCCTCAATCTAAACTGAGCCACCTAAACTGAGCCTGAAGGGTTTGGGCAGACAGGAAGTGAGGGGAATAAAACCTCTTCATGCTCAGGGTGTGTTCACGGGGCAGGATTACTGGAGGCACCCAAGCACACCGTACACCTCAAGACCTCTCTTGCAATTCCTGCTGCTGGATCCTAACACTACCACCTTTCAAGATCTGTGCCTTCTCTGGCGGTTGCAGCCAAGATCAGACTGCTTGCTTCTCCAACCTCATATACTTGGATAAGGACTGCACCTGGTCAAGCCCTGCCCCACGTATTCCAAAGTTCGACTGCTCCCTCAGGGCAAACTTGACTTCCAGCACGAAGTAAACACCTCCTGGGAATCTCTCATTCTGAACACAGACCGGGCCGCCAGAGAAGATCCGTCCTGCCGCAGGCATCGGGGTCCAAGGGGCACATTCCCTCTTTCACAGCCCTCAGCCACCTCCAGGCCACCCTCACTCGCCCTCGGCGCACATCAGGTTTCCAAGTTTGCACAGAAAGACACCCAACACCTGACCCCCGAAGTCTTGTCCCTAGGCTAGCACGAATCACGCACAGGGCAGCAGTACGTCCAAACTGACCCCTGCAGAGGCCGCGCTCAACACCACTGCGCTGCACCGCGGGGCTGGAGGTGAAAGGTCCGACGCTGCGCCGCCCGGAAGGCTTCCGGGACCGGCGCGACCGACCACGTGCACTGCGCGCAGGCCCCCGCCAAGCCCCACAGCCCGGAGACAGGCAGCCGAACTCTCTCAGCCTCCAACCGCGGACCCCGCGCCCCACGAGCTCTCGCTATGGCTCCGCCCCCGGCCGCCGCCATTTTGTGGTCTTCCGAACGGGAAGGCGGGCCTCCGAGCGGCGGGGTTGACCGGCCCAGCCTCGGTTGAAGGGGCTGAAGGGTAGAAACGGCCAGGACAGCCCAAGGCGCCCCCAGAAGCCCGCCGCAGCGTCTGCCCGCCAAACCCCGCCCGCCTGCTCAAGCCTCGCCGGCCAATCCGCATGCAGCACCCCGGGAGCGACGGCTCCTAGGTCCAATGAGCAGAGCGCGCGCGCGCGCCCCGGCCTCCTCTCCGCTGGGTCGGGCTGGTAACCGCGCTCCAGCGTAGGCCCGACCCCGCGGCCCTCTACGGAGCACTATCTGCGTTGCCGAGGGAGCGCCCGTCCACCCCCACCCCGCTTTGAGCTACCCCAACGAACCTCCGTAGCCCTGCTCCATGTCTTCAGCTCGGCCCGCCAGCAGCCCCTTTTTCTAGGCTGCCACAGGACGCATGCGCTCAACACACCTTCCGCCGTCCGCTACTGGAAGACCAGGCGCATACGTCACTCCTTCCGCACACCACCATTGGCTGGGTTTCAATGCGCACCCGCCCCTGTCGTCCGAGCGGGCCTTCCGGTTGCTTGGGCTCGGCTTTCAAAGCATCTTGGGAGTTTTGGTCCGGCCACGGAGTCTTACTGCGCGCAGGCGCTTCCCTCTTCCTTCCTGCCGCCGGTGCGCAGGCGCACTCCCCACCCCTTCCCGGGTCCCGCGCGCAGGCGCATACCACTCCTTCCTACGCCGACCCTGCTGCGCACCACAAACAAACCAGAAATAAGTGGGATGGGAGGAGCTTTATTAGGCTCGGCTTCCAGCTTTGGCCACGCGGGTCCTGCCCGCCTGGGGTCCGGGTTACGGTGCGCCCCCACCACCTTCTTCGTCGTCGTCGGCCTCCACGTCGAGGCCCGGGATACCGCGGATCTGGCGCTGAAGCGCCCCACCCAGCAGGGGCACGACCTCCTCCTCTTCCTCCTCTGGGGGTGGCGGCGGCGGCGGTGGTGGGGACGCGGCCCCAGGGGCCGGCTCCGGGGGCACAGGGGGCTGCGCCGGCGCGCCCTCTGCACCCTCCGTACCCCCTGCCGCTTCGACCAGCGCTCCCTCGTCCAGGGCGCCGCCCTCGGCCTCCTCCTGTTCCTTCTCCTCCTCGGGGCTATCTGTGAACGGGTTCTCACCCTGTGGGGAAGGAGGCCAACACTGAAGCGAGGGAAGGACCCGCGGAAGCCGGGGGCCAGGGGCCAGCGCGCCTCACCTTCAGGTAGCGCTCCAGCTTCTTGCTGATGATTTTGTTGTTGAGGATGCTGCGGGCCACCATGAGCGAGGACTTTTTGGACTGCTCCATCATGAGCTGCAGGCAAGGCAGGCAGGGCTGGAGAGGCTGCTCTGGGTGCCAGAAAGCCCCCCTCCCCCACCCTACCAGATCTGCAGAGTCCTCCCAAACCCCCCTGCCCCCAAGCTCAGCACAGCCAAGCACTCTAACCACATGGTGAAATCAGTGTACAAGTGTACCTTGGGTACAAGCGTAGGGCCACTCTACAAGCACGGAGCCAAGACCTGATCTGATCTTTGCTCGAATGCTCCATTCTTCCACACCATACGTACTCTATGTAATTGATTAAAGACATAACGTCTTTACAGCTGTACAGCAGAAATCTGATGTGCTTACATAAAAACTACAAACAGTGAACAAATTAGGAAACCTAAAGGCAAAGGTGCAACCCGTAACAAGAAGCCAACTGCCCATATGTAAGGAACTCTTTAGGATCAACAGGGAGGATATAAGAACAGGAATAGAAATGTCAAACAGTACATTTAAGTGATATACCTCCTTTTAACCCACTGAAGAGAGACGGTTCTACCCTGACGGTGACAGGGTCAATCGTTTACTTACTTTCTGGAAAGCAGTTTGATAAAATATATCAAAAGTAAAAGGTTTTTCTCAAAAATTTGTCTCAGTAATTCTTTACAAGACTATCCTAAGTTTAAGACTTGGAAACATTCATGCACATGGTTGCAGTAGTGAAAAACTGGAAAGCACCTGAAAGTACTGTGAAGTAGTTAAAACATTCAACAGAACCCCATGCAGTCCTTAAGATAGGGCTCATCTCTGGGGCCCCTGGTTGGCTAAATTGGTTAAACAACTGACTTCAGCTCAAGTCAAGAGCTCAGGGTCTGCTCACGGTCCTGGGATCAAGCCCCATGTGGAGTTCTCCCCTTAGCAGGGGGTCTCCTGCTCCCTCTGCCCCTCCCTACTGCTTTTGTGCCCTCTGACTCTCAAATAAATAAAATCTTACCAAAAAAAAAAAAAAAAAAAAAAATAGGGCTCATCTCCCCCTGTGTGCTGAGAAAGGTATGTGATGGGCCAGTGTGCATAGCATGCCAGAGCCTTTTTGTCTGGAAGGATTTACACCAAAATGCTAAGTGGTTTCTTCAATAGTGTAAGTAAAGGCAAGTCTCACTTTCATCATTATGAAGATAATATATGTATAAAGCCAGAAGCTGAAAGAAGATAAAAGCTATTTTTGTTTTTGTTGGCATGGGGAGCCCACCCCCAGGAACCCTACTGCTACAACCCAGCCAACTCTTTACATCATCCTCTCACTTGCTGTTTCTATTTCCTTTTCCCACATTCACCTTTTTTTCTTTACTCATTTTCTCTACTATTTGGGGGAAACATGGATAGTCCTCATGCATGCTCAAGATGAAACAAGTTACAATTAGGATGCTAGGTCAGACCATTTCCTCTGCACCTCCTTACTTGCCAACACATGATCCTCCTCCCTGTAGGCACAGAGATGTACACACTACCCCCAAGGGAAGCCCACTTACATGGTGTCCAGATTTTTTTTTTTTTTTTTGGTGTTCAGATTTTTGCTACAAGAACCAAACGCCACCAGAATAAACTTAAATACTTCCATATTGGTGCTACGCAACAGGTTCCCCAAAGTGATGCTGCCTTAGTACTCTGCAAAAAAGTTGTATTAAGTTATAGTAAGTTGGGCTTCCTCCACCTATGTATATATTTTTAAATATTTTATTTGTTTATTTGACAGGTCACAAGTAGGCAGAGAGGCAGACAGAGAGAGAGGGGGAAGCAGGCTCCCTGCTGAGCAGAGAGCCTGATGTGGGGCTCGATCCCAGGACCCTGAGATGATGACCTGAGCCAAAGGCAGAGGCTTTAACCCACTGAGCCACCCAGGCACCCCTCTTCCACCTATATTAAAACAATGTACTTATCCTCTTGCCTCCTAAGCAGCATCTGATGTTACCACTGTTGGCTACTTCTGTGGTTGAAGGAAAGAAAAAAGAAGGATGCGGCCTCTGGCATTTCCCTGCCCACCAGTGAATGAGTGATCTGACAGACACAAGGGGCCCCCTGCCCACCATTCTAGGAGGTCATCTCCGCAACCTCTGGGTTTCTTGGCTTGCTCAGGAAGGCTTCGTGTAACCTCAAGGTAAGGTTTTAAATTTTGCTCTTCTACGTTTCATATTATTTCTGGAATTTAATATATGGTAGGAGGTTAGGGGTCCAGCTTTTTTCCCCAGAAATTAATGAAATAAACAATTGTTTCTCCATTAAATTGACATACAGGTCTGTAATAATCCCTTCTCCACAAATCTTAAATCCACAGGAAGAGTTTTCTCCTAAGTCCACTGTGTGTGTGTTTGTGTGTGTTATTTGTTGATAAGATTTTATATACTTATTGGTCAGAGAGAGAGAGTGCGCACACACAAGCAGGGGGAGCGGTAGGCAGAGGGAGAAACAGGCTCCCCACTGAGCAAGGAGCCCGATGAAGGACTGGATCCCAGGACCCTAGCATTATGGCCTGAGCTGAAGGCAGATGCTTAACCGACTGATCCATCCAGGTGTCCCTCCATTGTGTTTTTATACCATCTTTATTTATCCCACTTCTATAAGTCATTTGAAGCATTATTGATGGTTCAACTACAAGTCACTTTGCCAGGTCCCACTAGGGATGTTAGTGATCATTACCATGAAGCTGTTCGGAAATCCGAAACTAATTTGAAAATATCTGGCCCTAGAGTTTCAGAGAAGGAACCTGTACTGACTTTGACAATTACTAAGTTCCAAAACATACTGGCATCTTTCATTAGACTCTATTCTGGTTCCACCGCTTTATTACTATGCCAATATCATTTTTTAATTGTAGTGGCTTTGAGAAAAGTTATATTTGCTAAACCAACTCCCTGAACTCAATTACCACCCTTTCTATAATTTTCTTGACTATTGTTAGACTTAATTCTACAACATAAACTTTAAAACAATTTCATCCAGTGCGCCCCCCCCCCCCCAGAGTATGACTGGAATCCCATGAACTGTCCACATTAATATGGGGAGATGTAGTGTTTGTTCTGTTCGCTGTTAAGTCTCCTGTGAAGAACACCGTATATTCCTCTCTTCAGTTGAATTCTTATTTCCTATCCTTGGCATTTAAGGTCCCATATCTATCTTCTTCTTCTTCTTCTTTTTTTTTTTTTAAAGATTTTATTTATTTATTTGACAGAGAGAGAGATCACAAGTAGGCAGCGAGGCAGGCAGAGAGAGAGGGGGAAGCTGGTTCCCCGCTGAGCAGAGAGCCCGATGTGGGGCTCAATCCCAGGACCCTGGGATGGTGACCTGAGCCGAAGGCAGAGGCTTTAACCCACTGGGCCACCCAGGCGCTCCTTCCATATCTATCTTCTTAAACCTATATTCCTAGTTATATTATTCACTTTGTGGTTACTGTGAATAGATTTCCCCCATTTTCGTTTCCTTTTTTAAAAAAATATTTTATTTATTTATTTGACAGAGAGAGATAGTGAGAATGAGCATAAGCAGAAGGAGCAGCAGAGAGAGAGGGAGAAGCAGGCTCTTTGCCAAGCATGGAGCCAGACGCGGGGCTCGATCCCAGGACCCCGAGATCATGACCTGAGCCGAAGGTAGACACTTAACCAACTGAGCCACCCAGGTGCCCCAGATTTTTCCCCATTTTAATTTCTAACTAGGTATTACCAGAATGGAGAAGGGCTGTTACTTTCTGGATATTATTTTGAATTCCACCCCTTTATCACATTCTGTTAATTCTAAAACCATTCTGTTGGAATCATTCAGCTTTTCTAAGAATGTAATCACATTATTTACATATAAAGTTTTCATTTCCAGCATTTCATATTGATACTGTTGCTAATTTGTTACTGAACCATCCTTGTATTCCAGAAACAAACTTTACTTAATTATAGTGTGGTATACGGGGCGCCTGGGTGGCTCAGTCATTAGGCATCTGCCTTTGGCTCAAGTCATGATCCCCGGGGTCCTGGGATCGAGCCCTACATCAGGCTCCCTGCTCGGTGGGAAGGAAGCCTGACTCTTCCTCCCTGACTCCCCCTGCTTGTATTCCCTCTCTCGCTGTGTCTGTCTTTGTCAGATAAATAAATAAAACCTTAAGAAAAAAAAAAGAATGTAGTACACACTTGAATCACTACCAGATTGGTAATTACTAACATTATACTAGGCACTTTTATTTTTTAATCTACAATTTCATTTTGGCATTATCATTATCAGACTTTTGGAATTAAGGTTTAAAAATCTTCCTAAGAACACATCAGAGGATACACACTTCCAGCATGACAACTTGACAAACTATGTGAACCTACTCTCTAGTGAAACTGATGAAGACTATAGAACAACACAACCCTTTAAACTCAAGGGAAAAGGTCTTTCCCTAGTGAAACTGATGAAGACTATGGAACAACACAATCCTTTAAACTCAAGGGAAAAGGTCCTAAGGACATAAAGCAAATGAAGAAATACTAGTAAGGAAAAGCTACCAAGCTCAGGTTTTACCCAGAGACAGGACTTAAAACAGTGAGCTCCCAGATCTCTTTCCAAAGGAACTTATGTTATTCACAAGTGTTTTAGGAAGTTTAAGACAGAGGGCTTTCTCAAAATAGTGGAGGGTGCGGGGAAAAGCAATTAAAAGGAGACCAGTAGACTCAATACTAATATAAGCTAAGCCATCAGCTCCCCCCTACCCCACATTACCAGAGAGAATCAATAAAATAGCTAAGAAGAGCCTCCAGGGCCCAGAACTCTCAAACAATGATCTCAAAAATAATCAGTATAAAAGAGCCTGGATTTATTTAATTGAATCAGATTGGAGAACAATTTAATGCCTCAAGGCACTGCTGAAAACAACACAGCAATCAGCCAACAATTTGTGTAGTTTATGATAGTTTAGTCTGGGAAAGAAAAAAACAGCCCTGTCAGTCAAAACCACTGTTATTCCAGGATGGCTGTGCATTTCCCATGGCTTCCTCCTCCAAGGCACCCTAGCAAAGGCTTCACATTGTGGGGATGAGAGAGATTCAACAAATAATGTGACTAGACAAATAAATAAGCAAGTACAGGAACAAGACTAGGGTGGGGGTGGGAAGAAGGAAAAGGCATGATGACAATGTCTCATCAAATACAGAATATCAGTAAAGAGGCAAATTATAAAAAAGAAACAAATGTCATTCTTGGAGCTGGAAATGATAAATTCACTAGATGGGCTTAATGGTAGATTTGAACTGGCAGAAGAATTAGAGAATCTATAGATTGGTAGAGATAGGATCAAAAAACAGAAAACAAAGAAAAATATTCTCAGACAACCTTGGGACACCAGTAGATGGCCCAACATATGCATAATGGGAATACCACCAGAAGAGGAACAAGAAGCAGAAAAAAAATATATGAAGAAAAAATGCATGCAAACATGATAAATCTGGTGAAAAACTTTAATCTAGACATCCAAAGAAGCTCAACAAATTCCAAGTAGAATAAATACAAAGAGATCCACAAAAAGACTCACCATAATAAAAGTACTGAAAGCTGAAGACAAGGGAAGTGTTGAAAGCAGCAAAAGAAAAATGAATCATCACTTAAAAGGGAATCCCAATAAGGTTAAAGGTTGACTTCTCTTGAGAAACAAGGCTGGAAAGCAGCAAAACAACATATTTAAAATGTTCAATGAAAAAAGTGTCAACCAAGACTCCTATGCCTAGCAAAGCTATCTTTCAAAAATGAAGGTGAAATAGACATTCCACAATCAATACCTGAGAGAGTCTGCTGCCATCAGACCTTTTAAGAAATACTAAAGGAAGTTCTTCATGCAGAAAGCAGGTGAGCCCAGACAGTAATGTGAATCCATGTGAAAGAACAATAAAAATAATTATAAAAGACACTGTAAACATGTAATTCTTTGCCTGTCTTCTCAACTGAGTGAAAAGTAGTTGTACAAACCAATACACACACACACACACACACACACACACAGAGACACATATACTTGAATTGTTTGGCATATAACATAGAAATATAACATGTTTGCCAATAACGGCACAAACAAGGTGGGGGGACTAAAGTTGTATTGCACTAATAAGGAAGTGACTACAGATGGTAACTTAAATCCACAGGAAAAACTCAAATGAAGAGAACCAAAAATGAGAAATAGGAAGGCTAATATAACAAACTAGAAATATATCATTGCTCTCCTTTCTTCTGTCAGCTTCCTTAAAAGACATAAAATTACATAAAGTAGTCATGATACTGTAATATACTATTGCCTTAGTATTATTGGGATTATAACCCGTACAGATAAAATACTATGTTCAACAGTAACACAACAATCTCCTATTAGAGAGAGCTAGACAGAAGTTAACTCAGTCCCACTGAAATTAAGATATTATATCTGAAAAAGATTCTGAGAAGTTAGTATGTATAAGGTAAGGCCTAGAGAAACCACTCAGAAAGAGATGCCCCCCAAAAATGTAGCACACACACAAAAAAATCATTAAGGAAATCAAATGTTGCGCTAAAAAATTAAAACAAAAAACCAAAAAGTTAAGGGGGAATAGAACAAGAGATGTAAATCTGATATCTCAGTAATGACATTAAATGTGAATGGATTAAGCAAACTAATCAAAAGATCGTCAAACTGGATTAAAAAAAAAAGATGGCACCAAAAGATCCAAATTAAAAGAACTAAAGCTTATAAAACTCTGAGAAACCCAGGGATAAATCTTTGTGACCCTGGATCTAACAATGGGTTGTTGGCCATGACATCCCAAGCACAAGCCAACAAAATAAACTGGTCTTCATCAAGATGGGACTTTTGTGCTGCAGACACATCAAGAAGGTGACAAATCAACCCCCAGACTGGGAGAAAATATTTGTAAACTGCAAATCTGATAAAGGATTTGTATCTAGAATATATAAAGAACTCTTTCTGAAGATCTCATTTATTTGTTTGTTTGTTTTGGAGAGAGCAGGAGTGAGCTGGGGGACGGGGAGAGGGAGATAATCTCAAGCCAACTCACACTGAGTGTGGAGCCCAACATGGGGCTTGATCTCACGACTCAGATCATGACCTGATCCCAGACCAGACCAGGAGTCAGACACTTAACCAACTGAGCCATCCAGGTGCCCCTAGAATATATAAAAAACTTTTTAACTCAATAAGACCATACAGCTAATAAACAAACACAAGATCTGAATAGACATTCTCCAACTCCAAGGACACAGACAAATGGCCAACAAACCTATTAAAAGATGCTCAACATTACTGTCATTAGGGAAATCCAAATAAAAAATTGGGGTGCCTGGGTGGCTCAGTTGATTGAACATCTGCCTTTGGCTCAGGTCGTAATCCCAGGGTTCTGGGATCAAGCCCCACATCGGGCTTCCTGCTCTGCAGGAAGTCTGCTTCTCTCTCCCTCTGCCCTTCCCTACCACCCATTCTTTCTCTCTCTCTTTCTCAAATAAGATTTTTTTTTAAAGATTTTATTTATTTATTTATTTGATACAGAGAGAGACACAGCGAGAGAGGGAACACAAGCAGGGGGAGTGGGAGAGGAAGAAGCAGGCTTTCCACCAAGCAGGGAGCCCTATGTGGGGCTCGATCCCAGGACCCCAGGACCTGAGCTGAAGGCAGACGCCTAATGACTGAGCCACCCAGGCACCCCATAAGATCTTTTAAACAAACAAACAAACAAACAAACAAAACAGTAGATACCACTTCACACCTACTAGGAAGGCTAGAATCAGAAAGTCATATATCAGTGCTAGAGAGGTATGGAGAAACCAGAACCCGCACACTATTGCTGATGGGAATATAGAATGTGATGGGATATAAAATGGTGCAGCCACTCTGGAAAACATCCAGTTGTTCCTCAAGAAGTTAAACAGAGTTACTACTGGATTCAGACATTCCACTCCTAGATACATACCCAAGAGAAAGAAATACATATGCCCACACAAAAACTTGTACACAAATGTTCAAATGCTTGTAATAGCATAATAGCTAAAAGGTGAAAACAATCCAAATGCCCAAATTAATAAACTGATAGACCAAATGTGGTATATCCATGCAAGAGAATAGAATTAGGCCAGACAAAGGAATGAAGTTCGGACACATGCTACCTGGATATACCCTGAAAACAACGTTGAATGGAAGAAGGTGATCAAGACGACCATGTATTATGTGACTCCATTTACGTGAAATGCCCAGAATAAGCAAATATACAGAGACACAATAGGTTAGTGGTTGCCTAACGTCGGGGAAACATGGTGGGGGCTTAGGGAGTGACAGCTAAAGGACAAGAGTTTCTTTCTGAGGTGATAAAAACGTTCTGTAATTGATTTTGTCGATGGCTGCACAGCTGTGATACACTAAAAACTATTGCCCTGAACAGCTTAAATGGGTGAGTTGTATGCTAGATGAATTATATCTCAATGAAGCTGTGTCCAAAAATAATAATAACTAGAAGTTTTTTCATTCATTTCTATAGTCTGGAATCTTTAAAAATACAGTATTTAAATTGTACTCAAATCTCTATAACTCAACAACGTATGGTGCTTTCTAATTTCTACGTATCTTCTGTCTTTCCTCACCCTTCTGTACCCCTCTATTAGCAGCTATGGCTCCCCCCCCCAAATTTCTAGGGTCAATGTGAGTTTATGTTTTATTGGCTATCACTCATTTTACCTAGATTTTTCACATTTTAATGTCATGCACTGCAGTCTGTTCTCTTTCTACCGTCTTATCAGATCCTAATTCCAGAACCTGGTGTTGGCAAGATCCCCACAAGATCTTCTGCACCACCTACCCCCATCCCACTGCTGAGAGTCAGTACATCAAGAAAGACCAGAGATGACTTTGATGGTCGTGGAAAAAGGCTGAGCGATGCTATTTTCTATGCTTCCCCTGGCTGCCGCCTTCCGCACACAAATCCCCTCCGCCTCCTCCAGGGTGGTGGCAGTCAAGCCTCTCCCGGGCCGGACCTGGTCCTGGATGCCTCGGCACTCTTCCTACCGCATAGCCCCCCACCGGCCCCATCCCCTTCCCCAAGTGGACCTCTAACAGCCACCTTCAGCCCAGCAGGTCACCCCCTCAATCAAAAAATACTTTCTCTGGCTTGTGTGCTAGACACTGAGGATACACTGGAAAAAAGACTGAATTTGCTCACCTTCTTGCCAGACTCACTCCTTTCCCTGTACCATATCCCTACCCCCTTATCTTAGCAGCAGCTCTGTCCACCTAGTTAACCCAAGCCAGAAGCCTGAGACCTCCCAGACTCCTGGCCACTTCCTTAAACAGCCCTTCTGTCCAACCTTTCTCATCACTCCCAAAGTGGAGACACTCCTGTAGCTGGTACCGCAGCAGTTCCTCGTGTGCCCCTCCATCTCCCTCAACATCAGGTGCCACACCAACTCTAATCCTGTTAGTGCCCGACTTAAAAACTGCTGCCTATGGGAGTGAGCCCTGCCGCTTAGCCCAGCCCTGATGAACCCCTCTGCTAGCAACACGTACACTGTACACTTCCTCTTGGGTTTCTGAAACTATTCTGGCTGGTGGCCCCTGTGCACACGAAGGTCCCCATATCCCACAGTCTTAAAGGTCCAGCTCTGATGCTACCTTCTCCCAGGCAGTGTCCCCATTTCCTTCCCCTCTCCCTGTAGCTGCACTGATAGCACTACCAGAAATGTCTACATCTTCCTGCCTCACCACCTCTCCTGCAGTGCCTCATGGGCAAGTAGAGGTTATAACCCCAGCACCGCCCCCCCGAGTCAACCCACAGGATGGCGGAAGGGCACTGGTGGCCACTCACCCTGCGGTTGCGGTTGTGATCCATGGTCTTGAGGTGCTTCTGGATGATCCCAAACTGCATGGGAATGAAGAGGTCACAGGCTGCACAGTGCGCTGCCTCTACTTTCTTTACAAAATGCTCCATGGCAATTTCTGCAGGGGGGAGAAGGAGGGTCATCACAGGTTCTAGGTGCCTAAGACAGACCCAGCAGTTTAGGGAAAACACCAGATCAGCTCCTCACCTCGCCCTGCCATTTCCACGTGGGCCTGAGGCTGTTCTCACTGACCCTCCCTGGGGGAACAGAGGGGTGTCGTGACCCCACTCTGAGAACCAGAGAAGGGCAGGCTGAGTCTCTGCCTGGTTGGAGTGGGATGGAACCTCCTCACCTTGGGTAAGATCCTGATCTCTGTAGATCTGCTGAATCAGACCATCAAGGTCCTCCACGGTTTTCCGGAGTTCCTCTGTCTTCTTGGTTTTATTGGCGACATACTCCTGTCAAAGATACCGACAGGAAATCTGAGGTTTGTGAGGGCTGCTCTATGTTCCAAGGGGTCTGAGAAGTGCTGCTCCAAGGCTCACCTGCAGAAAGTCGGCCGTCTGCTTGGGGAGCTTGGTGCCTACGTATTTAAAGTGCTCCTTGTGGAACTTGCTATCGAGGTGGCTGGCCATCTCCTCCTCGTAGAAGGTCCGGTATTTGCAGAGAGAACACACAAACTGGATCCTGCCACAGGAAAGAAACGAAGGGCTGAGGCCTCAATGCTCCTAGGGAGCAGTGCTGCCGCCTCACCCAACCCAGCTGCGAGCCCTGAAACAGGCCTTGCTCACGGGCCTCTGAAGTGCGGTCCCAGCAGGGGGACAGGCTGGGACCAGTGGGGTCGGGAGTAGAAAGGGACAGAAGGTCTGCAGGCTGCAGTTACTGCAACGTGAGGGGCAGGGGAGGAGCTCTTCCTTCCCGGACAGGAGGCTGAAACCCGAGGCAGCAGCTGCTGCAACAGGCAAGGAGTCGCTGGAAGGCTGCCGGTGGGCCTCTCTACCAAGGCTGGGCACGAGCGTGTGCACTTGGCCCAGCTGGGGACCTGAAGGAAGGAGGCCCTGGCGTGAGCCAGGTGGCCCTGAGGTGCAGAGTGGAGTACGCAGTCCCGAGGCAGGGCCCGAAAAGGTAGCTGCATCTTCCTTCTGGGTCTGGGGGACTGAGAGGCCCAGCCCATCCTCTGCTCAGAATGCTTGGGGGTGGTGTCGGGAGGGATGGGAGGCAAGCAGGCCTGGGCTCCTGCTGCCTCATCTTCCTCTTCCAAGAAGAGACCAGTCTGAGCTGGAAGGAGGATGCCCGCCTGGCCTGCCTGAGGGCAGCCTGGAGTCACCTGAGCGAGGTGCTCTGTCTGGGCCTGGTGTCCACAGCAGAAGCCCGGGGTCTGGGGCCTGGGCTGGAGCAGGCCGCCGTGGCAAGGGGCGGAGGAGGCCAGCCGCCACCGACGCCTCGGGGCGGGTCCCTACCTCTGCCGGACGTCCTTATCTGGGCCACGGGGTCAGCTTTGTCTGGAGAGCCCAGGGGCCGGGCGCCGGCGAGGCTGAGGAAGGTCCAGCAAGAGCAAGAGTCTGAGGCGGAGGAGGAGGAGGCAAGCGCCAGTGCGGGAGCCCTGAGGGCAGACAGACCCGACCAAGGGGCGTGAAGGGCTCAGCCGCAGACAGGCCCGGCCTGACAGGGCCGGCGGGCAGGGCAGAGGGCAGGCCCGCGGCTGCCACAGCCCACAGGTGCTGCCATCTCTCCTGGGCGCGGCGGCGGCCTCTTGGCAGCTAGCTGGGGTGGCACAGGCGCCTTGGACCTCGAGTCTCTGATGAGCTGGCCCCCTCCCGCAGGGGCATCGGGCCCCCAGTGCACCTCGGGGCTCGTGCGCCGAGTGACCTAGCGCTGGAGCTTCTGGGCAACGGTGCCGAGCGGTGTCGGGTCTCAGGTCAAAGACGCCAGCGGTCGCCAGGCGGCCGCAGTGGGGCGGGGAACGAGTCAGGCCTTGGGAGCTGGGCCTGGCGGGAAGCAGGGTCCATGCACGGCCGAGCAGGTGGCAGCTCCCGAGGGAGGCCAGAGGGCGGCGAGGCGGCAGAGCTATGGCCCTGCTCTCCAGGCGGCAGCCCTGGAGCGAGGCAGAGGCAAAGGAGTGGAGGGAAGCTGGTTACCTTTCCACCATGCGGTCTCGCTGCCGCTTTTTCTGCTTGTCCTGGCTCTTCTTGCCTGCCTGCAACTTGCGCTTGATCTGGCCACTATCATCCTGGGTGCTCAGAGCCCCTATGGAAAGAGGAGCACAGTCACCGGCTTGGTTTCACCGGGTCAGGCCAGGCCCTGAGGCCTCCAGCTGGATCACCCGCCTTCTACTCCAGATAGTCCGTTCTGAGAGCAGCTGTTCGAACAAGGACTCCGGCCACGAGCAGGGCTGGGCACCCTGGGCTCAGCAAGGAACCATTTTGGGCCTAGGTGCTGAAGAGAGGACACAGGCTGGCCCCACTGCTCTCCAGAACACCCATACTCTGCAGAGGGCCACAGGGAGGCTGGAAGGCAAACAGAAGCCGTCTCGGCGGGGACACCGGCACAGATTCAGAGGGGCCAGGTAGCAGGATGCAGGGAGGCCTTGGCTGAGGCCTAAGTGCAGCCCCCAGAGGTAAAGACCCGAAGCTCATAGGGCTCAGCCCACCCCCCACGGCGCACCGCGGCAACAGTGGGCTGAGGCTGGATTTACTGTTAGGTACCTGCTGGCGCTCATCACTCAGGTAGGGGGACACGGACTCCCAACAGGGGCTGGAGAGGCGCTAAGGGAGAGGACACGCAAACCAGAGCCGTAAAAACTGCACCGAGGGTCCCAGCTCAGACGCCAGCCACTGAGGACTTGGAACTGTCACTACTGAAGGACCGAGGGCAGAGAGTATGCCTGGGCTTCCCCCCAACTCTTTTGTTTGCTGCCCCCACCGGAAGGTAAAACCAGTGCCAGCCACATTTCTGTCACAACCCTGCCCTCAGCTGGATCCCTCCAACTGTGAGTGCCTGGAACAGTCTCCCCGGCATCCAGGCCACTCACAGGACTCACCCTTTTCTGCATCCTCCTTGCCTTCTTCTTTGCCTTCTTCTTTTCCCTCTTCGTCTTCTCCTTCCTAGGACAGTTTCAAAAACCCCATGTTAAAGCATACACAGTTGTTTATGATGGCTCTGAGTGACAAGACCCTAAGTGCCAGGCACTGGGCCAAAAGCCTCACAACCCCGCAGGAGCCCTTGCACAAGGGGGCTCATTCTACCGTTTCCTGATAAAGAAGCCCGGCCTCTGGCCAGGTGGCCTGCTTGCTGCCTCCTCGCTCTCCACTAGACCTCCGCCTCCCTTGTGCTGCTCACGTGCGTGTGACCAGGCTGGCCTGCGGCCCCTGTGGAGAGCCCCGCTCTCCGGAGAGCAGGGGCTCAGCCAGCCTGCTCTCCACAGGCCCCACCCGCTGACAGCGCACAGAGCCCAGCCACTTACTGCTCTGGAGCCCTTCTCCACAGCCTCGGCGCCTTCAGTGCCCTCTGCGGCCTCCCCCTCAGTGCCCTCATCTGAAAAGTACGAAGAGACGAGCTCAGCCCGGGAGCCCCCACAGGGTAGGGTGCAGGGAGCGGCAGCACGGTGCCCAGCTCACCATTGTCTGAATCACTGTTGTCGGAGCAGTCCGTCCGGGTGGCTTTGCTGTCCGGCTCATCGGGACTGCCGCACTGCTTTCTCTTCTTCTTCTTGGTCTGGGTTGGAAAGTAGGAGCTGGGTCAGGGCAGGCAGCTCCATGCTCCTCGCTCCTCACTCCACCCAGCCAGGGGCCAGGAGGGATGGCCTCCTCCACTCACCCGGAAGTCGGCCGTGGTCCAGGTCTTCCAGGTCCGCCTCATCTGCTTCATGCCATTGCCAAAACCGAAGCCAAAGCGGGAGCCACCTGGGAAGGCGCCCCCGCCACGCATGCCCTGGAACATGCTGTACTCGGGGATGATGTTCTGAGAGAAGAGGGAGGGCAGCCGGGAGGCACCAGGCATGCACTGGCCCCGGGCCCCCATGGGGTCTTCCCACATGCGCCCATAGCCCGAGGCCATCGGCCGGCCACTCCTGGAGTCCCGGGCCCAGCCCTGAGCCCGTGGGCCAAAGGTGTCGCCGCCACGCATGCGGAACTGGTCGCGGTAGGCATCGTATTGGCCCTCGTAGGCCATTTCCATCTCGGGGTCAAGTTCGCCATAGTCGTAGCCTGACCGGTATAGGTCGCGCTCGCTCAGAATGGCCCTCGAGTCACAGGCCTCATAGGAATCATATCTGCAGAAGCAGGTGGCAAGCATCAGGGATGCCCTCAGGTCCCCCTACCCTTGGGTGGAGCCTACTGTTCTTTCCCCAGAGCTCCCTGTCCTGGGTTAGTCCTACTCCAATACCTATGCCACCCTGTCAGAGAGGCTCAATGTTCAGGATTGCCTCTGCACCAGCTAGGGGACCCAAAGAAAAACTGACAATGGGATGGAGTATGTCTCAGATAGGGGCAGAAACACCCCGCAGCCCTTAGCCCTTTGGAAGCATGTACATATCTATGGTAGCCACAGTGCCCAAGGCTATTCCTCGGGGGCAGAGCCAAGTGCCCCAGTGTTCTGTGGTATGTGAGTAGTTAAGCACAGTATGCTTGTCCAACAGGACCGATGATGCCCACGAGAAACCCTGTGCTGGTCTCATTCCTTTTCACTGAGCGAACTTCCAATCCTCCAAAGGCTCCCTTCCCAAAAGGGAAGGGAGACAAAGTGGAGAGCGTTCCCCAGGAAAGTCACTGTGATTTTGCCCAGGGACTAGAGAAAGAGCTCTATCACGTCAGCCTTGTGGGATCGAACCCTGCACAGCAACTGGGAAGGAAGGCCAAGCCTCCAGGAGAGAAAGCGCCACTGAAAACTCTTCTAGGGGCGCCTGGGTGGCTCAGTGGGTTAAGCCTCTGCCTTCAGCTCAGGTCGTGATCTCAGGGTCCTGGGATTGAGCCCCATGTTGGGCTCTTTGCTCAGCAAGGAGCCTGCTTCCCCCCCCCCCCCCGCGCCGCCTACTTGTGATCTCTCTCTGTCAAATAAATAAATAAAATCTTAAAAAAAAAACCCCAAAACTCTTCTAACCGTGGGTGCAGACCACATACCCTGGTCCCTAACCCCACACTCTCACAGGCACAGAGGCCCCTCCTGGCAAAACTGGGCAGCCAAGAAGTGCCAGCAGCTGTGGGAGAAGTAGCCAGCACCACCCAGTTGTCACCCCTCCCTCACCCCTGCTCCCCAGTTCTAGGCTATAGCAAGAAGGTACACAGGCAGCTGGCACCAGCAGCGAGAGGGTCCACACAGCCACTGAGCCAAAAGCCAAGCCCCTTCTGCCTAAAGCAGCCTCAGCTCCAAGCGCGGTGGCTGCCCAGCACGAGGGTATGGAGTATGTCTGGGGATCCCCCTACCCTTTTTGCTTGGTACAGAGCCAGTGCGTTGCAGGCCCCTTTGGCAGCCTCTGTCCCCAGTGGCCCTAGTGAACCCCCTAGTGCCCAGGTCGACCCCTCCTTACTCTCTGCTCTCCTCCCATCTGTCAGCTGGAGCCATTAGGATCCTCCCTGACATCGTGCGCCCTCCTCGCTGAAGCCTCTCACTAGGCCACAAGGGCTTCTGAGCCAGCACCCGTTTAGATAGTGACAAACAAATGGGCACAGCTAGGCAGGCCCAGTTCCACCACCTACTCCTGGGTGCCTTGAGGCAAGGAGCGTGACCTCTTGTGCTTCAAGAATGAGGAGGACAACAGTTTTGAGGCACTTCTGAGGCCCAACAGGCACACCTTTGTCAGGCTCAGAAGAGTGTCCTGGAAGTGTCCGTATCTGCTCTTATGTGGGACAGCCAGCTCGCTGTGGTCAGCCCCAGAGGCTCATCGCCCTGCTTCATGCCCAACCTGATCTGTCCTGCGCTGACACCGTGTGGGATACAAAGTGTCATGAGAACTCCAGGTGGCTGTCTCCAGAGGGAGGGGCCACTTCACATTCTGCTCCTGAGAAGAGCCATTCAGAGGATACAGTGAAGCCGGCCCACCTGGGGCTTGTTCCTCCCCCTACAAGCTGGGGGAGACACTGGCCACCAGGCAAGTGCAAAGGGCAGGGAGGGGCCCCAGGCCGGAGAAGGGAAGCACAGCAGACCCTGAGCAGTCTCTGGGAGCCCCAGCAGCAAAGCAAGGAGAGAGAAAGCTGACACAGAAGGCGGGTCAGAGAGGGAGGTCCCCGCAGACAGCAGGCACCCCGGCAGAGCCTCAGCCCCTGGGCGGACACCCACTCACCTTTCTCCACCTGAGCCGTACACGCCTCCTTGTATCATGTCAGTCTCCAAGTGTGGCACCATATCTAGGCGCTGGTTAATTCTGGACAAAACGGAATCGGCACTGGCGCTACCCGCAGCACTAGGGTTTGCATTTGTGTCAGAGCTAGGCATTTCCCAAGAGTTTGAAGTGGCCATACCATACCCATAGTTGGTGGTGTTATCCTGGCCATAGCCGTAGCCATAGCCATAGTTCTCGTAGCCTGCAAGGAGGAAGACAGACGGACGGACAGAGATGGCAGGGACAGGGAGAGGGTAGGCAGACAGAGACAGAGAGACAGAGAGACAAGGACATCTTCTGTCACAGAGACAAGCTGGGGACCCTAGCCGCCTGAGGCTGGGTGGGCCTAGCCATTCCGCTGGGTGGGTCCCAGCCCAGGACCTCCTGTGAAAGAGCAGCTGGCCCTGGGGCCCCTAAAGGCACCTCCCACTACACTCTGGGCAAGCTGGGCAGGGGCAAAAACACACAACCAGTTCAATCCCAAGGGACAGGAGAGCAACCACCACAATACTTGCCTCTGTTTGTCCCAGAGTTCCAAGTGCCATACCCTACAAAAAGGAAAAGCGCAATTACATCTACAGTTGATTATAATACAAGAGCTTAATTCGGGCACAAACGAAGACGATGATTCCCAGTATCTGACTAGTGACAGAAGACTGAACCTCCCCGAGAAGCCTTGAGCTTAAGAGCACTCCATAAACAAACCAGGTCATCCCATGCCCTGGTGCCGGGAATTCTGTGGCTCTGACTGTCTGCTACTTAAGGGGCCTCCCCTTGCCAACACTGCCAGCTGAGGAATTTGGCTCTCATACCCCTCCCTTGAGGAGCCAGAATTAGATTACCCCCACTTCCCGCTAAGCACCAATCAGAGGAAAAGGCGAATGGTTTCTGGTGCCTCCCACAGACTGTGCTGTACAAGAAGTTCAGCACGGAGCCCACATCCACTATGAAAATCATGTCACTCGAAGCACCCCAAAAAAGCCATCTAGAACAGAGAAACTGACTATCCTAGTCCCCCAACTAGATACCTTAACAGGGAGGGCCACCAAGCCCTTGAATCTTGTGTGTGCTATGCAGAAACCTACCAGCAGAGGTAAGGACGAGACAACTCCCAGCTTGAGAAATGCTATTGAGAGAACCACCTGGATTATAAACTAAATATACTCTGGATTTTATCACAGCACATGAGAAAAATCCATCCCTTCAGGAACATAAAGCCAGTGAGAACTGATGAAATGTAAATTCAAGTGGGAATTCCAAGTCAAGCAAACATGGTTCCTGCCCAGGGGAGTCCACCAGAACTTTCCCAGTGTCTCTGGTGAGACTCCAGAGTCGTCTCCTACTCCCTATTAGCTCTATCCTGCAAACAAGACATGCTCATTCCAGGGCAGGGACCAAAGCTCAGTGAGATGGCAGTGTGATGAATGACAGAGTCCTGTCACAGGAGAGCAAGAGTGTATAAACTTGAAAAGCCAGACAGGGGCAGGCGAGGTAGGTCCTACCGTCAGATTCCTCCTCAATCCAGTGCACAAACAGAATGAGGAGGTGTCCGAAACCAGCAAAGAATCCTGGATGACCGTTAGGTTTATTTAATGCACCTTGCAGAGCTCACAAAGCAAAAATCCTCTTGGTTGGGGAAATCAAAGCAGAAGGCTTCTCATCCATTCCTTTATTCAACAACTATCATCCTGAGCACACAACCTGAGCACTGCTCAGGCCCAGAGCGCTGTCTGTTAACACTTCTAACTAGAAAGCAGCAAGGGAAAGCCGGCAGCAGGAAATCATGTAAGAGATGAGTGGCAAAGGAGGAGTTTTGACAGGCAAGAAGAGACGCTGCCAGAGGCAACCAAGGAATAATATATACTTAGCCCCAGCACTAACAAGAGCCTGGTCCTGTGGGTGTTTGCACTGGGAACAGTGGACACTAGCTATCCAAAAGGAGACAGGTCTGGGAAGCAAAGGCATCCACTGGGGCTCTGCTTCTGAGGTCTGTGTGTGGTTCTCCAGGGCTTTAGCTGCTGAAAATCTGCCCGAACAGAGCAAGGAAGCACAAGGAAACGAAGCAGGAATGGATGCTAAACTGTAAACACAAGGACAGACGAGTGGACAGGCAGCTGACAGCCCTTAGACAGGACTCGGAAAGCACTCTCCATGTGCTAGTTGCTATGCCCAGAGCAACTCAGACTCCCTGAAGGGGGTTTCCCAGCCACATCCCTTCAAGGGGAAACCTTTATCTACGCTTTGAGGCCTGGAGAGTCCCCAAGACCTGCCTCTTCCAAAAGAACATCAGAGTTCACTTCCACCTCCAAAGGGAGATGAGACCAGTGTTGACACAGGAAATCTTAGGGACATACTTTTTTTTTTTTTTAAAGATTTTATTTATTTATTGGACAGAGAAAGAGAAAAACAAGCAAGGGGAGCAGGAGAGGGAGAAGCCCCGATGCAGGGCTTGATCCCACTATCCTAGGATCATGACCTGAGCTGAAGGCAGACAACCAACTAAGCCACCCAGGCAACCTGGGATGTCATTTTTTAATAAGAGAAAAACAAGGGAAACCTGGGTGGCTCAGTGGGTTAAAGCCTCTACCTTCGGCTCAGGTCATGATTTCAGGGTCCTAGGATCGAGCCCCGCATCGGGCTCTCTGCTCAGCAGGGAGCCTGCTTCTCCCCGCCCCCTCTCTGCGGGCCTCTCTGCCTACTTGTGATCTCTCCCTCTCTCTGTCAAATAAATAAGAAAAATCTTTAAAAAAAGAGAGAAAAACAGAAGAAAAGAAAAGTAGATGGTCATAGTAAGCAAAACTTATTGAACAAAAATATAGAACAATGTAAATGTTCAACTTCAAGGAAGTTACAGCCTACCTTCTCAGTGACATGTCTCCTTATCAAAAAAGAATCCATTAAGCCTTATGTAGTACAAGAAAATGCTTCTAATGGTAAGCAAATAAAACAAGATACACAATTCTATCCACCTATAAATTTTTCAACTACTTAGAACAGGAACGCTGACAAAAGTACTAAAATGGTGGGATCTCAGCTGACTGTTTTCCAAAATGTTATTTAAATATTGTTATATTGTGCTTGCAATTTAAGCCAGAAGAAAATATAAAACTGTCTTCATTCTTTCACATGATTGCCTACACAAAAAAATCTATGCAAGTTACAAAAATAAGTGAGCTTAGCAAGGTTTATTACAAGGTGAGTATATAAAAAATCAACCCAATTTCTACAAATTAGCAATAAACAACTCAAAACTAAAGTTTTTAAAAATACCATGTACCTTGGCATTAAAAATATGAAATACTTGTAGATATAACAAACTATGTGCAGGATCTGTGTTTTGAAAACTACAAAACACTAATGAAAGAAATCAAAGATTTAATTAAATTGAATGATATTGTATTTATGGATTGGAGGACTTTTATCATTAGCATGTTAATTCTCCAAAACAAATCTATAGATCCGAGGCCATCTGACTCAAAATCTCAGCAAGAATTCTTACAGAAATTGACCGATTCTAAAATTTATATCTGAAAAGAACTAAAATATCCAAGTCAATTCTGGAAAAAGAATAAACCTGTAGGTCTTGAGTTAACTGATTTCATGACTCATTATACAGTAATCAAAACGGAATGGTACTGGAAGAAATTCACATACACAGATGACCACAACAGAATTAAGAGTCCAGAAACAGACCCACGTATACAGGTTCGATCGATTTTCAACAAAGTTAAAAAAGAATCTTGACCTATACTGTATACCTTGTAGAAATACTAACTACAAATAGATCACAGAACAGATGGAAAACATAAAACTAGGAAGTATCTAAAAGAAAACTAGGAAGACAATCTTGGGGACCTCGGGTTAGGCAAAAATTTTTTTCTCTCTCTTTTTTCACCATATATTAAAGAGAAGACTGATAAATAGGACTTTATCAAAATGAAGAACTTTTGTTCTTTCAAAGACACTACTGACAAGAGAATAGACAAGCCACAGACTGGAAGAAAAGATTTGCAAATGGCTTATCTGCTAAAATGCTCGGACAGAGGGGTGCCTGGGTGGCTTGGTCGGTTAAGCGTCTGCCTTTGGCTCAGGTCATGATCCCTCGGTCCTGGGATCAAGCCCGCATCTGGTTCTCTGCTTGGCAGGATGCCTGCTTCTCTCTCTCCCACTCCCCCTGCTTGTGTTCCCTCTCTTGTTGTGTCTCTCTCTGTCAAATAAAGAAATAAAATCTTTAAAATATATATATATATATATATATATATATATATATATATATATATATATATATATATATAAATAAAATAAGATGCTCGTACTGAGACTATGTAAACCAGAGGGAAAAGAATTCAAAAAAGCTGTGCAATTGGGACTACTGCTTGATTAAAAGGGGTGAGGTAGACAGGGCAAGATAGGGAAGCCATACATACCAAGTTTCTCCTCTTTTTGGAAATAACCTGATACCTCCTTACTCAATTTCTTAACATTTTAAGTCTCCTTCTCCCCCTGGGACTAGCTGCTAATACTTCAGGGAGTTTTTGTCCATTTATTCAGTGACTCTCGAGGTACTGTCACAATGTAGGCTCAGTCACTCCCCAGACCCTGGTAGTGCAACAGTCTACCCATCTCAGCAAGCAAAGCATTATCCTTATTAATTCCAAAGGGGGATCCTTCTCACAGACATCTGTGGTCACAGATCCACAGGAGAACCAGCATTTATTGGCAGTCAGCAGTTGCCAGAGCATATCAAGAGAACATCTATGTATTCTGTCAAATGGCTACTTCTGAATTAGAGATTTAGTGAGTCTGATCACAACTGAGAAATTGATTGGACATTCTCCTTGAATCCTGTGTGAGGGGCCCGCGGGCTTGCGATGGCCTGACTGTCTCTAAAAACCCTGCTAGATTCAGATAGGCAGCTTCTCTTATATACACGTACCACACGCTACCCTGAAGCTAAACTAATGGCTTGATTTCTGCTCAGACCAGTCCTTTGGACTTTGATTGGCCACTCTCCTTCCTAGGCCCTCAAGGGGATTTTGTGAAGCCAGACCTTTGTCGCAGACCATATGCACTTCAACAACATGTTACAGGGTCAAAGGAACCAATCATTTATAGCTCCAAGGACTCCAGCCTGCTCAGTAAGCACACATCTTTCCCATTACTGCCTCCAATGGAAGCACGAGCTATTCTAACAGCCCCCCACACTGTTTTACACAAGACTGCATTAGGACAAGCAAGACAGTGAGAGCAGAGTCAAAGACAACTGAGAAGACACGAGGTTGCTCTGCCACTAGAACGCAAAGCACTCATTCTCTGGTTCCCAGGGGCCCACACTTACCATAATCACAGGTGGGCTGAGCGCTCGTGTCTGAGTATGTCGACTGCAAAGTGGTTTCAGATCCCTGGACAAAGCCTAAATATAAGCACAGTGGTGGTTAATTTCCCCAAACAAGCCACATGGATAGGACCTAAGACTACCCTTCAGTGTAGACTGGATGGCAGGCCCTCCTCTCAGTGAAAGCCTCCAAAGACTCCAGCTTCTCAACACTTTAATTATACCTCCAGAACATATGAGCCAATGAAAAGACAGGCTATATTTAACTTGCTACACTAGAAGAACTGGATAAAAATTGTTCAAAGAACTTAAACCAGTATTCAGTTTCGATAAATGAGTACCCAAATTATTCAGTCAAATGAGGAAAATACTTATATCAAATGACTGAAAAGTGAGCCGCCTCCAATTCAAACAAGAATGGGTGTTGGTTCTGAACAATGTTAAGGCAAATATTACCCTTTCCCCTCCCCTAGATCTGAAACGGAAATTGCTTTGTATTTTCTAGTTTTCCCATTAAAAAAATGTGTATGTTACAATTACGTCTTTTTTTTTTTAATTTATTTATTTGACAGAGAGGAGAGAGATCACAAGTAGGCAGAGAGGCAGGCAGAGAGAGGGAGAAGCAGGCTCCCTGCTGAGCAGAGAGTCCGATGTGGGGCTCGATCCCAGGACCCTGAGATCATGACCTGAGCCAAAGGCAGAGGCTTTAACCCACTGAGCCACCCAGGCGCCCCTACAATTACTTCTTAAACGCAATTACTTAAGGTAAGCATGTTTTTACCGAACAAATATTATATATAGTATGCATATTATTTCCTACTTTCTCAAGGCTCTTTTTCTTTTTCTTTAAAGATTTTATTTATTTGAGGGGCTCTTGGGTGGCTCAGTGGGTTAAAGCCTCTGCCTTCCACTCGGGTCATAATCTCAGGGTCCTGGGATGAGTCCGGCTCTCTGCTCAGCAGGGAGCCTGCTTCCTCCTCTCTCTGCCTGCCACTCTGCCTACTTGTGATCTCTCTGTCTCTGTCAAATAAATAAATAATAAAATCTTAAAGAAAAAAGAAACTATTGCTCTTAAATGACACTATCTTTAAAACTACATTTACAAACATTATTTTTAAATGACTTACTCTTAGCACTGAAACTATGATGGATACCATAGAGGCAATATTTGCCTATTCTTATCAGAGCCAATTTATGATCTAAAAATTAAAGCCAGTGCCTTTAATAGCTTTTTTTTTTTTTTTTTTGAAACAAAAGAAGCATACACCCAGTGCCTCCCCTGGGGTAGGCATTCACATGTTGACAGTCTCTCTAGCTCATCTTTTAGGACCATAGCAACAAAGAAGATCACAACAGAAGCCAACATTGAACAAGTGTTTCCCCCGCAGGGTCCTAAGAGCCTTATCTGTATTATTTTATTTCATCCTCATCACAGCCAACAAAGGGGACAGGGCCAAGATCCCTTATATCCTGCAGCTCCCAAGTCCAAAAAGGTCAAAAAACCAAGTGTTCTCCTCAAATGTGGTGCCAATGCTCATTGTGGGAGAAAACTGACCTGTGAGGACAATTACGATTTTTCTTTACCCAACCTAATATAGAAACAATGCAATCTAATTACAGGATGCTGCCCCACACCCCAGCGGGGTTGTTGTGGAATGTCCTTCTCTCAAGCTAGAATTCCAAAATATACTCAGCTCCAAGGGTTTCAAGTAAAGATCAGTGGACCCACACCTTATCTTTACTTCCCAGAGGAGGGAATTGAGACTTGGTGCTGGGGAAGAAGAAAGGCAAAAGTATTCACGCTAACCTTTTTTATCTTCCCTAATTAAGGAGAGCAAATTATAATGGATTCCTTCCAGGGACCCAGGACCTTCTCAAGATGCCTACATCCTAAACAATGTCCATAAGAAACACTGAGAGCAAGTTCTGGATGGTTCACTTGTGAGGAAGCCCCAGTGTAAAAATTAGTACCCTATACCTCCCTTCTCCACAGTTTGCTTAATTGGCTTCCAGAACCCTGTTTGTTCAGCAATACGGCCACCAGCAAAATGGCTCCAGACTTCAGGTAACATGGTTTATACATACAGCAGCTGCAGCTGGAACCACCACACCCTGACAGGAATGCTAACTGGAACATAGTATGAAAGCTACAGAGCAAAGAATCTATGTCTATTCAAGGGAGAGGGGCCCTTGTTCTTCCCTGGGAAAAAGGAAAGACAATCCACCAAACCTTTAGAGGTCAGTGGCAACCTCTGCTCTAGTTCTGTCCTCCCCATGGTAACATTTTATTGCACAATGCTATCTTCAGAGTAGGACCTTCTTTAGCAAGTTATGCTTCATTTACGAACAAATTCTTATCTGGCTCCTAAACGCTTCTTTTCTTGGTTTGATTCACCACCCTGAAAAGCTCTGGGTGAAAAAATAAGTGTTTGGCCCTAGAAAGCTAATGGCGACACCATGGATTTATGATAATTATGCATCATAACCCCTCCCTCCCTCTTGGTCAGACTGTGACATCTTTTTCACTCAAAAAATACACAGAGCTGGGGCACCTGGGTGGCTCAGTGGGTTAAAGCCTCTGCCTTAGGCTCAGTCATGATCTCAGGGTCCTGGGATCAAGCCCCACATCGGGCTCTCTGCTCGGTGGGGAGCCTGCTTCCCCACCGCTCTCTCTGCCTGCCTCTCTGCCTACTTGTGATCTCTCTCTCTCTGTCAAATAAATAAATAAAATCTTTAAAAAAATGTTTAATTTTTTTTTAAAAAATAAATGCTCCATTATTAAGCTACTCCACAGCACCCAACCATTCATCTTCTGTTTTTTTTTTTTTTTTCCCCCAGCAGTCCTGCCCCTAAAAACCAAGACTTGGTGAAAGGATTACACCTCAATTCCAGAGATGTCAGCAACAACCCTACTGACTTTTCCCCTGAACCAGGAAAGCTACAGAAAGACTGGGGCAAGGTTGTCCAGCCTTGGCACTCCTGATATTCCTGGTTGGATAATTTATTGTGGTGGGAGCTGCCCTGTGCATTATAGGATGTTTAGCAGCATTCCTGGTCTCTATCCACTGGATGATGGTGGCAACTCTACTCCCAGATGTGACAACCAGAAACATCTGCAAACAGTGCCAAATGTACTGGCAGTGGGGGCAGGAGGGCAGAACCACTCCTAGTTGAGAACCACCGGGCTAAGGGATGGTTGCTTGAAAAACTAGAGTTCTTGTCAAGCTCCTCACCTGGGGGCCAGAGGAGGGATGCCTGGTACTATTTCTTTGCTGAGGCCAACATATAACAGCCTATGGAACAGCCCCAGAGGCTCCAGTTCCATTGTCAGTCCCGAACATTCCAAGTAGAATGTAGGTTACCCAGCAACGACACTTGCTCAAGCCTAATACCCCCGTCAAAGGGGGAGGCCCAGTTTATGGCTGCGGGCTGAGAAGCTTCATGTGTTACTGCCAAGGCAAACCCAGACGGCCTTTCGAACTCCTCCAGAGATAATTCACAACCGTCCAAGCATAGCCCAGGGCCCCCTCTCCGATCTCATTATCCACCCTCCCCGCTTTGCTCAAATCCCACTGGTCTCGCTAGCTGATCTAACAAGCCGCCAGGCGGCTTCTGCTCATGGGCCTTTATGCCAGTGGCACCCCGGGCCAGACACCCTTAACTCCGTCACTCCGTTCAGGTCTTTGCTCAAATGTCATCTCTTTACCTTGATCCCAACCACCCCCACCCCCGCAAATGATCAAGCCCCTTGGCGTACTGAGCATCGGAGCATATCCTGCGTTCATTGGTTTTCCTGTGAAGGTCCGCCCATAAGCTGTTAGAGAATTTCCTGTCAATTTCCCAGTGCCTGTTCAGCACCTGACTCGACGGTGTCAGCACCTCTGACAGATGGCGAATGAATTAATGGAAAAGCTGGTCATTCTTCTCAAGGCTCAGGCGCAGCCCCAGCCCCTTGGGCCCAAGGTTCCCCCGCTCATCGCCCCGGGGCCTGGCATTTCTCCCAGCCTGAGGCAGGCAAAGGGGCTGGGGGGTGGGTAGCTGCGGCATTTTGCAGGGGAACGGCGCGGGGGAGGCTGCGGCAATGGTGCGACGGCAGCCCAGCCCGCTGCCTTGTCTGAAGGGTTAAGGCCTGAGGAAGGGCGACCTGAGGTTCCGAGGTCCGAGTAGACCGGTCCTAGGGGGGAGGTGATGGGTTCAGAGAACGCACACGCTCAGGCCGGGGCCCTCAGACACAGGCAGCAGAAGCCAAGACCTCGGGCGGCCGGGAGACGGGCGCGAGGCCGGGAGCACAAAGAACTGAGGCGCCAAGGCGTGAGCGGGGCGAACCTGAGGCGACGGACCCGCGGCGCCATTTTGTGACCGCAGAGAGGGCAGCGTCCAGGCCCCGGGGGAGGTGCGGGCGAGCACGGTTCGGCTCTGGCACGTCCCTGTCCCTCCCCACCCGAAGCCCGACCCCTACCCGGAGAGCCTACCTGTATAGCTCATGGCAGCAGCGAACACTGCACCCGAGGACTCACGCAGCTGTCCTTTACACGTCCGACGCGGGGATAGCGGCGACAATCCCCCGGACCCCCTTCTAACACAACCGAACCCCACCTCCCGGCCCCATTGGCTCGCGTCGGATCCTGGCTTTACTCCTATTGGAGAAGGGCGCTGTCTATCCCAGCCCATCCTCATGTTAGAGACTGATGGTGCTGCCGCTCTCGCGCAAGCCCCGCCCTCCGTTATCCCAAGCCCGCGATGATTGGCTGAGAGAAGCAGGCAGGGAGACGGAATCTTGCAGAATTCGAAGGGGCGGAGCTGTGTACGACGGGAAGACCCGAGGCCCAAGCGCGTCTGGGCGAAGGGGAGGGCCGGTGCCCTGGAGGACCGCCAGAGGGAGCCGGAACTACCGCCCAGGGCACTGTTCCAGTCGGCCCTGCTACTGAGGTGCTGTGCAAATCTAGGTTGTTTCTTAACTTCTCTGGCCTTTAGCTCCAAAAATGTGTACCGTATAGCCATGCTGGAATGAAAATCACAACTAAGCGCCGAACAAGATGTTGGGCACACGTTCAAACATATGAGATAATGTATGTAAAGAAATCAGTCCAGCGCTGGGTGCACTAAATCAGTTACCTTTTGTTGTTGATTATATAATGATAACGAATATATTTATATAGCATCTTTATATGGCATATGTAATAAATATATCCATATTGTTTCTCATCTCAAATGCTCCCCTCATACCTGCAAGGTCCTTTTAAAAGAATTTCCCATTTAAAAGATAAAACTGAGGCTTGGAATTCATGACTTGCCCTAAGTCCTGGAGACTTAAGTGTTAAAACTTGAACTCCTAAGACCCTCTTGGTGCATTCAGAACTTTAGAGATCCTGTAATAGTGCAGCCTGGCGCCAGCCCTGTGTCCTCAGCATCCTCACTGGATGCATGGAATCCACTTTGGGAGACATCTCATAACTTCTAAGAGATGACTTGACAGAGCTGCAGACACTGAAAATGGTACTTCACATCTATTTGTGAAAACTCATCACACTGAGTACAATTATGGCTCGTACATATGCTTTTTGTTTTGCTTTAAAAGCTTTTCTTAAAAGTATGAACAATGTTGCTGACTTATTGGTATTAAGGAATTGTCAAGTCTCTTTAGGTGTAATAATGGCATATTTAAAAGTCCCTGTCCTTCAGAGAAAGACTGAAATATTGAGATTAATTCACATAATGACAAGTATGTTGATTCACCATAATTCAGATGGGGAAAGGGAAGGAGGGTGCGGAAGGGTTATAGCTGAAGAGCTTGGTCTTGAGTTGGTAATTGATAGATAGATGAGGGTTCATTTTACTATTTTTGTATGGTTGGGATTCTCCATAAAATATTTTAATAAAACCTCTCCCCTAAAAATGGCTTATGCAGAACTTGCTGCCACATGGGAAAAGGCTAATAATGATGTGTTGAGAAACTCCAAATATGAAGCACATAAAACTAATTAATGTGCGCACCAAGCTTTGGGGCTCACTGAGGTGTCATGCTCAGAGATGCCATGCCTGGCTGTTCTCCAAATTAAAGCTGAGCCCCCAGACACCTCTTCTGGATCCTACAGCTGCCTTCATGGCACATACCACATCCATCTTTTTACCTGCATTTGGGTGATTTTGTTAACATCCTATGCTCTGCCTCTGAGACGGAATGGCCTGAGAAGGGGCATGCTCAAAATCTTAGGAAAAGATCCCTCTGAGCTAAGAACTGTATGCGACCCTTTCGAGGACCTACACAGCTATCACTGCATGTGTGGGTGGGAAGGAACTTCCCATGTTACTTTATGAGGTCTTGTGCCGTTTGAACTTTTTTTATATCCAGCTTCCATCGCTTTTACATTTTTAAACCTAATTTATAAAAAGCTAAAAGGGGAAGTGCCTCTGGGCCAGCTCTCATCCCAAGAGATGCCCTCCCTGCTTTAAAGTCTTGGACATGCCCACTCATAGCATGGGGTGGACATTAGTGGTTGAGTCCTTCCTCCACCAGGCAAGATGTGTGCCCTGACCTCACAGGACCAGAAAAGCCAAGAGTGCAGGCCAAGACCACTCTTGTGGGCATGTTATCCCAGATTGTTAGCCTGTCTCTTCCAGGCAGGGGCATGGTGGGGGGCCTGGGGCAACAGTGTCGGGGGTAGGAGGAGGCCTCCGCTCTGTACATTCCATTAGGTTATTCCCACTTTCCAGCCCTTGGCCATTGAAGTGAAAACGATGAGCTGAAAAACCACATGCAATAAACAAGAAGGAGCAGCCAACAAAATCTCTTAAAATCTCAGAAATGTTCAATAAACATTTGCAGAGCGAGAAAATAAATAACATCGCGAAGGAGCCAGCAGCTCCCTTTTCCCCTCGTGTGATTTGGGTTCAGGGTGCCTGTGTCTTCAGACAAGTCACATGTCTTGAAGGCAGGCTGGCCCCAGCTCTCTGAAGGCTGCCAGCAACTGTGTGCTTCTCCCTCCTCCCGCAGGTCCCCCATACCCTCACTGAATAACTCCTGCCCTTGGGAGAGCCCTTCCAGCTTCATCACTTCATCCTGGCTCCCTTTCTAGACCAGCTGCCCAGAGTCTTGGTTCCTCTCCTCCACTCACAGGAGCCACTTCACCAGCCAGCCAGCCAGAGCCCCCCACCAACCATGCCATTGACAGCCAACAGCTGGGAACTTGGGCTCATCCCCAGCTGGGTCTGGTCAGCTTGGCAGCCAACAGGAAAATCCAGGGCCTCCGGGGGCTCTGGGAGGAGGTGGCTTGATCCCAGCCCCGGCTGCCAGACGATGCCAGCCTGTCCACTCGACAGAAAAACACACGCTGGCCGCCTGCCCCGGGGTGTTTCCAGAAGAGAAATTTAATCTAATTTACATACTTCTAGGTACATCGATAACCAAAATGTGGCCACTGAAAAAAGTTAAAAGGTCAATCAGCTCCCGGTCTCTAGCTGGCCCAGGATTGCAAAATAAAAAGATCCACGTTCCTTATTCTCTACACAAAACGCGTTTTTAAAAAAGTGAAAGGTCTAGGGAGCTATACATAGAAAGCAACAGTGAAAAGAGGGAGGGGAGTGGGGGTGGGGGAGGAGAGTCCCATCCCCACCCCCTCCTGGGCCCCGGAGTCCCCCAAGGCTCTGGGGGGGCCTTGACATGGCAGGAGGCAGCTGTCAGCTCTGAGCTCTTCCAGGCTGGGAAGGCCCCTCTGGGGGGTGGCCAATAAGGATTTCCGTGGCATCATGGGCTCAGTGGGGGGCTCCCAGGCCCCAGCAGGCCCTCAGAGGGAGTGTGTCTTCCCCTGAGCAAGCACCGTGGCATGATGTGGTCGTTTGACTCAGGAACTGGGGGGCTGGGGCAGATCCCGGGTCTCACGAGGTGCGTGCGTGCATATGTGTGTGTGTGTGTGTGTGTGTGTGCGCGCATATGTATGTGTGTGTGCATGTGTGAGAGGATATTCACAGGGGCAGGAGGGAACCAAGACAGGGGTCTTTGGGGTCTTTGCAAATGGCCACGGATGGCAAACATAGCCCTGCCTGGCCGCTAGATGTGGGGGAGCGCTGGCCTTCCTCCCCCTGACCAGATCAGCTGCCACCACGAGAGACCTGGCCTCTCCCCCTGCGGAGCCAGGTGGGCATGGGCTGAAGGAAGATGCGCTGTGTGTGGCCCCAGAGCCCTCGGGCTGGGGGAAGGGCCGCTAGCTGGCTCCTGGCGCCCCGGCTGTAGTGTGCCCGGCCCCCAAGGGGTACCGGTTTGAGGTTTTGGCTTGCTCCTTTGGAAACGGAAAAGAAAGAGGGAGGAGAAGGTGGAAGAGACGGAGGAGAAAGAGGAGACAGAGGTGGCACGAGAGGGAATTTGGAATGCTTTTGTGTTAGGGCGCCTCTGCCGCCGCTGTCTGTGCCTGTGGGGCCCGGGGCTCCTCAGGCGGGGGGTCCGCTTTGGAGAAATTCATCTCCAGGATGTGCCGCTGTAAGTGCCGCACCCACTCCTCCTGGATAGAGAGGGGCCCCTGGAATTCCACCTCACAGAACCTGTGTGGAGGGACAGAGAAAGAGAGAGGAGTGGCCACTGCCATGAGGCGAGGGAGATGCGTGGCCCTGCCCACGTCCCTGAGCATCGGGTACACCCGCCACTACTCAGCGTGGAGAGTCAGCCCAGGATTTCAGGGAATAGGACCTAGAAGCCAGATGTTTCTTCAGGGACAGTTACCTGTACCCCTCCCAGGATCAACGTAGGGTCTTCTAATGACCCCCACCTCTATGCTCAGGGCAGTCCACTGGCTCTGATGCTGGGAAAGTGCATCGGGCTTCTCAAGTCCCTCCGCCATCTGGCTGAATCATGGGATCTGAGAGGGGAGAGAGCCCAGAGAGGCAGACCCTACCCCGGCAGGCTCTAGGACAGAAGGATAGCAGCTGGGGAAAGGGGGTCAGGCACTAACTCGCACCCACCCTGCTCATGCACCCAACTCACCAACTCCCTGCGCTTGAGGTCCCAAGGGAGGCCTCCTTGAACAGGGGCCCAGGACCTGAGCTCGTGGCTCCAAAGACTTGGGTTCAAATCTTACTTCTGACTTGACCTTTGTGGCCTGAGGCAGCCCACCTGAAGTCTCAGACCCAGTTTCCTGGCCTCAGATGTACACCTGGACTTTGGTAAAAATGAACTAAGACCTGTATTTTCCTTAATCAGGCAAACACCTGTTGAGTGCTTGCCATATGTCAGACACAGTTCGAGTGCTTTACAAATATTCCACTTTTTAAATCCTCACAGCAAATCTGTTACCAACCCCATTGTCTAGGTGGGAATATTGAGGCATGGGGTGGGAAGCCTTCGCTCAAGGTCACTTTGCTGCTATCACGGCCAGCACTGGAACCCTCAGGGTCCCAGTGTAATGCTCTGAGGGGCCGCTGTCTGTTGAGAAGTCCTTAGCCTGGCTCCAGCCACACTCTAAGGCAGTCCGTGAGGCTACATCTCCTGACCCCCAGCAACCCCTGTCTTGTTCAGAGGCTCCTTCTCCACCAGGTGGGTAGTCTTTCTCCCCCACTGCCCCCGGGGGCTGCATACCTGCACTTGAGGGTGTAGATGTTGCCAACAAATTTGACCAGTGATGTCTGGGGGGGCCGGGGTACCAGGGAGGGGACCGGCCGGACCCGGGGTGGGGGCTGCCGCACCTCTTCCAGCTTCTGCTGTAGATCATTGGCCTCTTCACCCCCCCGGACCGCAGAGGCATCTGGAGGGCGGGCTTGCCGGCGTTCAAATTCTGAGGTGGGGAAAGGTGAAGAGGAAAGGAGATAAGCCAGAGGGCAAGACTCTTGGGAAAGTTCCTGCCTTTAGGAAGCAAGGGGCAGAGGCTGTGGGCAACTGTAAGACAGGACAGCTGGTGACTGGATGCTACCTGGGCCTTGGGACAGGTGGGATGGTGCCCAGATGGGAGAACAGGTGAGCAACCGGGGAAGTGACTAAGGGCAGATGCGCACAGTGGAGCACCCCGCGGGCAGGTGCTCCCCACCCTCAAAACCCCCTCCCACCAGCACTCACTGTTGATGTTCTGCCGCTGGTGCTCCTCGGCCTTCACAGTGCCTGGAGGGCTGGCTGCCAGAGGCCGCTCACCACTATCGGCTGCCCGGCCAGCCTCAGGCCCTGGCTCACCCCCAGCACTGCGGCCCACCACAGCCAGGCCCCCGGGGGCCAGCCCTAGGGGCGGCCGCTTGTCGCTGTCGCGGCCGTGGCCGGCGCTGCGGAATTTCTTGGTGAAGGGGCGGCCGCCCTGGATGTAGCTGCGGTAGGCGCCCACCTTCTGGGGCCGGTGCTTGATCCACTCGCTCAGTGTCTCAATGGGTGAGCCGTTCACACACCACTCGGTCACGCCAAATTGCCGCAGGTGCGCCCGCGCGTGGCTGGCCAGGGCCTTGCGGTTTTCGAAGTAAAGGCCACACAGCTCACAGCAGGCCTCAGTGGCTGCAGGCAGAGGGGGTGCCGCTGAGTCCCAGCCCAAAGGGAACAAGAGTACCCAGAAGGCCCTGCCCAGGTCAGGAGTCAGTCCCGCCTCCCACTGGGGCCTTGCCATGGGCCCCTGCTGGGGGGTCAGTGTGTGTGTGGCACTGCCAGGCCCTGCAGGCCCCAGCAGATGCCCTCCCAGGACCCTGCCACCCACTGCTTACAGGAGTGGGAGGTCTTCTCGTGGAGGGTCTTTGCCTTGAAGGGCAGTTCGGTCTGGATGTAGGTCTTGGCCTTGACCTCTGCTGGGAGGAGGCGGTCCTCCTGCAGGGGCCGCTTGGCTGCCACTGAGCCCAGGTAGCCAGTGGCTGTGGCCTTGGCACTGGTGATGGGCGACAGGCTGAGCTCTCGAGGAACCTGGGCCGGCCCAGCTCCTGGTTTGCCTGGGCGGCCAGCCATTGGCGCCAGTGGCAGGGGGGCCTGCACAGGCCCAGGAGCAGCCGTGGGAGGCCCATCCTCAGCCAAGGCAGGGGCCAGGTCTCCGGCTGGCGGCTCTTTCTTGATGAGGCACGGTTTGGACTTCTTCTTGAGGATCTCCCGCAGCGTGTCGATGGGCGAACCGTTGACAGACCACTCGGTCACGCCCATCTGCCGCAGGTGGGAGCGCGCGTGGCTCGACAGGCCCTTGCGGTTCTCGAAGAACTCACCGCAGAACTCACAGCGGATGTCACGCACAGGCTCTGCCCGGGACGCTGCAGGGGGTCCAGGGTGGAGGGAGGGGGAGGAGAAGGAGGCGGCTGCTGCGGCGGGAAGCCTCCAAGCTCAAGGCTAATGTTAAGTGCCTGGCTGTCCCGTCCATGCAGCCCCAGACCCGAATGACCCGCTCCCTCATCCGCTTCCAGGGGCCCTTGTGTAGCCCTTCTGCTGGTTCTGTCACCTCAAATGCTAGCTGGCTTCAAGATGATTCTGTGACATCGAGAAGCAGTGAGGAGCAAGCACTTCCTCGATCCTGGGCTCAGACACCAGCTTGGCTGTGAGCCCCTACGTTACACGGGAAAAACCACTTCCCCTCTGTGCCTGTTTCCTCCTCTACGAAATGCAGATGGAAACCTCCACCTGGAGGGAGCAGCTCCAAGCACGTGGCACAAGCTGGTATGAAATACACCTGAGCACTGAGGGGGCCTGGGCCATGCTCACCTGCTCACCACACGACTCACCCAACTCAAGCAGAAAGAACAGTGACAGGGACGGTACGACTACTGACTACCGTAGGCACATGGCTTCCTTTGACCAGGCGGCGTGCTAAGTGCTTTACCCCACTTTGGAGCTGTACAGAGCTCAGACCACGCTCATCTTCTCTCTCCAGAAACAGAAAACTCACCCAAGGTCACATTTTGCTGGAGTGGAAGAGCTGAGCGCTCGACTTAAACCTGGCTCCCAATGTCGAACACTTAGTGACCGGGAATGTCAGAAAGATGTGTAGCCGCCCAATTCCAGTCCTTATGCTCCTGCCCATGGTAGACATCACTAATTGACCCCCGCGATCTTTCTCCCTAGGACTCTGGTTGGTAGATACTACCGATTGATTAGCGATGGCCCAAGAGGTAAAATCTTTGGGGCATCATTGAATGGCACAATTCTGCCTCCCCAGTGTGGATGGAGAATCAAGAAGCAGCTCAGCTGGGGAGTCTGCAGAGCAAGAATGCACAGCTAACCCCTTGTTCTCTGGACCTGTGTATCCTCCCTTCTATTTCTGCCCTGGGTCCTCTGGGGTACCCATGAAGTGTGGGGGGGGCGGAGGGAGACCCCTCTACCTATTCTCACCTCCCTGCCCCCGGGGTCACACTTACACAGGTTCAGGGGGGCCATGTCTTCCCGTGGCGCCGCCCAGGGACCCTCGGATGGGTGTGGCTCCCCATGAAGGGCCCCTGGCAGCATCTCCCGTTTGATCTCCACCCGCATTTGTTCAGGCTTCAGCTTCTTGGGCAGGGAGGGTGCGGCCAGGCCTGGGAACATCTTCCGGGCCGTGGGAGGAGAGGCAGTTGGTGAGTGGCCCAGGGGGCTGCCTGGTGGCGGTGGCAACTTCTTGGCCAGGGGTGAGAGGTGAAGGTCTGCGGGGCTGCGGGTTTCCAGCGAGCTGCCAGGACCTCCGCTGCCCACCACCTTGGCCAGGGCTTTCGGGCTCGGCCCTGGAGGGTTAGGGGGGCCGCCAGGCCGGGACTGGGTCCGTCTCTTGAGGATCTCCCGTAGTGTGTCAATGGGTGAGCCGTTGACATACCACTCGGTCACGCCCATCTGCCGCAGGTGCGAGCGTGCGTGACTTGATAGGCCCTTGCGGTTCTCGAAGAACTCACCACAGAACTCACAGCGGATGTCTCGAGCTGGCTCTGGGCCCGAGGCTGCAGCAGGAGAAAGGAGTAATTAGCATCGTGGGCAACATTAGCATTTCTGTCTGTGGGTCTCCTGGTTGGCTGGGCATGGGCAGCAGCTTGCCCACAGGCTGGGGTGGTGGTGGAGGGCAGGTGCAAGCGAGGGAACTGAGGAGTGGGGCAGGGGTCAGACACTCAGCAGGAGCGCGGGGAGGCTCCAGAGAGCACATGGGCCCTCGGTCCTGGTAGAGGACGGAACCAAGACTCCACAGCTCTGCGGGTCCAAGGGTCCCGACAAGGATGGGGGCGAGAGGGCAGGAAGTAGTAGCCTAAGTGCCAAAGACCATCCAGACCAGGGGTAACCATGGACACTTTCCACACCAAAAGGCAGCACCTCACCCTTGGCCTTTATTCTCAGGGAAGGTCACAGTCATGGAGGTCAAAGGCCAAGAGAGAGGGCCTAGCAGCCAACTGCCAACGAGATCTCTGGGCAGAACCAGCCCACTGCCAAGGGCCCCTGTCTACTCCCTGCCCCAGCAGGAAAGGAGTAAGGAGAGGGCTGCGACCCCCCAGGGAGGGGCTCCAGGGCCCGCAGGGAGGAGGGAGCAGCTGAAGCGAGAACCTACAGAGGTTGAGAGGAGACGGCTCCACATCAGAGGCCCAGAAAATGCCGGCGGCTGCGGCGGCCGAGAGGTCCTGCTTCCCCCAGGGGCTGGCCGTACCCGCGGCCTTCAGCTTGGCCTTCTTGGCCGGCGGTGGGGGGGGGAGCAAGGAGAGGGCCGCAGAGGTGGGAGGAGGCCGCCCCAGCTGGGCCAGGGTGCCGCGCCCGGGTGGGAGGCGGATCTGGACGCCGTCCCTCCTGATGAGCCCGTGGAGCACGTCTATGGGGGATCCCTTGGCGTCCGGGTCGCTGACGCCCAGGTGGCGCAGGTGGGCGCGGGCGTGGCTGGACAGGCCCTTGCGGGTCTCAAACCAGGCACCGCACAGCTGGCAGTCCAGCTCTCTGCCCCCGTCACTATCTAAAGCTGCGGAGACAAAACACAGGGGGGGGGTTCACGGCCGCCACCTTGGCCGGCCCTGGGGGACTGAGGCAAGAAGACCTGATATGATTCAAGGCTGCCCAGGCCGTTTGGGGATCAAGACTTGTGCCGCAGATTTTAAGAGGTTTTGGGAAACAAAGTCCTGTTCCCCGCCTAGCCCTTTCGCATCAAGGTGAGTGTGGACAGCTTAAGGATGTGGGGTGGAGAGGTGGTGGCCAAATTCCAGTGGCACAATCTGATGCTCCCAGGCACTCTTCCCTGGGACCCCAGCTGTGGGAGCTGTGTGGCTGCAAAGCAGGGGCCTGATCCAGCTGCTGAGCATCATACAGCCAAGAGCAGAGCTGCTCAGGGCCTTACTCCTGAAAGCACAGCAGACAATGGAAGCAGCTTCATGGGAACATGAGGTGCCAACTGGGGTGCCCTGTTGGGCAGGGGCCAGACCCTGGGCTCAGCCCAGGCTAAGACCCACAAATGTGTGGGAAGGCCTGACTTCCTAAGGGATGCCATGCTAAACCTGCTCACTATACCAGGGAGGGAGGGGAGTGGTTCTTCCCAAACCCTTTTTTGTCATGCCCACAGGCAGCCCAGGAGGTATGGCTCCACCCATGGGCACAGTAGAGGTGCCTCTGCAGAGAGAGCCAGGAAGATGTGAAGACAAGGCCAACTACAGGACCCCCTGCCAGGTGGGCCACCACCTGCCTGCCTGTAGGACCCAAGATGCCCCTCTGGGGAAGCCAGACCCACAGGAGTTCTGATTACCTTCACTGCCCCAACCCTCAGGGTTAGAGAAGGCCAAGAGTGCCCCTAAGTGATGAGGATGACCCTGGCAGGCTTAGCAGCCACAGCCAGGCCTCCAGGGGGAAGAACAGCACAGTATAGTGGGAGGCAGACGATAATATGCTGCATGGCCAGCCCAACAGGAGACACAGTGCTCTGACCAACATTCTGACCCAGCAGACCCAGGACATAGGAGCTGTAGTCCCCATTGTCCCCACCCTGGGCTCTGCAGCCCTCCCGGTGCCAGGACCTCCCTCAGCTCCCAGGACCCGCACTCACTGAGGTTCAGGGGCCCTTCGTCCTCAGACTGGGGCCACTGTGCCTTTGGGGAGGCTGGCCGGGGGCTCAGGGACAGCTGGGGGCTCTTGTCCTCAGGATTCTTGGGGGTAGGGGAGCCCGCCAGGGCCAGTGGTGCCTTCTTGAGGAGTGGGGAGCTGGATGGATGGGCCAAGCCCTTGGTCGAGAAGCCGGGAGGTGACTTGATGGCCTTGTTGACAGCCGGGGCATCCAAGGGCTTGGCCAAGGCAAGCAGGCCAGGCCGGGGGGCCCCAGCGACCACCTCCTTCGGTGAGTTGGATTTCTTAGACAGGCCTGGGGGCAGCCCGAGGGGTGTGTCGGGCAGGCCCTTCTGCTTCACAAGCTCGTAGAGGAGGTCAATGGGGGCTCCGCTGCTCTCCGACTCGGCCACCCCCAGCTGCCGCAGGTGGGAGCGCGCGTGGCTGGACAGGCCCTTGCGTGTCTCAAAGCAGGCACCGCAGACCTCGCAGGTAGTCAGGCTCTGGGCTGGAGGGTGAGATGAAGGCCAAGAGAGCTGGCTGTGAGGCGCCTTGAGCGCTGCCCTCCCCACTTCTCCTCCCAGGACCCCACTCACCCAGGCTCCCCGCAAGCCTCCCTGATCCTTAAAATGGCCCTAATAAGGCAGGAATCAGCCTGTCCAGTTTGCAAATAAGGAAACTGAGCCTCAGAGAGGGAAGAGGTGGGCCCAAGGACACACAGCAGGAAGCAGAGCCCTTCTGTGGTCCAGCCAGTAGAACGCCTTTTGGATATACAACATACCAGGGTGTCCTGGCAACAGGTGTTCATACAAACACGGACCTGCCAGTCACACGCTTCCCAGAGCTGTCCCAGCCAGCCTCTGCAGCTCAACTCATGCCCCAAACACTGGGTTGGAAGGCCCAGCCAGAGTCCCTGTGCCCTACACCCTTCTCTGCAGAGCCCTTATCACTGCCTGTCTCTTCTGCCTCCCTGCTCCCCAGTTTCAATGATCCAAGGACTAGTGCCAGATCTGTTCTGCTCTCTCTCATCCCTGGAGTCCAGCAGAGTGCCTATCAACTACTCAAGAATGATCTCAATATCAACATACAGACAAGACAATATCACACAGAAGATCACATAGCTGATGAGGGCCAAAGTCAGCAAACGAATTGGGTCTGAGCCTGAGCTCTTGAAAACCATGCTGTTTCCCTGGATACCCCTCCCCCGCCCAGTGAGGGTACAGCTCAAGGCCATGCGTGCTCAGGGCAGCAGAAGCTGGACAGAAGACAACCAGCTGTCTCCTTAGTGCCTTGGGGTGAAGAGAAAGCTGTTGACCTCACACTAACCCCAGGCTCAAGAGTTCCCTGTGAGTGTGACCAGCCTGGCCAGCACCCCCACCTTGCCACCTGGGTCACTCACCCTTGAGATCTGGCAGCTCCTGCTTGCTGCCATGAGGAACCTCTGCAGCCACTTTGCTACTCAGCCGATTGGCCACCTGCTCCAAGGGCCCAGGGACAGGCAGGCTCTTCTTGGGGAGCGGGGGGGAGCCCAAGTCCATGGCCACCATTGTGTTTTCCTCAGAACCCAGGCCTGTGAGGTTAGGAAGACAAGCTCAGCCCGGGCTGGGTGTGAGCTGTCTACCCCCATTAGGATGGAGAGTGGGGGCATGAAGCCTTCTTCCTCCTCCTTGGCATCTGCTCTCACCGTGGGAAGCAACTCGCCCTATGAGAGCAGAGGCTCCATCCAAACCCCCAGCACCAGGATGTCAAGGCTGGACACTGACAGCCGGGCTAGGAGCAGCTTCCACCCACCAGAATACACACTGGTTGGGACAGTTACTCCCATCCTAGATCTGACAAAATATCTCTCTGGGCAGAGCTTGTGCAGGGGAGCATGTCAGTCTTGGGAGCAGGTAGGTGGCAGCCAGAAGGGGACTCCAGAAGAGAAGGCCAGAGTCAGAGGCCAGAGTAGCAATGCAGAGACCAGGAGCCAAGGACAGGAAGGAGGCTCCACAGGACTTGTGGAGAACCTCCACCAGACAAGACAGCGGAAACTGCAGAGAGAACTCTGGGCTCCGCAGCAGTCTGCTTCTCACAAGCTGAGCCCTAAGTGGGGTACAGTGAGAACTGGGAGCCTGGATCAGCGGGGTTCTGAATGGAGACAGGAAGAGTGGTAATCACAGAACTTTGTAGGAAGTTTCCGAGGCATCCATTAGGTCAGAAAGCTTCCCTGAATGAGGCGTGTATGAGAACAGGGAGTCGAAGGTATGTTTTCATGGTCTAATTTCAGAGAAGGGGGCTTGAATAGCCTGCTGAGCCCCAGGTTTAGCGTTCAGGGCACGGAGACAGCTCTGAGGCTGAAGAAACTGTGTGTTAGTTGGGGCTTTGGAGTCGTTCAGTGCTGTGAGCAGGAAGCCGAGCAGGTCCTCTGCTCAGTTTGAGTCCTACGGAAGCAAGGAGAAGGCAGGCAGGGGGGCCACCGGGGCCCGGGACACCGAGGACTTTTTCAAAGTCGCCGGGTGGAGTGGGCGCGTCTGTCAGATGGTGTAGGGACCGTATCTGAAGTGACTTGGAGTGGGTTTCCGCGCCGGAGGGACCGCGACTGTGGCGAGGGACGCTCCCGGGGCTCCAAGGGGAACAGGGAACATCTGTCAGACGGGGTGAGGGTCCCACGGAGCAGCGGCGAAGAGTGTTTCTGAAGCCCGGGACCCTACGAGCTGCGACAGGAGGCCCGGGGCCCGCGCGACTGGAGGGCCTGGGGGGGAGGGGGAGTCCCGGAGACTGGACGGCGGGCGTCGGGGGCGGCGGCAGGGGGCGGGCGGAATGCCGACTTTGCCCTCCCCGCACCCTCCCCGGCGCGGGCTCTTACCCGGCGCGGGCGCCGGCCCGGGCCCCGGCTCCGGCTCGGCCTTGGGCCCGTCCCGCGGCGGCGGCGGTGGCGGCGGGGGCGGGGGCGGCGGCGGCGGCGCGGGGAGGGCCGCGGGGCCCGGGCTCGGGGGGCTGGGCGGGGGCGCCCCAGCGGGCGCGCGCTCCCGGGCGCCCCCCGCGCGCGGCCCCGCCGCCGCCTTGCTCTCCGCTTTTGTCACTCGGCACTGGGCGGTGGAGGCGGCCATCTTGGCTCCGGCGCACGCGGGGCGGCCGCCCCAGGCGGGAGCAGCCGAGCGCCGAGCGCCGCCGCCGAGCCCGCTCCGTTCCGCCCCGCCCCTCGGGGCGCGCCCAGGGCGGCCGGCCGAGCGCCGAGCGCCGCGAGCGAGCGAGCGAAGCACTTGTCCCGGCCGCGGGCCGGGGGTTGGGGGGTGGGGCTGGAACCTCAGGGAGCTGCCGGCACCCCAGCTCGCGGAAGCACGCACGCGGCTCTGAGCGCGGCGACCAACTACACTCCTACTCCTGGCCTGGACAGGTCGGGACGCTCTTCCCCCTGCCCCGAACACCCCTAAGGCTAAAATGGGAATCCTCCGACCACACGCATTTGCCTTAACAGCATCCAGGCTTCTAGAGCCCCGACGGGCAGAGCTAGGACCTGCCCCGGGATCCTGTTCCATTCCCTATCCTGGAATTCTCCCTTCCGTGTCGGAGATACTGGAAGACACCAGATCACAGCTATAAGGATCCCACATCATCCTAGTATCCAAATATTCCCCCCGCCCCCTCCGGCACTGTCCTGCAAGCCTACGGAACTCCCCACACGACCGCCGGCACCCCATTTCAGGCACAGCCTGCTTCTCCTCGTCACCAAGCCAATTGCCCCCAGCTGTTCCTTGACAGCTGAGTGGGGCCAGAATCTGACCGCTGCCCCGCCCCCAACCAGGCACCCGCCCCCTACGACCCACTTAGTGATGTGGGAGATGCTTCTAAGAACAACGGTGCAGGGCAGGTGCCTTACACTTGGACATCCTTCCTCAAGGCGAGGCTTCCAGGATCTTGGAACCACTCATTTAACGGCCCTCTGGCCCACCAGGTGTCAACTGAAAGCCTGATCACAGCGCCGCCAACCCCCCTCCCTGTGGACAAGGCCAGGGCAGTACCAGACCGAATCCTGCCACCCCAGTGGCTTGGACATCTCTGTCAGCGCTGAGGGCTGCCACATTGGTCTTCCGGTGGAACAGGTTGGCTAGAGCTCAGCCGGGCCATGTGCTGGACACATGCTGCCATCCCCGGGGGGCCTGACCCACTGCCAAGTAAGGAGTTTGAGCCTGACATTCAGGCCTCTGCCAGAGTGACAAAAAAGAAGAGGGCAAGGCTGTAGCTTACAAACTACAAACTCCTGTGCCCCCAGCTGTCCTCAGAGCCAGCTCCACTTCTCAGCCACCCCTGAGACACCACAAACCTAGCCAGGTATGTGAGCTGAATGCCCAGGTGACAGCCTTCAGCAGAGGCAAGAAACCTAAGGCCATGTCCCTACTCTGCCTCTTTCCAAACTGTGACTTCAGCCAGCCACTATGTCCTTTCTGTGACTCGATCTCCTTGTCAAAGGAGGAGGGGGGCTCTGAGAGCACCACTCTCCACTTTGCAGACCCTCAGGTGCCTTTCACTGGTAAGGAGGTTTGAGATGGGTTCAGCGGAGTTCAGAGTACAGATCTAGGTAGGACCCTGGAAGCTCCAGGTAGGAGAAACAAAAGGAAACCTCAGCTCCAAGCAGCCCCTGGACAGTTCCCCCTGTTCAGACACTTCTCCATTTCCCCAGAACCCACCTACTCCTCACTACCAAGTTCTCTGCTTTGAGATTCAATAAAGTCTCCTACAAAGTCAGGCTTTTCAAGTCTGGGTACTTCACCTTTCCACTCCCTCAGTGGTGCCCAGTCCTAGGCTCCTTCACCAAAATATTACTTCTGGATTTCCCAAGCCATCCTCCATGGAGAGACCACCGAACACGGTGTTCAGAAATCTAGCTCTGCTGCTTTGTGGCTGTGTGGCAAAGCAGATGACCTAGAGTTTCCTTATCCACAAAACAGGAACACAGCAATCCTTAGCCCCACAGAATGGTTTTGAGGCACAAATGAGATGAAGCCTTAGTATACAACAAGCACTCAGTTATGGGAGGGGTTATCAACGCTACTGGACAAAGAAGGCACCAGTGAAAATCCGGAATGTAGACTAATGCAGACTAGCTCTGCAATGTCTGACAGAATTACAACAAACCTTGCGCTAGCCACATTTCAAGTGCTACATAGCCATATGTGGCCAGTAGTGACCCCCAGAACACATATCTAAAGAAACTTTCCGTCTCAGAAAGTTCTAGCAGACAGTGTTGCTCTAGACAGATGATGTTTTTAAGAGCAAGGATGCTGGAGCCTGACCTGTCTGGGGTTTCAAATCCCAGCTCCACCCCTTCTGGCTGTGTGCCCTTGGGCAAATTAATTTCGCTGTGCCTCAGTTTCCTCATCTGTAAAATGGGGGATAATAATAACACCTGCCTTGTTGGGAGGATATAAATAAATTTGTGTTTCTAAAGTGCTTAAAACATATTTGGCTCCTAGTAAGAGCTGAATAAGCGTGTTTTAAAATCACTGTCAGAAAAAAAAAAATCACTGCCAGGCAGGGCAGGGATGAACTGGGTCCAAAAGCAGCCCTGGCCCAGCCCCTGAGTAAAACAGAAATCACCTCTAAGTGGCAGGGCAATTGTAAGGACAGTTGTCAGCATACTTTGTAAAGTGACTTGAAACCCTACCAGGAAAGTAGAATGGCAACTCCCCCCACCCCCACCCCACACACATCTCTCTGGGCCCCTGAGAAGGGTCAGGGCCCCAACCCAATCCAATCCACACCCTCTCCCCTTACCATCTCCGTAGGCTGGCCCAGGGTCCTCAGCCCAGGTAGGTGGAAAGGGCACTGCGAGAGGTAAGCGGGGTCGACGCGAGGTTAGGAAGCTGCTAGGCGACCCCCCAGGTTCGCAGCCCAGGGGGCTGGGGGGCCGCTCAGCAGCGGAGGTGGCCAGCAGCTCTTGCAGGATGTTGATGGGTGACACGGTGAGCTCCCAGTTAGTGATGCCGAAGTCTCGTAGGTGGGCTCGGGCATGGCTGGAGAGGCCGGCCCGGGTGTCGAAGCCAGCCCCACAGAAGTCACAGCGCATCAGGCTGAAGGTGCCTGGGTCAAAGTTAGCCACTGTGGAGGGAGAGAGGACATGGACTGCCTGGAGGGGTGACTCTCTGGCCCCAGCCCTCCCCGTTCCCGGGGCTGCTCCCCTCCCCCCACAGATCATAGAGCCAGTGCCATCGTGACCCTGGACACCTCCCTTTCCCTTTGCCATTCATCCTCCTGCCTGCATCAGCTCCCGTGTGCTCACGTGTCCACCAGTCCTCCCACTCCAAGAAGCCTTCTCTGCCTGACCTTCCAGGTTTCCCCCCACATAGTTCTCAGCATCAGGGACTCCACCGTCCGAAACCCTTCTCCAGTTGTGGATTTGCAGTCCTTTGGCTGAGTGTTCGATTAATACCCTTCTTGTGTCTAGAGCGCGTGCCTCTATTTTTTGCTATCACTCCAGTGAGGTCAGTTAAATCTTTGTTGAATGAAATGGCCAAATGGATGGGATGCTCTCCCATGGGAGTCTGCTTGGACACCCCCAGGTGGAGTTAGGGACCTCCTCTTGGCTTCCCCAGCTCTCAGCTTCCCCCATCACAGCCCTGGTCACTCACCATTCTAAGTGCCTGGTTTTGTGGCTCTCTGCCCTTTGGCCCTCACCCCCAGGGCACGCACATGTGCACGCGTGCGCCTACACACACACAGACACACACACACACACACACACACACCACACCAGCACCTTTCCCAAGTGGGATCCATGTCTGCCAGCGTCAGAACCACCCAGGGCACTCGCGTTGGAGACAAACCTCCAGAATTAGAACCCTGGTGCCTGGGAATCTGCATACCTCACAGGCTGCCCCGGGGGTTCTGAAGCCGGCCAGGGCCCCACACTCCTATTACTGGGCCGTGAACTCCAGGAGAGCAGGGACTGCTGTTTCGTTCTCTGCTGTGTCCCCAAGTGCCCAGAACAGAGGGGGCCTCTCTCAATAAATATCTGCCAAATGAAGACATCAGTGACATTCCCTGCCTGGGGCTGCCTCCTCTGCCCACACTCCTTCCTCCAGCTGCCGGAAGGGCCAAGGCACTGGGGTGTCCCCACACCTCCACCGATGCGGTGGCCTCTGCCGCGGCTCCCCATCTTCCAGCCGGGGGGGGGGGAGCCCTGACTTCCCCCTGCTTGGCACTATGGGAGCATTTAGAGTGAGGGTTGCTCGGTTCAGAACTCAGCTGCCCAGCTGTGCGTCTCTTGGGCCTCGGAGGGAGGTGGGTGCTGGAGTGAAGCCGCCCTACCTTTTTTCTTCTTCTTCTGGAAGGAGAACCTGCGCTCAATGGCCTTCACCTCCTCAGCAGAGATGAAGTGCCGCACATTGTAGCTGACGCCCACACGGTTCAGGTGGCCCCGGACATGGTTGGCCAGGCCGATGCCGTTGTGGAAGCGATCGGGGCAGTAGGGGCACTTGCGCTCCTCGTGCTTGAGCGCCACCGCTGGGTCCCCGTCCAGGAGCGCATCGAGCCCCAGTGGGCCGCCCAGCGGCGCATCCAGGAGCAAGAAGTCCAGGGGGTGCGCACCCCCCAGCCCCAACTCCTCGGGCTGCAGCCTTGGGGGCACCCTGGTCGCCGCAGCCAGGACCTGTGGCCCCAGCTTTGCCACCAGCACAAGCGGTACCATCCCTCGGAGCTGCTGCTGCTGTGCCCTTGAGGCCTCGGCTGCCCTCAGAGCTTTCCGGAAAGTCCGCTTCAGGTCCAGGGCCAGCTGTGGGATGAGGCCGGGGGCAGCTAGGGGTGGAAAAACCCCATTTTCGGGGGAAAAGTCCATTTCCGAGGCCAGCGGTATGTCTTCTTCCTCCTCTTCGCTCCAAGGGTGTCTCCGGTTCCCCAGCTGGGCTGGGATGCCGGGCGGGTGGATCACGCCCTTGTTTCTACTGGGCTGTAAGGAGTAGGGGGTGGATGCTAGAGGTGAGGGAAAAGCTGGCCTTCCTGGGGGCCTCTGGTCTGAGCCGTGCAGAAGTGGCTTTGACAATGGGAAATCCCTCATGCCCAGCTGCTGGCAGCCTGGGCCAAAGGCCAGGCTGGGGTCATATCCAGCAAGGTTCTCCTGCCACGTGGGGGCCAAGAGCGGTTCGGCTTTGCCAAAGTAGTCCTCAGCAGCATCAGGGAAGCGGGCATACGCATCCTGGCTGGTGCCCGGCTGGCTGGCAGGGTCCTCCTCGAAAGCCTCGGCATCCTCCTCCCAGGGGGGGTGGGCATGCGCAAGCCTCATGTGCTCCCTGAGCAGGCTCTCGCTGGGCGCAGGGAAGCCGCAGAACACGCAGCCCCTGAGCCCCGAGGAGGCTCGGTAGGGTCGGTAGGTGAGGGTGGTGGCATCAGGGCCTGGGCTGGCAGCCCCGCTGCCGCCCCCAGAGGGCTCCCTGGCAGGCTGGCCCGGAAGCTCGCGCGCGTGCAGTTTGGCATGCTGCATAAAGGCCTTGGAGGAATTGGTGCCAAAGATGCACTTGGGGCACTGCAGCCGGGCCCCCCGGCCTTCATCGCCTGGGACCTGCTTCAGTTTCTGGATCTCTTCGATGATCTTCTCCCGGGACGCCTGGTGCAGCTGCCGGTGTTGCTCCAGGGCACTGGGGTCGGCGAAGGCCCAGCCGCACTCTCCACAGGCCAGCGGGGCCAAGTCGGCAGGGGGCTCCTGGCCCGGGGCTCGGCGGTGCTGGCTCATGTGCTCCAGGAGGTGCTCCTTCTGCTTGAAGTAGATGCTGCACTCGATGCATGGGAACACGGCCGGCTCCTCGTCCTCATCCTCATCCGGGCTGGCCACCCCCTTGGCCACCTCCTCCAGCAGCTCGCACAGGTAGGGCCCCGTCCGGATTGGGGACAGCAATGGCTGCAGCCGCTCCACGGAGGCCTCTGAGTTCACTGTCCAGGTCTGTGTGGCCACCTCCGAGGCCGACCTGGGCAGGCCCCACTCAGATGGCTGAGTCAGCCCTTCGAGGTCTGCCAGGTGCTCTCTAGTGTCGACCATTGTCACATCCAGCGTCTTAGTGGCATCTTCTACTGGCACGAGCACTGTCCTGAAGGAGGTGAGGGGCAGGGGCTGGGGCGGCAGGTCCAGGTGCAGCCCTGCATCCTGGGTTGGGGCCTGCTCGTCTGTGTCTCGGAGCCAGTCGAACCTGGGGTGGCCCTGGGGGGCCTTCTCCAAGAGCTTCGCTTCCCCCTGATGGTGCAAGAACTTTCTAGTTCCCTCAAGCTCAATGTGTGGCTTCACAGTTCTCACAATGACCGAGTCCTCGAACCTCCGCTCAGATGGGATGCCCTCCCTGGCTTCCTGGGCCAGGGGGTGCTCCCAGGTCCCCTGGCCATCAGGGGGGCCAGGGAAGTGGCCCAGGAGGTGGGGTGGTGGGGAGCCCGGCTGGAAGTCCAGGCTGCCTCCATCCCAGCAACTGCAAGGAAGTGCCAATGGGGACAGGTTAGCCACAGGCCTCAGTTTCCCTTCCTTGGGCAGGGGAGGGAGTCCTTGTAGGCAGTCCAAGACAAGCCCCAGAGACCCAGCCTGAGGGTGACCTCAGAGGGGCTGGGAGCGTGGAGGTGAGGGTGGGGAGGTAGGGGGAGCGGATGTGGCTCTTCCAGAGCTGTTGGACCAAAAACCACATTCAGCTCCCAGGACGCATCTGTCCATGTAGCCCAGCCCCATTGCATTGTGGGAGAGTGTGCAGGGTCCACCAGGGGTCACACCAGGGTCACAAGGCATGTCCTCAAGTCTGGCGGCACAGTCAACTCTCATCTGTCCCCCAGGAGGGCCCAAGGCTCTGATCTGTGCCCCCAGCTGCATAAGACCAAGAGGTTTTCCCCAAACTGGGGTGAATTAGTTCATTTAGTCTCACTTTCCAGCAAATTTCGTGCAACTCTGTGGCGTCAACTACTCAGGGGAATGCCCTTTCCCCTGCAGTTCCCCTCTTGGAAGGGCAGAGTCAGGAGTGGTTGAAGGACCCTGCTCGGCCTCTGGCCCCAAGGACCCTGACCTCCTTTGGGGGAAAGGGAGAGGCGAAGCAACCTCGCTGAGCCTCAGTTTTCCAATCCTAAAAAGGGGAACAAGTCCCCCAAACCAGGAGCCTCTGTGTCCTTATGCAACATCTAAAGAGCTTTCTCATATCCACAGTCAAAGAAAAGTTCACATGAGGTGTGTGCTCACAACTGCAACGCTTCAAATGGGGACCTTGACCCCGACCCTGGGAAGTGTAGGGAGAGGAGGACGCAACTCCGTGCTAGGGAAATGGTTCACTTGACCAGATGGCTGGCTCCTTGTAAGCCCACAATCAACATGGGGTCTTATCATGACTGTTCCTGATAAATCTCCCTTCATTTTCCGGACCCCGTCTCCAAGAGGGGCTATCAATCACACCTGCCCAACAGGTGCAGGAATGGGTTCCACCAAGAGGAAGAGCGGAAATCACGGGGTCACCTTTCTCAGCCCCATTGGTACCACGTGATACCAACAGGACCACCCTCCCCTCCAGGGCCATGGCAAAGATTCAGTGGGGGTAAACCTCTGCCAAGAGGCTAGTCTATGGCAGGCGCTCAACAGATAGGAGCTCTCATTAACCCATTGCAATGCCTACTACATATTAGCACCCTCCAAGACTTAAAGGGTCACTGCTGTCACCACTGCTGTCAGTTCCTGCTCCTGTCCAACCTCCCTGGGGTCCTCAAGGCCAGTTTGTGAGATGCGTCTTAGGGACTCTATTTTACAGATGGGGAAACTGAGGCTTAGAGAGGCCTGGCATCATTGTAAGGGTCACCTGGCAGAGACAGGACTCCAAGGGTCTAGCCTTCAGGCTCCTGTCCCTCTGGCACTGCTCCTGGCAGGGATAATGAGAGTTGACTGTCTGTGTTCATCCCAGTCTTCCCCACCCCCTGCACACACCCAGGGGCTTGCCTACTGGGAGCCACCTCCTCCTGCCTGGCCTCCTGGTTCCCTCCTTTCCCCTTCTCTCTCCCCGGGGGGGGGGGCTTTCTTCGGGCCTAGGTGCATCCTGCTTGCCCCCCTGCCCTCCCTGAGGTCAGGGCCAGCGTGGCACTCACCAGCTGCTGATCCGATGGGTGGCGGAGGTGGCACGGGGGAGGGCTTCGCTGAGGCCGGGATGGGGCTGCCCGTCTGCAACAGAGAGGGGAGACCCTGAGGGGATGGGGTCCCCCTGGCCGGGGTCCTTCACAACACCCCAGCTCCGGGAGCCCTGCCGGGCACCTCGGAAGGGCCCAGCCGGCTCCCCGCCCCACTCCAAGAGGCCTTTGGCCTCTGCACTCCTGAGCCTTGAAAGGGTTCTCTTTGGAGGAATCTCCTAGGGGGACCCCCTGGGGCTTCCTGCCTTCAACCCTCCTCTCTTTGCCCCCACCCAGCAGTCAAGGTGATTTTTTAAAATCACACCTTGGTAAAAACTCACCTGACTTCTTATCTCCGATAAAAGCCAGGTTCCCAACCACTAGCTACAGAGCCCTGTGGGGTGGAACGTCTGCAGGTCTCACTAGTGTCGTTCCCTCTCCTTGCCCCCACTCACTCTGTCCTGAATCCCCTGGATGCCTCAAGCCCACCCAACTCTTTCTGGCCCTGGGGCCTCTGCATTGGCTATTCCTTCCATCTGGAGAGTCCTTCCCTGGCCACTGACCAAAGGGAGCCCCTGTGACTTTCTCCCTGGTCGCCCATTTCATTTCTTTCTTCACACTCTCCGAAATCACCCAGTTCCTCTTGCGGATGCCTCCCCGAGTCCCTGCTGGCACAGAAGCACCCGCTGAGGGCAGGGACCTTTTCAGCCTCATTCACTAGCATCCCAGTGCTTGGCCCACAGCCGGTGCTCAACCAATATTAGCACCAATAATAGCCAATACTCAGCCATTAATAGCCAGATGATGAGTGAGGAGTTCTAAGCCTGAGCTGCAGAGGGCCTGTCCCTGCCTCCCACGCCCCCTTCCAGGCCTAAGTCCTAGAATCAAATCCCCTCCTGGGACCTCTCACACAGATAGAGCCAACTCTCCATTATCCGCCTGTGGAGCCAACGCCTGGAGCGACCACAGGAATCCTGGCCTGTGCCTCCTCTGCCTGCCACACTCTCCTGGCATGGGTGAACGTGCCAGCTGGGGTGCAGGCCAACTGCCTGGCCCAAGGTTAACATGCGGTGGGAACTTGCGCCCCTTCCAGAGCCTGACAGATGCAATGGCTGGATTAGCTTCAACTGGAGGCCGGTCCAGAAAGAGGGCTAGGGCCAGGACTAGTTCTTTTTCTGATCCCCTGCGGTTCGATGTGCCCAGGAAATTGAGAGCTGACTGTCAGGGACCGCAGCATCCAAAGTGCCATCAGGAGTGGTGGTTGGCGGGGTCGGAAAGTCATGGTCACAGGCTGAGGGTCTTTCTACGGAGCCTGAGAGAAGCTCTGTGACCGTCCCATGGCCTCTGGAAGGTGAGGGTGGTGATGGGGGTCCATACTTTGCACCAGCGAGAGCTGTCTCGTGGCCTCAGCACTGCGGCACGTAGGGCTGGATGATTTTCTGTGCACTGTGGGTGCTGCACAGCCTCCCTGAACCCTCCCCACGAGGTGCTGGTAGCCCCCGGCCCCTGGCCCTGCAGTCATGACAACCAAAGTGTCTGTAGACGTGGCCAAAGTGTCCTTTGCAGACAGTATGGTCCCCATTTGAGGCCCCCTGGAGTCGACTGATGGGGGAGCAGGGCCAGGCCAGGGGGATGCTCGGATGCAAGGGCGAGTGTCAGGGCGGGAGGTTGAGGTGGATGTTGGAGAAGGTATGAAGGCTGGGAAAGCAAGGCCTGGACGAGCCAGGGGAGGGAGACCTCAAAAAATGGGGTCTCTTGAGAACACAAGATCATAAATGCGAGCTACTTGGGGAGGGCAAGTCATTCAGTGGCAGCAAGCCCCTGCACAGCCTGAAGGTGCAGTCTGAGGGTGTGGGCGTCCTGCTTCTGAGATTCTGGGACCCCAGGTGCCGAGATTCTGGGCGTCCCAGATTCGTTGATTCTGCGATTGGCGTTGTCTAAGGATTCCATGAGCCAGGGGGCTGTGTTGGCCTCTTTGAGCAGCTCCAGCGAGGCTCCTATTTTTAGTGGCAGCATTTTGGAGGAAGCAGGCCAAGCAGGGCCCCGTGTCCAAGACACCTGGGGGCTGGGGGGCTTGCCCAGGGGCTTCCAGGGCTGGCGGGGATCCAGAAGTCCCTGTAGGTCAGACGAGGTGCCTGGATGCAGCCCTTGGCAGTGGCTGTGCCAAAGGGCCCTCAAGGACTCCTGCTATCTGTGGGTCCCCGAGAGGGTTTGAAAAGGTGAGAGGGAAAATGAGAAGGATATCCACGAGCAGCTCGAACCCCAAGCCAGGCAGCTTGGCAGTTTGGCCAAGAATCTAGACTTTGGAGGCAGACAGATCCAAGTTCAAGGCCCAGCAGTGACTGAAGGGCACACCTTTCCCACCTGTTTCCTCCTCTGTATAAAGGGAACAGCTACCACCCATCTTGCAGGGCCAGCGACGGATACCAAGGAGATCACACAGTACATGCTCCATCCAGAGACGTGGCGGTGGGGGGAAGAAAGGGCTGTGAGGGTGCCTGGGAACGGGGGTCGGGCTGGCCAGGAGGCGTCCCAGGTTGGAAGCTGGAGGCTGGACCAAGAGCCTCAGGTCTGTTCACACCATGCTCTGCTTTCCTCCCCAGCCTGGGGCCCCACGCGAGGGCAGAAGTGATGTGTCGTTTGTCCCCTGGCCCCCTGGTCTCAATGCCAGGCATGCATCAGACTCCATCAATCCATGTGGACCGTCTCAGCTCTCCAAGCCTTGGCTGTGCCCAGGTGGCCAAAGAGACAGATGCCGAACGTCAGGCAGGGGCTGTAAGGAGGCTGTGGGGGCTCCAAGCCAATAGCCATAGTGGAGGACAGAGAAGGCAGTGGAAGCATCCGTGTCCAGATGGAGAAGTTTGGAGGTGGCGACTCCAGAGGTACCCTTGGGGGTCTCCGAGGGCAGGGTCGGGGTGAGGGAGGGCCCAGACTTTGGGGTGGAACAGCAGCCCCAGAGGCTGTTCCTATTTAGAGGCATCACAAGACTCCTCGGGCAGGTGTCCGAGCGAGGAAGGGGGTCGAGCAGGCTGAGAGGGGCAGCAGGGTAGGCACTGTGTCCCAAGCTTAGGCCCTCCTCTAACCTCCAGGCTGTGACCCCACCCAGGTCAAGCCACCCCTGTCCCATGCCCCCATTTGCTCAAGGACATCATTAAGGGTGGGCCTGGCCCCCTTTGGCAGCCACATTCCCTCCTCCCCAGGTGCATGCGCTGAAGCCTGGTTGATTCCCTGGAGCGAGCGAGGACGTGCCTACCTACCTACCTACCTACTTACCTTCTCCCTTCCTTGCCAGACCTGGGGCTTCTGCCCGGTAGAGAAGTGACCAATTCCTCACAATCAGACTCAGAGGACTCTGGAAACCCAGACCCTGCTTCCCTGGGCCTCTCACAAAATCAGGGTCTCGGGCCTGCCAGGGCTGGCCAGCCGCATAACCTGGTGTTCCAGGTCCTGCCAATCTCTGGGCCTTGGTTACTAATGGTTTGGAGGGAGGCCTTGCTAAAATTCCCTGAGCCCTGATACTCTCACCCTCGGCGGCCTCACTCTGTCACCCCCCTGTGTAACACCTTTGGGTGTTACCTATCACCTCCATGCCATTGCTGATGTGAAGCCTGATGCCTAGACTCCCCCTACCCTTTGTCTGACTCACTGTTCCTCATCCAGGACTCCAGATGGCCCCTAGGCTGGGCCCGGCTGGGCTTCCCCCACTGCAGCCGCCGCGACCATGTCCTAACACCTGGTGGTTGGTTTGTCTCCCCAGCACCAGATGGCAGGGTCCATGAGGGTGAGGATGGAGTGTGTGTGTGGCCCCAAGAAGGTGCTCTGAAAATATCTGAACGTCGTGCGTGTTGCTAAGGGTGAGTTGAGGCAGGCCAAGGATGCCTTGACCCAGGCTGGTGGTTCAAGACGAGGGCTGTCATGCCAGGTTAGTGCCAGCTGTGGGACCGTGGGCAACTTACTTAACCCCTCAGGGCCTGAACTTTCCCATCTCTAACACGAGATGATTATAACTGAAGCCACCCTACAGGGAACTTTTAAGAATGACATGAGATGATCACGTAGAGGGCTTGGCACGTAGGAAACTCCTGATGAGGTACATGGAAGTTCCTGGAAACCAAGGCCTGTAGGGCAGGCCAGGCAGATGAAGGGAGACATCTGGTGCATCAGCCTGCACTGCCCTCACCACTCTGTTGCTCCCGCCTGGTCCTTGAACACACCAGGCTCCTCCTCACCACAGGACCTTTGCACCCGCTGTTCCCACCACCTGGCTTGTCTTTCCCACCATTCATTCAATGCTCCACTCAAATTCCACCCACTCAGGGAGGTTTCCCAGGTCCTTCGGGCATGATGCTGGCACTCCGTTTAATACCTTTATGGCACCTGTCACTACCTGCCCTTACATTATTTATATAGTTGCCTGTTGTCTGTTTTTCCTACTACAATGTCGGGTCTCTGTGGGAAGGGGATTTTGCCTCTTTTGTTTATGGCTGTATCCCCAGCACCTAGAACACAGCCTGACACATAGTAATTGCCGAGTATTTAATGAATGAATAACAAGTCTTGAGGTGGGGACATTGTGAGATCCCCTTTTACTGAGTAAACCAAGGCACAATGGGGTAGCTGGTGTCCCTGACTACCCAGTCTCCCCCGGCCACTAGAGGGCACATGCTGTTTTGGCCCAAGGCTCAGGAGCAGGACTCACCAAGACAGTGCAGCAAGAGGGAGCTGGGACTGACACATGGGAATGAGGTATGCGGGGGGAACAAGTAGGCTCTCCGGGCAGGATGCTTGGGGTGCTAAGCTGGGGACCCGGAGCCAATTAGGGTGCTCAGAAGGGGGAACCAGGCAGACCCGAGTTCAAATCCCAGCTCCTAGCCACCCACAGTGGGAGGTGGGGGGCATTCATCAGGTCATTGGCTCCCAGGGCCTCTGTTTTCACAACCATAAAATGGGAAAATAAGCAAAGTACAAAGAGAAGGCTCCGGATCCAAGCAGAATCCGTATCCCATCTCAACCCCTCCTGGGCTGGGTAACCGAGCCCTCTCTGAACCTCAGGGACCAGGCTCGATGCTCCCCCAGGGCCACAGGGCCCATCCTCTTACCAGAAATGCCACCTCTGCCATCCAGAATGTCTCGGGGTCCCTCCTTGGTGACAGGCAGGTAATGGGTGGACCGGAAGATGCCACCTTCCCCTTCGGCAGCCTCAGCCCCACCTTCGATGTCTTCCCTCGGTGCTGGACCAGGCAGTCTCTCAGGGCCACGAGGACGATCTGGGGCGGCCAGGCCGCCTGCCAGGGGCCCATCCATGGATGCTCTCTGCCTGGCTCCACTCAGTTGCTGGGCTGGCTCAGCAAGGCATTGTAGGTCTGGAGGCAGAGAGACGGGTGCTTAGGGGAGGTGGGAAAGGGATGCTGCCTCAGTTTCTCCTTCCTTGAAGCCCCAGTCCTCACCCATGCTGCTCAAGGTCTCAGTTTACCTCTGAGCCCAGGAGAGCTAAGTAAACGGTGCTGAGGCTTTATCCATATGCATTGTATGGATGGCCATACAATGGCCTCTATCCTCAGGGTGCCCCAGCCTCCCCACCGGTAATTCCTTTTTACACAGCTCCTGTACTGTACAGCTTACCCCATTTTTACCCAGGCAAACTCATGCACCTTGTTTTCTTCCAGCATGAATCCTATCACTTCTCCCAGGTGCCTCCCTTCATTCACACACTGCTGCACTTTTCCCAATTGTGCCCTCGCTTCCATGCACATGCATCTCCTCTGCCCATGCCTCAGCACCAATCCCAGCCACTTCTGCACTATGATCCTATACACTATCCCAAGTGCTCCCATCATTACCTCTGCACTTTTCCCACACTCCAACCCCCAGCCCCTCAGGACCTTAGGGTTCTCATTAACCCTTTCACCCTCACACACAGCCCCAAGTGACCCCAGCATTAACCCCTCCTCTTCTCCCCAACATCACCCCTCATGCATACCCAGCCTGGGCTCTTCCATCCCACCCTCCCAAGATTTCTCTAGTCTGCGGACAAAAACGACGGATGGGGCTCCTGGTCCAGAAATGAGGACCCTGGGGAGGCCGTGTGTGTGTGTGTGGGGGGGGTGGGTGCTGTCCTCTCCACCTATAAATACCTTCAAGGTAACGGCAGAAAGTGAAGGGCAGGAATGAGGCGCCCTCCCCAGGGAGATGGTGGGGAGGCTGGGCCCAGGCAACCGGGGCGGGGCCCGGGCTCCAGGCCTGGCTGCAGGCTCTGCCCTCGGGGGCCTGGGGGCTCCCAAGGGGCCAGTCCGTGGCCTGGCAGTCGTGGCGGGGGTCCCTGCCCAGGCCCAGAGGAAGCACCTGCGAGTGCCCACCGGGTGGGCACTGCCCGCGGGGAACAGGCGGGACCGCAACTTCGGAGCACTTTGGCAGCGTGGGAAGGGGCCTCCCGCCTGGACGCCCCCCGGGGGTCGCAGGGGTGGGGGCGGCGCCGCGCCAGCACACCCCTCGTTGGGCCAGGGTCCGGGAGACGCTCCCTCCGCCCGTGCACTTCGGGGCGGGAGACCCCGTGGGACGCGCCGAGGTGGGGGGACACCTGCCCCAAGACCCCCGCTCCTCCCCCCCCACCGGAACGGCCCCGCCCCCGACCAGGCCCCGCCCCTGCAGGCCCCGCCCCCGCCCCCCGCCCCGGGGGGTCCCGCCTGGCCCGGCCCGGCCCCGGCCTCCCCCTCCCCGCGCCGGCTCCGCCCCGCCCGCGGGCTCCCCAGGCCGGGCCGGGCCTTACCGGGGAGGCGGTGCCGCCGGCCAGGCGCCGGGGTTCGAAGCTCCCTCCTCGGTGCGGCCGTCGCTGCCGCTACCGCCGCTGCCGCTCCCGGTGCCGGTGCCGCGGCCTCCGCAGCCGCCGCCGCCTCCACCGCTCGGGGGACATTGTCCCTTTAAATCGCTCCCCCCGCCGCCCCGCCCCCCCGGCGCGCCGCCGTGACCTCAGCGCGACAGCCCCGCCGCGCCGCCATGATGGGGAGGTCCAGCCCCCCTACACCCCCCCCTCCGCCGCCCAGTGGGGGGGGGGGCGGTCAGCGGGCGCGCCGCCATGTTGGGAGTGGCCAGGCGGGTCACCCTTAAAGGGGCCGCGCGGTCTGAGAGTCCAGGGAGAGGGTCTGTTTCCATGACAACACGCTTGTCCCCCTGCCCCCAATAGCTCCTCATCACCCTACTGGTTCTTCCAATGCTAGGCCAGAAGAGTGGGAAGAGGGGAGAGAAATTCCCCCATGGGTCACTTATAGGTCATTGAAAACTACCTGGCCAATCCTTATCCTTCAGTCCCCTGTCCCCAATCAGCAACTTCCAACCACAAGTCTTCTCCCTTCTTTACCATTATCCATACTGGACTTCAGCACCTCCATGCCCCTAGAGCTGCCGTAGGTCTCCAATGCTAAGCTGCCCTTTTCCACCCAACCCCAAGGATCACAGCCTCCAGAACTACCCCATCATGTATACATAACAGGTCTGCCGCCTTCTTCCATCTACCACCCCTCCATATGTCCAACCACCCATTCATCTATCCATTCAATCAACTAACCAATTATCAATCCATCCATCTGAACACCCATTCAAACCACCCATCCACCTCCCAACTACCCACTCAGCCATATACCACTCAACCAACATCTGGTCCTATCAGCCAGTTAGCTGACACCCACCCAAATTCCCATCCACTCATCTGAACACCAACTCAACCCAGCCATCTACATCCCATCTACCTGCCTGCCTGCCCACCCACCACCCAAGTAAATACTTACATATTCGAACAACCAAGCAAGCATCCACCCATCCCTACACATATCCTTCTACCCGGCCACGCAGACTTCCATCCTTTGATTGCACATTTACTTGTTTGTCTCCACTAGAGTGTAAACTCCATGAGAAAAGGAGTCCTGTCTGCCTAGCTCCTTACTGTTTCCCCACTGCCTAGGTCAAGAGTCTCAGGAAATCCCAACAAATATTCATACAATGTATATAACCACCTACTCAATTAACTCAAATATTTATTTCCTACTGTGATCCAGGCTTTTCTAGGCAGACATACCTATCCCAGCTAACTGTCTATTTACTCACCTACCAGGGCAAGTTTTTGCCAAATGCTAACCTATTTATAAGCCTATTGAACCATTCACCCTACCCTTCACCCACCCATGATTCAAATGCCCACTCATTTACTCAACCAACACTCACAGAGCTCAACCATCTCCACACCTACTCACCCCTTCCTTCATCTGCCTCCCAGACCCATGCTCTCCCTTCCGTGAGGGAGCCAGTGTGGGTTTGGGGGTCTGGGAACATGCTCTCATCTGGGGCCTGGGCTTCAATCAGAAACAGGTGCTGCCCCTAACAATGATGAATTTCTTTTATTGAACACCTTAAACAATGGGTCCTATACTGTGTAAGAAAGTTTAGATCCATTTTTCAGATGAGGAAATTGAAGATCTAAGAGAGTAACGGTCTAAGGTCATACAGCTGTTGAGAATCTCCTCCTATTGTCCCTTCCATGAGACTTCCAATTAGGAGAGAAATTGGGAGACTTGAATGGTGGGAGGTGGATGCCTCCTGATTGGCCACATTTAGGGGCAAAAAAAAAAAAAAAATCCATTCATTTTACTGAAATCAAAATTTTACTGGGTAACCTCACAGTGCCAGACTGGCTCCACTCCCCACTGTAGGCCACGCAGGGCTGAGGCAGGCGTCGGACAGGCCTTTAAGACGGCTCTCTGCTCCCAGACCACGTGGGACAGGGTGGGTAGCTCAAGTGGTATCTCCGTTGATGCAGGGTGGTTTGAGGGGTAGAGGCTGGCTGCGAGATCCCGTAGTTCTGGGAAGCTGCAGGCTCTGGACCACATTCCTCAGTTGGGCCTGAGTACTCTCCATCTCAGCCAGGCGGCGCTCCTGGAGAGGCAGTGGCAATGGGCTCAGAACCAGAGGAGGTCTGTCTGCACCCCAACCCTGGTTCCCTCACCCCCCAGATCTTCCCCAGGGCTAGGGCAGGGGTCTCACCAGACTTTTAAGCCTGTGATCCTCACTGCTAGGAGCACCACGCCCTGGATCCGACTGCGGGGTCCTGTGGGGATCAGGAGCAAGAGGGGAGGGTCAGAGGCTGAAAAACTCTCCTCCAGCTCCTGGTTGGACAGCCAGGAATTCTGGGGCGGGGCTTGTCGCGGAGGCGGGGTTTGTCCACGCTGGGGGGCGGGGCCTCGATAAACTTGAAGCCGGGTTTGAATCAGAGCCTTGAATGGCTGGGATGAAAGGAGACAAGCAATTCTTGAGGGCAGGGGTTGGACCGTCCAGGGTGAGGTGGTGACAGGGATGAAGGTGTGCCCAGACTGAGAGGCCTGGGGACAACCTGTTCGGAAGGTCTGATTGAGGAGTTGGTCCTGGAAGGTAGGACTCGCCGGGGACCTGGGGTGGGCGCAGCTGACCAAGGGGCGGGGCGAAACAGGTGTGTTGGGGGCGGGGCTGGAAGGGGCGTGGTCTACCAGGAGCGATTTGCGTGTGATTGAGAGGCAGGGCCTGAAGGAAAGTGGGGCCAGGGCAGATCTAATTACAGCCGGCTCACCCCCGGGCAGAGCTAATGGAGAGGGCGGGGCTCACCCTTCACGGAGCCTGGAGTCCAGGTCTTGCAGCTGGCCCTGAAGCTGCTCCTGCTTCTCCGTCAAAGCCCGGAGGTGGATGCCCAGCGACTCCACCAGGCCGGACAGAGCCTTCTGTTCCTCGCGCAGGGCGGCCACCTCACGCTGCAGCTCCGCTAACTGTGGGGGAGGGGGCAGCTGTAACCTGACCCGTCGTCCCGCCCCATTTTCTTCCCGAAAACCCTGACCTTCTGGTCCCCTGCGCTCTGCCTCCTCACTGCCCTGCCGCGTTAGGAAACCTCGCTGCCGTTTTACAGAGGAGCAGATTGAGGCTCGGCGAGGGTTTCGCTAGTCCCGGGGTCACACAGCGCAGCGAGGTCGGCATTTGAACCCAGACCTGCCTGGCTTTCTGTCTTTCCAGTCCTGTCATTTCCCTCGGTGTGCAGACCTGAGGTGGACCTCACCTTGCCCACGGGTCGCTGCGTGCCCACAGCCTGGTCTCTGTCCCGTGGCTGGTCCAGCTGGCGCTGCCACGGCACCGACGGCTTCCGAGGCAACGATGCTGAGGCCCCAGTCCAGGGCCGGCCTCGGGGAGCGGGCCCCGTGCGGAGCGAGCTTTTGGGTCGTGGCCGGGGCCCTGCAGAGGGGCGGCGACGAGCGGGGCGGCCAGCCGGGACGCTCTGCGTGCGCTGCACGGGCCGGGCCAGCCGCGGGGGCCGCTCTTCGTCTGGCTGCCGTCGTGCCCAACTCCCTGCCCCGTGAACGCTGCGTAGAGATTGGCTCTTGGAGATGAGAGGGGTGTGCTTGCGAAGATCCCGGGGAGGCAGGAAGCCTGGCTTCTCCCCTGCAGAGAAACTGGGGGTGGAATGGGAGAGCTCAGATCCTTGGCTGGTCTCTGAGGTGACCCCCAAACCTACCTCTGACCAGAAATGACTCCACCTCTGATCTTTTACTTCTATGACCTTGTCACTGATGGAATCATATTTTGGTCTCTGGTCCGGTCTGGATTTCTGACTATACAGTCCTCTCTATGACCCTTGACATGACCATCTCTGTAACCTCTGATTCCAGTCTGATGCTGGGTTTGACCTCTGCTCACAGGGATACCTTCTTCCTTTCCTGTCTGACCCTTCTTTCGTCCCTGACCTCTGAGCTTAAGCTTATCCTGTCTCCGCCTCCTCACAGACCATGGTCTCTGATCTCTGACCATATGACTTTACCTATGGCCCTTGACCCCCTTTGGCCCTGGGCCTGACCTCTGCTTACCATATGAACCTGTCCCTGAACCTTGATGGTGCATCTTAATATCTGGACCCTGATCTAACCCCTGATTTGACCCTATCCACAACCTCTCCCTGAAACCTGACCCTCATCACTGACCACACTGCCACTTTCTCTGTGTGACCCCAAAAGTGACCTCTCCCTAACCTCTGCAATGACCCATCCCCACCTTGGACTCCAATCTGATCCAGTACCTGCCTTCTGACCATACTGTGAATCTCTCTCTGATCCCTTGGGGGACCCCCTCTCCAGCCTCTTACCTTTATGCAAGAGTTTCTGACAGTGAATCCCAAGGTGACTGCTGCTCCTGACCCCTGAAGTGATCTTGTCTTCACCTCTGGTCCCAGTCTGACCCTGTGCTTGCCTTTGGTCCTGCCCCTGCTCTCATCCATCAAAACTGGGCTCGACCTGAGGTAGGCTGATTACCTGGAGTGAACTTGGGCTGGGGGTGCTGGGAGCCGTATCGGCACAGTCACAGGTACAGGTCGGCCCTCCTCAATGGCTCGCAGGATGGTGGGCAGTGGTTCCAGGCTGTCACGGGTTGCCTTATGAGTCATGTAGGAAGGATGGTAAGCAAGCTCTCTAGGACCATAGGCTCCTTGCCCCGTTGCCTCCCTGCCCCACACCCTGGGCTCCGGGCTCTGGCTGTACCTGGTCAAGTTCAGCAAAGATGGTACAGAGCTGGGCATGCAGGACTGCCAGCTGGAGGGCTAAGTCACTGCTGCCCTGGTAGCCACTGGGAGCTGCATCCACATCCACCATGGCCACTTGGTCCAGGAAGTGTTGCATGGCTGGTCCATGATCCTCCAGAAAGCTATTCATGAAACCCATGTACGCCTCCTTCTCGCCAAACCTGGGCAAAGGTCGGACTGGAGAGGTCAGACCAGGCATCTGCCACCCCACTGCCTGGCATGCACCCCACCCCCCAGCCTCCCGGTACCTACGGGGCACTGTTGGCGAGGTTTTGGATGACTTTGGCAATCAGTGTGAGGGCGCGGGCTGGGCCAGGTGCAGGGTGCTCTGGTGCCAGACCAAAGAGGCTGGGTGCCAGGATGGCAGGACACAGGAGCCGCAAGAAGAGAGAGGCACACACCAGTCGGGGGCCCAGTGCCTCAGAGCCACGCGCCTTGCATGCTTCTCGCCAGCCTGAGAACACGGTGCCCAGCTCTGCTGGAAACCAGCTGGGGCAGAAGAGGCAATGGTCAAAGGGGGAGAGTATGGACATAAAGGTCATATTCATGTCAAGATCCTAAGGTCAGAAGTCAGGGATCACCTGCACTGTGGGTTCCAGGATTGGGGACACTGGGGGTAATAATGCTTGGGGTCAGGATTTATGGTGTAGTTATTGTGGTGACTTCTGGAGTCAGTAATCTGGGAGGTGGGGATACAGGTTCACATGGGGATATAGTCCACGAGCTGGGAGGTAGTTATAAAGGAACATGAGATTGGGGTGCCAGATTATATAAGGTAAAGTAGGATGGGTTTGAGGTTACAGACTTGCCTAGGTTCAGAAATTATGGTATTGATGTCTCCAGTGATGTGGGACGGGACATATGGGTTAACCTAGGCAGGGTCAGAGTTTAAGGAATTGGAATCCCAGGTTTGTGATAAGTTGCATGGAATTTGGGGTACAGGGTCATTTAAGATCAAGGGTCATGGGATTGGCGGTTTTAGCATCACTTGGAATCAGAGGTCGTGATTGAGGTCCTATGTTAACTGGGGTCAGGTAGCACGGAATTAAGGTATGGGGTCCCCTGTAGTTAGAGGACAAGCAATTGGGTCCCAGATTACTTGGGGTCAATAACCCCATGCACAAATATTTTAATATTTTTATAAATAATTTATAAATAATATTAATTTTTTAAAAGTTTTGCTTTCTTTAGATACTACCCCATGGACATTTAGCTCTAGACAATGTGACTGCTTCCAATGAAATGACTGTCCCAAACTCTCTGCTCCTGGATATACTTTGTCAAGCTGAAATTTGAATTTTCTTAATAAATTTTGGTCATGTCTGAAAGAAAAAAAAAGTTGGGGTCAATAACTCCAAGTTGACATGATGTGGAGAATGGGTTACCAGACTTAGCAAACAAAACTTCAGGACAAACAGTTAAATTTGAATTTCAGATAAAAATGAATAGTCTTTTAGTATAATTATGTCCCAAATGTTGCATGAGTCCCATTTAACTGGGCATTCTGTTTTTATTTGGCAACTCTATTTGGGGGTCAGGGTTGTTAGCACAGTGGCTGAGAGGCAGGGTGAGGCTCAGTTGCTGGGGCCCTGATTCTTACTTGTAGGAGTGGATGATGTTCTGGAAGACTTCCTCACAACTGTTTCGCAGTCTGGTCTGGTGCTGTGGCAGCTCTGGGGCCGGGCACTTGTTGGGGTCCACCTCACAGTCCTCACTGGAGGCACAGAGACGCTGCACGACCTGCCCTGCAGTTCAGCACAGCCCGACCAGAGGCCGGGGCCGTGACCACCGGAACCGACGACACTCAGCCTCCAACTCTGTCTCCAACTTTCTCCGGAGACACCTGGCATCTCTGGGGAGCCCTCAGTTGCCTCCAGGATTCCAGCACCCCTAAAGGTACTACCCACTACCAGCATCCAGGTTACCTAGGAACTCCCAGATCTCCCCCTTGGGGTTTCCTAGCTCACCCAGATGGCCTCTGACATCCACCCTCTGGCTCACCCAGAGTGGCCTGAAGGTAATCCTGTGCCACCAGCTTCATGTACTCATCGATGGCCTTGGTGGCCAGTGTGTTTTCCCGGAATAGCAGCGCCTCACGGCCTCCACTTCGTGCCAGCTCTGCGGTGCCCAGGTCTGTCACCAGTGCCTGGGGATAGGGGTGTTCGGGTTGCTCAGGGAGCGGACTGAGCCAGGGGGATTACGAGCCCTTGGCCAATCACTCACACCTGGGACACAGGCCCCGCCCCTTCCTAGCTGCTACTGAGGCCGGGTCCTCACTGCTGGGGCTCTCACAGACCGAACTTCCAGCCCTCACAGCAGATATTTAGATCTTTTAGCTCAGAGACTCAGCTCAGGCCCCGCCCCCTCACGGTGCCCCGCCCCTCGTCTGTGCCGCCGGGGTCCTGAGCCACCCGTCCCCGCACACCCTGCTGCCCGGAGCGCGCGAACAGTTAGCCTCTGGTCACTCGGGTCCGCCCCTTCGCAGCGCCGCACCTGCGCCCGGCCAGTGGCCTGCAGCACTCGCACCATGGCAGCCGCCAGCTCCTCCTTGGCCTGGGCAGACAGCGCGGGCTCCAGCGCCCCGCAGAGGCGCGCGTAGTGGAAGGTGAGGAACTCCGCCAGCTCCTTGTAGCGCTCGGACGGTAGCACGCGCAGGCGCCGCGCCCGGATCCGCGCCCGCAGCGCCGCGCCTGCCGGCGCCCCGAGCAGCGGGAACCAGCGCTCCAGTCCCGCGGCGGGAGCGCGGGGGACGCCCAGCTCTTCCAGTGCCAGTGCCACGCGGCCGAGCGCCGCTCCCCCCGGGCCAGCTCCGCGCAGCCGCAACGACAGGCGACGTGCCGGCGGCAGCGCCTCGAAGTGGAAGCGCTCGGCCCAGAAGAGCTGGCCCGGGCCAGCCCGCGGCGCTGTGCGCGCCAGTAGAGCGCCGTCCAGCCACAACTCGGCGCGCACGCCTGCTGTTCCCGCCGCCGCTCGGGGCAGCCCCTTGGCCTCGTGCACCCACACGCTCAACCACGTCTCTTCCCGCTCCAAGTTGTCCTGCGGACCGGAGTGGGTGGAGGGAGGCGTCGGTGCTCGACGTGGGGCACCGTGCCCCCCGGGAGATCGCTGGGTCCTTGGGGGAAGACAGGGGCTACGGCTGTCTCAAGGTGGTTCTGTGAAAGCCCTATATCATTTCTGGGCTCGCGAGGAGAGGTCCGGGCTCCAGGTATGGAGGAGTAGCCGCGGGATGGGGGCTTGGCGTTTGCCTGGTAGGCGGGGTTTTGGATGCAACTAGGTCCCGGATTGAATAGAAGGGACCGGGTTGTTTTTATCAGGAGCTAGCAATAGACGGAAGCTGAGGAGGGTCTCGGAGTGGTTACAAAGGTGTTAGCAGCCTGCAGGTGTGTCTAAGAGGCAGAGTTAGGGCGCGGACGGGGGTTTGGGTTGGGGGAAGGAGAGGGGCGGGCTGTGAGCGGGGTCTCCGTGTCCAGCTTATTTGCTGTACTGACCTGGGTGGGCTGGAAGTGGCGGCGAAGGTCCTCGATCCAGCGGTCTCTCTCAGCTGCGGAGCGACAGGAGAAGCAGCGGCTCCCGCCGGTCCACGTTACCTGTTGGAGATGGGGATTCGAGGGTGCGGTTGAGGCCAAGGGTAGAACCAAACGGTTGGGGGTGAGGTGGAGAGTTGTCTGCATTTACCTGGAAGCAGTGAGGCTCCTCCAGGAGACTGGGGTGCAGTGGCCAGACCCTCACATCCCGCTCGGCACCCAGGTCTAGCTCGGAGAGTGTGGCCAGTGATTCCCGAGATCCCAGAGCACTGGGGGGTCTGGGGAGGGGACGTTTGAGCGAGTGGTCATTCTTTCCTCCTCGACACCAACCCACCCCCTATAGCCTGAAGGGTGAAGGGAGGCCAGGATGAACCTGAACCTAAAATGGGCTTGAACCTATCGCTATTAGCATAAAAACTCAACTCCTCATGGTGGCCTGTGTTACTTTGTATAGAACAGTCCTTGTCACCTTTTGACCACATTTCCCTCTATTTAATCCCTTTCTCTGAACTCCAGTCATCCTGGCCTTGTTTTGTCACTTCATCTGGCCTCTTGGCCTTTGCACTTGCTGTTTCCTAGTCTGGAATGCTTTTCCTGTCCCTCTTGGCCTGGCGGACTTCCACCCATCCTTCAGATCTCAGCTCAGCGGTCCCTTCCCTGACACTCGCAGCCCAGGGCGTTGACTTAGTTCCTGATGTAGAGTTAGTGTGTAGACTGCCCCCACCCTTCAGCGGAGGGGTGGCTCCAGCATTGCTCAACATGGGAGGGAGCTATTGGAGATATTTGGTGGAGGAGGGAAGGATAGGCAGGTGGAGGTGGAGGGGGCAATGTTGAATCCCAGCCCCTTCTGCCCCTCAGAGACTCTTACCCATCCCGGGAGGCGCTGGCTCCAAGCTCCGACCTGGCCTTTTTCTTCTCTTTCAGCCGCTTGAGCAATCCCTGTGGGAAGCGGGATATCAGCTGGACAGAACCCTGTTCTCCCTCCTCAACTTCTTTCCCCCGACAATGTCCTAGATGGTCTGTTGGCTTCGAGGGGGGACCACAAGCTCAGGCTGCCTTAGCAGTAATAATAAAGGCAGCCAACAGCTCCTTTTTCTAAAGCACCAATTTTATGCTTTTCTGCATTCCCTATTGACTTCTCATAAACAGCCCTGGGGCGGGGGGAGGGGTTCCTCATTAGTTCCATTTGACTGATAGGGGTACTGAGCCCCCAAAAAATGGCCTGTCCAAGGTCACCCAGTAAGAGTTCCCTTTCATCTCTGAGGGTCTGGGAGTCTTTGCTCTCTCCTCCACCTCCCACTGGATGCCTTACCCGAACGTTGTGGACCTGGTTGGGGCCAGCAGGCTCTGGCTCAGTCTTTCCAGGGGTCCGATCTGCGGGGTGGAAGGTTGGCAGATGGGATCATCTTGAATTCTACCCCACCTTGACGTGCCCCAGCCCTCCACACCTCTGAAAGTGCCCCTGGGGCACTCCCAAGTGCCCCAGCCCTCCACACCTCCGAAACTTACCTGGATCTCTGAGGTTCCCCATGGCTACCCGGATGCTGCCCTCAGAGCTGGCACTCCCTGCCCGGGGCCGGCGAGGGCCCTGTTGTCCATAAGAGTGGGTAGTCATAAAGAGGAGGCAGGCAGGCAGACAGAAGGAGAGGCAGACTCTTTCCATTATCTTCCCCTCCCCGCCCACTCTTCTGTCTCCTTCCCACCCTCTTCTTCCCTCCCCCCACACCTTGTGCCCCTTCTCACCTCCTCTTCACCCCCAAGCAGCACCAGCTTCCCATCGAGCAGGGTGAAGGCCCCAATGTTCCAGATGGGTACGTCAGGTGTGGGGGCCTCAGGGATCTGTGGGGCAGGGGTCTCTGGCTCTGGCTCAGGCTCTGGGCAGAGGAGTAGGTGCTGGGGACCTGGGAGTCCTTTCCTCTCTCTCGGAGGACCCTCTCCATTCACAGAGGCTCATCAGGGGTTCCCTCCCAGGTGTCTTTCCCCCACCCCCACCCCCCAGCCCACCAGCAGCCATGTCAGGCTGTTGAAAAAAAGCCCCCGCTCTTTTGTCCTTGTTCCCACAGGCCATGGGTAGTGGACACATGGGCCCTTTGCTGTTCCACATGCCTTCTTTCACTTAATACTCTGAAAGCCACTGAAGGGCTATTATGTGCTCCATTTTGCCAAGGAGGAAACTGAAAACCAGAGAGGTTGAGTGACTTGCCCAGGGTCATACAGCTTGTGAGTGGTTGAACCGGGCTTCAGACACAAGCATTCTTCTCTTAACCAAGACGGTAGGTAGGTAGGTAGGTAGGTAGGTAGGTAGATCCAAGAGGTTAAACAAGACAGCATCCTTGGCTCCTTACATAAAGAACTCATCGAAGTTGGAAAGCATTCCAAGATTGAGAAAGGAACAGGAAAAAGATCAGAGTAGGAAGAGGTGGGAGTGCAGTTGGACAAGGAAAGCCTCCAGAGATGGTAGGTTTGCACTGGGTCTTGAACAGCAGGTTGGATTTTGACAGAGACGGAGGGGACTAGGGCAGGAACAGCTTGGGCAAAGGCTTGGAGATGGCAAGGCCCAGGAAAAGCAAGAAGGGCCCAGAGGGCTCAGAGGCTAGAGCAGGAAGATCCAGGAGGAGACTGGTACAGAACCTTCGGTGCCAGTTAGAGAACGGGAGGTTTTATCCTGGGGGTAATGGGGAACCATGGGAGGTGCTTGAGCAGGGGAGGAGCAGTCCTGCTTTTTGGAGAAGTCTCTCTGGATCCTATGGAGTGGGCAATACCAGATACCCTGAAGGGGGTTGGAGGGATGCCTCTGCAAAATGGGAATACGAACAGTGAGAAATGAGCGTCTTGGAATAGATGGGCTGAACCAACCCTCCCACATCACCTTTCTATCCTATTGTTTTCCCATCAGGAAAATAAATACTCCACTTGTCCATAGATCACTTAAAACATGCTGGGCCCTGGGCTAGTGCTGCATTCCTGCAGTCCTGAAGACTGGGATTCCAGTCTTCAAGGCATCCCTTTCTCTTCTAGATCCCTCGTGGAACAGCCCCATCTCTCATTTTTGGCTTACTTGTTTCCTGTCTATCGTACCCACAACACCATGAGCTACGTGGGGCAGGCAGTTTCATCTGCTTTGTTTGCTGCTTGTCCTTAGTGACTAAATCAAGGCCTGGCATGTCGTAAATGCTCAACAGACCTCCATTTGAATGAATGAATGAATGAATGAATGAATGAAATAATATATGCTTTAAGGTAGGGATTATGATCCCCATTTAACTGATGGAGAATCTGAGGTTCAAAGAAGTGAAGAAACTGAAGACATGGAGGCTGGAGGGCTGAGGTGGATATCCAGGCAGGAGAGAATGAGCCTGGGCTCGTTCTCATATGAACGGAGACCCATTGAGGAGAGACCCATTGGGGCCAAGAGCCATTTGGCCTCTGGACTGTACCACCCCCAGTCTCTTCCCTCTCCCTTCCCCAGGATGGACCCCCAGCCCACAGGTCCCTGGCCACTCCCCTCACCCCCCAGTCCCTGTGTGAGGGGGAAGAGGGAAGAGGGCAGCTGGGCCCCAGCCACTTCCTGTTGGGCTTTTGCACTCCCCACAACTTCCTGTGTCTGTAGGGCTGATGCTCCGGAGGCAGACAAAACCTAAGCATCCGGCCTCCCAGGCTGGGTGGGGGAACCATGTACCTGGGGCCTCTGGCTCTGGTCCCGGCTCCAGCGGCGGGCTCTTATGCCTTCCCCAGAGGGTCTTGGATAGCCTCAGGCGGCTTGTGCGTGACTCCTTGGGGGGCGCAGAGAGGACACGACGGAAGAGCGAGCGAGAGGCAGGCTGGCTGCTGACTCCTGGCTCCTGGTGGCTTAACGCCCTCCCCCAGCCTGCAAATCGGCCCCAGCGGGACCCTCCGGCTACTTTCTCCCCATCGCCCCCCGTGTGCCAGCGGTAGGAGGTTAGCAGGGACGAAGCGGCTGCAGGCTGGGTTTGGGAGGCCTTGCATGGTGATGGTGGGTCCATGGCAGGGATTCTCCTGGGGGACAAGAGGTGACAGTTCTGCCCAGCGTGTTCCTACACGCTGTCCTCATCTTGGCCCCCTCCCCACTCTCAGCTCCGCCCCCAGGGAACCCCTTCAATGGCCACATGCACTCCCTCCCTTACCTTGATTTTCTGGCCAGCCCCAAAATCAGCAGCCGTCTGCACACTGCCTGGCTTCCTCCCGCTGAACGCAACTCCACGTGACCCTGTCTGTCCCACCCCACCCCACAGCCAGGCTGGGAGGGCACAGCGGGGGCAGGATGCGGGAGGCAGAGGAGGTGACAGAGCAGGACCCAGAATCTCTCATTGACCGGGAGGCAGCAGTGGCTCTCTCTGAGCCTCAGATGCCTTCTCTGTAGAATGGGTACAGACTGACCAAGTGCCGGTGAGAATACAGGGCACCTGGAGTTCTCCCCTGCTCCTGGTCAGAGTACAGATCAATTTACCTAAGCTGGCAAACCGGCATGATCTCCTGACATTGACCATACACCTCTCCTCCAGCCCAGCGGTTACAGTGTTAGGTACACACGCAACAGAGAAGCCCACCAGTGCTCTTTGTGATAGTCCCAAACTGGAGGCAACCCAAGTGTCCATCTACTGTGGAATGGACCGGCTGTGATCTCTTCCGCAGTGGGATACCATGCAGCAAGGAAAGGAGCCAACTGCTGGATGATTGAGTGAACTGGGATGCATCACAAACAGTGAAGAGTAAATACCGTGTGTTCCCTCTTATATAAAGTTACAAAGGAGGCAAAACTGTGGAACAAGTCGGGATGTTAGCTTCCTTTGGAGGAGGGTAGGGGATCATGTGGGAAGCTTCTTGGAATATATATATATATATACATATATATATATATATATATATGTATATATATATATATATATTTGTTTTGTTTTGTTTTTCCCCTAATGGTGGTAAAAGTCACACGTCACACAACAAACTTAACATGTCCCTTTTCTTGAGCTGGGTGGGTGCTTGTTACAAGGGTGTGTTCTGTTGTGAAAATTTATTGAGCTATACAGTTCAGCACACATTTCTGTATCTTCTTGTATCTCTGTTGTACCTCAGTAGGTGTTTACTTGCAAAAAGAGGTGGGCCAATGCTGTTCTAAGAAATGAATGAGTCAGCATGAGATTCAGCCGAATCCCGGCCCAGGAGTGGGTTCCAGTGCCAGCTGGCCCTTCTCTCACTGTGTGACCTCAGGCAAGTCACTTCCTCTCTCTGAGCCTTGGTTTCCTTATTTGTACAACAAGATGAAGCTATTAGCTCCAGAAGGTTCATAATGGCAGTCTTTGTTTACCCAGTAAATGTTTCTTGAGTGCCTATTATATACTAGGTCCTGGAGAAGCCACAGGGAACTAAGCAAACTTGGTTCTTGCCCTCCTGGAGCTCACAGTCCAGTGAGGGAAACAGATCCTGAACATCAATGCAGGACATTTCTAGCTGGTGAGGAGGACCTGGAGGATAATAGACTGGAGCAGAGGCTGAGCACAAGTGGAAAAATCCAGGAGGACCTCCCTGAAGAGGTGATACTTGTGGCCCAAATCATAAGAAGCTGACCATGGGATGAGCATGCCAGATAGAAGGAACAGTTTGTGCAAAAGCAAAGGTGACCGGAATTCAGAGGACAGGGTGGGTAGGACCACTTTCATGGGCATGTGGTCTAGGCAGTCGTCCAGGACCCCCATGCTTAGACAGGTACCACAGTGCGTTTGATTTACTGCTTTGCTGTTGCTGTCTTGAAGTTCCTGCTTTTTGAACAAGGGGCCTGCATTTTCATTTTGCCCCGTGCCTTACAAATTTCATAACCTGTCCCAAGGAGTAGGAAGTTCCATGAGGACCAAAGACCCTTTTTCCTGGAGCTGAACATGTTCACATAGATGCACACGCCTTAGATATGCCCACCTCCTTCATGCTGCACTCAATCCATTCACTGCACACATGTAGAGTTTCCCCATGTTCCAATGTATCCCCGAGCCTTTCCCACTTCACTGAATACTGATCCACTCCCACCTCCCTGCATTTACAAAAAAAAAAAAAAGATTTTATTTATTTATTTGACAGAGAGAGAGAGAGATCACAAGTAGGCAGAGAGGCAGGCAGAGAGAGAGGGGAAGCAGGCTCCCTGCTGAGCAGAAAGCCCGATGCGGGGCTCGATCCCAGGACCCTGAGATCATGACCTGAGCCGAAGGCAGAGAGGCTTTAACCCACTGAGCCACCCAGGCGCCCTCACCTCCCTGCATTTTTGCTGGAGGTCTTTCTCTGATGATGGAGTCCACTCTCCCCATACAATATGCTGTCCCAAAGTGCCAGAGAATTAATACCTCCTGGAGATCAGCTCCTAACCAACTGATGATGAGGGTTGGAGGATCAATACCGCAGCTCCCTTGAATCAGTATGACTCTGAGGTGTGTGTCTTATTGTCTCCCACAGGTCCCCAGAGGGATTGAGCTCCATGTCCCCTCAGTGCCAACTAACATGATAAAGTACCCTTTCCCGGCTGCCTTTCCTTCCCCACCTCTTCCTCATCCCCCAACCGATATGTCCTGGGATCACCTTCACCTCCCAAACAAACTACTTGCACTGAAATTCTTGTCTCTGGTCTGCTTCTAGGCAAATGCAAATTAAGACAATGTGTGCAGGGCACCCGGGTGGCTCAGTCGGCTAAGCATCTGCCTTCGGCTCAGGTCATGATCTCAGGGTCCTAGGACTGAGTCCCACATCAGGCTTTCTGCTCAGCAGGGAGTCTGCTTCCTCCTCTTCCTCTGCCCCTCCCTGCCACTCATTCTCTCTCTCAAATAAATAAATAAAATCTGAAAAAAAAAAAAAAAAAGACAACGTGTGCAAACACAGATGATGTATAGATACAGACTTTCTTCTCACTGACTCTTTATTGGAGGTCTGCGGCTGGCATGATCATTGGAGGTGGCTCATTTTTGGATCTCCTGGAGGCCCTCCTGGCCGTTCTTGGCTTCACATTCTAGAAAAGACAGGGGAAAGGAATGTGGGTGGCTCAGATGGTTAGGTGTCTCCCTTTGGCTCAGGTCATTGGGCTCCCTGCTCAGCGGGGAGCCTCCCTCTCCTTCTCCTTCTACTCCTCCCCCTGCTTATGCTCTCTCACTCTTTCTGTCAAATAAATAAAATCTTAAAAAAAAAAAAAAAGGACAGGGGAGTACAAGGCTTGGGGAATGGGGCCTGCCCCTGTTACGGTGCGACCCTGGATAGGGAAGAGGATGGGGCCCCAAGTGAGGCAGTGGGTACACTGCTGATTGCTGGCAAGTGTGCAGGTGAGACAGGGAGTATGCAGGTAACGTGAGATTGTGCAGGTGTGACTATAGAGATGCTTTAGTAATTGGGGTCAGGGGCTGGGTGGGATCATCAGATCAAGGTCGCGCTGGCTGGACATAGATTGCTCCGTCATAAGAGCTGTCCTCGGGGGTCAGGGATGCTGGGGCTGAGCAGGCATCCTCAAGGCTGAGATTGGGCAGAGGACTGAAACACAGGGTTAGGGGCTGGACAGAGGTTGCACAGGCAAAGGGGTTTTCTGTAAAGGGTCACAGTCTAAGTGTTGTGTGGACAGAGGGCCCTTTGGCTAGGGGACAGGAGTGAGGCCGAGGTTGGGTAGGCTGGGTGAGGCTGTGTAGGCAGAAGGGCTGCTGTAGGGTCAGGGTCCATGCTTTGGTTGGGAGGGCAGAGGTGTTGGGGCTGGGTAAAGGACAAGCTGGCTGGGTCAGGGCTGAGCCAAAGCTGCACAGGCGGAGGACGGTGAGTAGGGGCTGTTGCAAGTAGAATGAATGAAGTCTGGGTCTAGGTTGCCTGAACAGATGGACTGCAGGGGGGATCAGGAACCTGGCTGAGGCTATGTGGGCCTCGGGGTTACAGTAAGGAGTCAGGGGTCTGTCGAGGTTGGGCAGGCAGACAGGGGTCAGGGCTGCGGTCTGAACTTGCGCGGCAAGATGGGTCACAGGCTGAGGTAGTGCGGGATCTCGTACTCACCGCGGCGAAGCGCGGCCAGGTGCGCAGCAGGTCGAAGAGCGCATCCCCAGGGCAGTCGGTGCGCACGAGCTGGCGGTGGCCCAGCAGCTCATAGTCGGGCCGCAGGAGGCCAGCGCGCACTGCGCAGCCTGGGAGCAGGTCCTGCATGGTGTGAAGCGCAGCCTTCGCAGGCAGCTCGGCTGTGTAGTTGCCAACGAAGGCCACGCCGAAGCCGCGAGAGTTGTGACCGAGCGTGTGCGCGCCCACCCAGTGCCAGCCGCGGCCCTCGTACACATAGCCGTCTGAGCCGATTACGAAACTGTAGAGGGGAGGGGGAAGCAGGCACCACGCTGCGTGAGGGAGGCCCCGCCATTCATCTGGGCCCCTATCCCAGTTCTGCACCTGAGCCAAGAGCCACCTCCTTACCCAGGTCCGGCCTGTTCGATCTGACTCTGCTGCGTGCATCCTTTTCCCACTCCCCAAGTGCCATTGCAGAAACTATCCTGTTTTTCTGGTCGGTCAGTCAGCATTGGCCCCTCCCCTTTCTGCCCAGCCCCCTCCACGCTAACTCAAGTACAGCTCCTGCCCAGTTGAGAGACCTTTTCTGTCTTAGGTCATATTCCATCGATCCTCCGTCTCAGACCCGGCTCTTACCACAGGTCCTGCTACTTTCTCAGGTCCCGCCTCCTTTCCCAGTTCTTACCCCAGACCCAAGAATCCCACTGCTACGGAGGATTGGGTCAAGGCCACGCCCCTCTCAGTTTTGGCCACACCCACACCCAAGCTCCTCCTCCGTCTCGCCCCGTTGGCTCTGGTCCAAGCCCCGCCCTCGATCAGGCCCCGCCCACCCATGCTCCACCCTAAAAGGTTCGAGAGCCGGCGGCCTCAGTTTACCTGTAGCCAATGTCGTCCCAACCCCGAGTATCTTGGTGGAAGCGCTGCATAGAGCGCATGTTGGCGGCGCAGTGCGCGAAATCCGTGCAGGGTGGCGCGGGCACGTATGTGTGATGCACATACAAGAACCCGAGTGGCAGCTGCAGCGGCCTGGGACTGCCCCGATAGGGCGCGGCGCCCCAGCGGCAACGTGGGTGGATGGCCGGGCACCCTGCGGAGAAGGGAGTCCAGGGCTGGGGTCAGCCAGTGTTTCTCTGCCTGCCGCCTGCACCCCTGTTAGAGCGCACATATGGACCATCCCTCCAGACTCCCTCCAGATTTGAGGACATTTCCATCTTGCATCACACTGGCCCCCATGGGGCTCTAACTTCACTAAATTTAACAGCATTTCAGTCCTATTGGAAGATCTGCTATGCTTCCCATCACCTTGAGGATGAACCCCAAGAATTTTAGCTCTTATTTTAAGGCCCTTGGCAATCCAGGACCCAGCACTCTCCAGCTGGCTCTGCTCTGAGTTCTAGGGAGGAACAGCCACAGTGAGAAAAAAGGAATCTCAGCTTCCATTTATCATCAAACTCTAATTGTGTGCTACTTGCTTTCCCTGCTTCTTCTCTCTTAAACCACCCAGCATGTCCAAGAGGAAGCAATGATTTTCCCAGGCTTCACTGAAGAAGGTGAGGTTCAGAGAAGTGAAGCAACTTCCCTAAAGGTGCACAGGAGTAATGGCTGAACTTCCATTTGAACCTCTGTGCCTTTGCATGTCCTGAGCCCACTTCCTGGAATGCCCTTTACCTTCCCCGTCTCCTTTTTTTTTTTTTTTGGATGAACTTTTATTCATTCTTTAAGACCCAAATCTAGACTTTCTTTACCTGTGCAGCCGCCCTGGCTCCCCAGCCTGAACCCCTATTTCCCCCTCTGGAATCCTCCTGTTCTGGATCCCCTTGACGACATGAGCCTAAGAGTATATCTGTGGGGGGGCAGGGGTTCCAGGGGGTGGGGTCCCTTCTCACCCAGGAAGGCCTCAGTGAATTCCTTGGTAGCATTGGTGGCTACCTTTGCCAGCTGTTCTTGGCTCATGCCCCGCAGCTGAGGGTGTATTGGCTCCAGCCTCTGTAGCAGGATGAGGGCCCCCCATATCTGCTGCATCAAGGTGGGGGTTGAGGTCAGAGCAGCCGCGTTCTGCCGTCGGAAGTTGCTGCGAAGTCCCGAATCTCCAGCCACCCCGGCTCCATAATATTGGCTCAGTAGGTGGCTGAGAGGTGGCCGAGGCTCAGGGGTTCGGCTTAGATAATGTCCAAGGAGGGCCCCATCCAGGGCACCATTGAGGAAGGCCATGGTGACTGGTGATGCTCTGGAGTCTAAGAGTGTGAAGGTCCGGGGGGCAGATAGCTGGTCCCAGCAGCCCTCGGTCCCCAGGCCTAAGTGACTCCAGGTCTGAGGGCCCTGGAGGAAGGCCAGACCCAGGTCTCTGGCCAGGGTGACCACCAGGACGCTGTCCACAGTGGTCGGGGACCTGGCTTTGGCACCTGGCGAGTGGACTTGGACATCTGGAGAAGTGACTGGGACATCTGGAGAGCCAGGTCTAACACCTGGAGAGGTGGGTTTGAGATCTAGATCCGTGGCTCTATTATTTGGAGGCATAGCTCCAACATCTGCAGAGGTGCCATCTGGGGGGGCATCCCTGAGTCTTGGGGATGCAGCTCTTACATCCGGAACCACGGCTCCAGTGTCTGGAAAGGTGGCTCCAGCATCCAGAGGGGCGGCTGTGCTGTCCAAGGACAGGTTGACAACCCTGTTCCCTTGTAGCCCTGCCTCCAGGCCTGCCAGAAGAGGCTCCACGGCCACCGTGGAGCCATCAGGTGCCAGCACCACTCCGTATTCCTGCTCGTCCCGGATACCATGTTGGGCCACGTCCTTGATCAGGTCTCGAACCTCTGGGCTCAGTTGCTGGGGGTCCAGCCCGGTGGCCTTCATGTTCTGTCCCTGCAGCAGGAAGTGATGGAGGAGATCGTGGGGGCCAGACTCCTGGGCAAACAGCAGCCACGCAGAAGCAGTGTGACTGGCCTCCGTGGCTGGTACCTTCTGCTCGAGCTCAGCCAGGGCCTGGATGACAGAGTCCATGAGCAGGGGCAGCGTGGCTGCAGGAGGGGGAACAACATTAGCACAGTGACCCAGGACCCTCTGTCCCCCACCCCCTGCTGCTTCCACATTTTCTCAGGGCCCCCAGCTCTTCACCGGGCAACCCTGTGACCCCCACCCCATCCCTGTGTAGATGAGGACACTGAGGCACAGACAACCAGTTAAGGAGCTTAGACGATCAGTGAGCAGGAGAGAGACAGGGCCTGGCTGGTATTCTAAGATTGTTCCTTTGGGTACCAGGTGGAGAACAGATTTGGGGGAAGCTAGAGTAGGGAAGGAGGGACAGTGTGGGGGTAAGTGATAAAGATGGCCGAAGCCACGGTGGTGGGGGTGGGATGGGATGGACAGAAAGTTCCCAGGTGTTTAAGGGGGGAATGGGCAGTTTTTCTTGATGGATTGGAGTTTGGGGGATTTTAGAGGGAAAAGTGTCCCTAAGGATGACCAGGGAGGAGAGGGTGGACTGGTGCCCAGTGAGGGAAATCCCAGTGGCTGAACCTGGAACCCGAGAATGCTGGGCTCAGAGCTGGGTGGGATGCTGGATGATATGTATTTATGTATTTATTTATTTAAAGATTTTATTTATTTATTTGAGAGAGAGAGTGAGAGAGAACATGAGAGGGGAGAAGGTCAGAGGGAGAAGCAGACTCTCCGTGAAGCTGGGAACCCGACGTGGGACTTGATCCCGGGACTCCGGGATCGTGACCTGAGCCAAAGGCAGTCGCCCAACCAACTGAGCCACCCAGGCGCCCGATAGCTGACATTTATTAAACATTTACTATGTGCCAGGCCCCACTCTAGGTGACTTCTATAACTTAACCCGTTTAATCTTCACAATGACCCTAATGAGAACAGAGAGGTTGAATCATCTGCCTGGGGTCACACAGCTAGGAAGTGGCAGAGGCAGGATTTGAACCCAGGAAGTTTTAATCATTACACTATCCGGAGTCCATGTTCTTCTCCAGATGGTCCACACGATGATTCCTCTATAGCTTTGTTCTTCTTTTTGCCTAAAATGCCCTTTCCTGTTTCTCCATCAAGTAAAATCTTTCCCCCTTCTTCCTGTCTTAAATCTATGTCTCCTCCTCCAGGAAACTTTCCTGATTTTTGCTCTTCTGGCCCCAGGTCCTTCCCCCGGCTCCTGTCCTAACTCTCTGGGCAGCATCTGGAGACTGGGGTTTCCTGGAGACAGGGGCCTCCTGGGTCTCCAGCCTCGCCCTCTGCAAGGCTGGACACAGAGGGGGAAGTAGTACACTCGTACAGATCTGGGTCCTGGCCCCAGGTCCCTGCCTCCCGACCCACCTGTCCCTGGTTCCGGCTGCAGCAGCAATCCGAGCAGGATCCAGAGGACACCCTGGGCCACCATTGTGGGGTTCCAGATTCTGAGGGACAAATCTGGTTGACCTCAGCGGAGACCTTGGCAAAACTGGAAGGCGATGGGCATGGAGAATTGAGCGGTGCCTTTGGCCACTGTCAAAGTCAAAGTCCAGCGGTGAATGACACGGCTGCCCCTCGCAGAGCTGTGGGCGGGAGGTAGTGGAAGCATGGGGACAGAATGCCCTGAGTCAAGGTCATCTGGATCTCAGGGGCTTCCCCATTCTATCCTGTCCCTTCCAGGCTGAGATCAAGGGTCAGCAGGGCACGCCCATCCCAGGAGGGGCCTGGAGGCCAATTAGTTCAGACTCCAACAAACTCTGCCCATTCCCAAGAGAGGTAGGCTGAGGCCAGTCCTGCAACCCTTACCCACTTCCTGTAACCATTGTTCTGGAGCTGCAGCTGGCCACCAGAAGGGACTCTCAGGTGCCCGCCAAACTGGTAAGGCCGGCTGTGCTGGGGGAGGAGAGAAAAGGAGAGGCCTGGGGTTGGTACCGCCTCCTGCCTTCCTTTCTATCAGCACCTCAGGCTCAGGCAGAGGCTGGGTACAGGGGCTGGGGACTGTCTGCTGGGGCCTGCTCTGAGCCCCTGGGATCAGGAGCTGTCACCTCTGGCCCAGTTCCAGGTCCTGGTCCCAAGCAGCCAGAGGAAGCTGAGAGCAGGGATTGGACCAGAGCATTCAGGACCCTGCCTTTGTCCTCGGAGCTGGCTTCTGGGCTCACCTGGGTTGGCAGTGAGGGGTCCTCTTCTTTTCCGGTGCAAAGCAGGTGGCTGAGTCCCACAGGAATGAACCTGCCTCCCCTTTATTCCGGACTCAGGTGCAGGTGGGATGGGCTCCAAGTGGTTGGGGCTGTGGTGTGAATTGCTTCACTGTGGGCCTCCCACCCCGAAACCAGCTTGGGGAGTTTCCAGGAGACCCACCAGCCTGGGGACTCAGTATGGGGCGGGCCCTGGGTGGGCCTGGGAATTCTCAGGCTGAGCCAGGTCTGGGATTCCCGGGGTGGTGGTGGGGGGTGTTTCGCAGATATAGAGTGTCCTTTCTCTGGGGACCAAGCATCACATAGTGGGGGCTCAGGGAGTAGGTGCTCGGGGAGGGAAGGAATGGAAGCCACTCCCCAGGGGATTCCAAGGAAATCTCCTCTGAATCCCAGTTTCCAAGGATTTGGGGACAGGGGCAGTGGGGAAGGGAGATGGGCTCTGCCTGGACTGTGAGCCCATCTGGTGGGAGGACTGAGTAAGGAGAGAGAGGCATTTGCTTAGGGTACAAAATTTTTTTTTAATATTTTATTTATTTATTTGACAGAGAGAGAGATCACAAGTAGGCAGAGAGGTAGGCAGAGAGAGAGGGGGAAGCAGGCTCCCTGCTGAGCAGAAAGCCCGATGCGGGGCTTGATGCGGGACTCTATCCCAGGACCCCGAGATCATGACCAGAGCTGAAGGCAGAGGCTTAACCCACTGAGCCACCCAGGCACCCCTAGGGTTCAAAATTTAAGATGGTGCTGAAAATCTGTCATCAAGTCATATTTTAATGTGATATTTTAAAAGACCAAAGTGAATGTGAAAAATCCACAATAAACAAAATATCAACTTTTTAGAGAAAAAGAGGATCGGGAACAGCTCTGTGCTGAGGCGTATGGGAGCCAGAGGTAAAAGTTAAAATCAGGAATCGTGATCCTGTCTTTGTGCCTTGCTTGCTTTACCCTAGTGCCCCCAGAATGTGGAGGAGTGGCTGAGGAGATCCCCACCTGGTGTCCACCTGGACTGGGAATGACCTTGCCCTGGCGTTATGGACTCCGGATCTGTCCCTCTGTGCTCCCGCTGACTGCAGCCGCGGAGGACCCTTCTGGTTTTATGTCACCATCCATTTATGCTCATTTTACCCAGAAGGAAGGTGAGCTCAGGGAGGTTAAGTAACTTGCTCAAGGTTGCATTACTGGAACCTGGGGAGTGCTCCAAGGGCAAAATATGTTTCCACTATCCTGTGACTGGGTCAGGGTCAGGGTAATTCACACGAGGAAGTGTTTACAGACTTTCACACTCAAGAATTTCTGGGCTAGCCATCCAGACAGCCTTGATTCCCTTTTGAAGCTTGGAATTCGTGGCAGGGGCTAGGTAAATTTCAAGCCAGGGGTATGTCATGGCCGGCCAGCATTTCCCTTAGAGTCTGTTTGGGATTTGTGTCCTGGAGTGGGACCCTTCCTCCAGGAAGCCTCCCAGATTACTCCTGGTCCCCCCCCCCCTTTTCCCATCTTGGCTTTCTAGCCTGGGGTGCCTCCCTTTGACTCAGACCCATCCATGCAGGGCTAGGAGTTTCTCTTTCCGGTTCTATCTCACCCAAACTGGGAGATGCCGAGTCATCTTAGGATGCGCAGAAGTACCTGGCACAGGCCAGAGACCAGGTGGTTATCTGGGAGGGATTGCCGAGTGCACAAAATGCCTGATTGAGGATGTGGGGTTAATTGGGGATTGGGCTGTGAAACACATGCGCGCGCGCACACACACACACACACGCACCGACACACCGAAGTGCCTGGTCTGGGCTGGGCCTGGAAGTTAGCAGAAAGGCTGGGATTCCCATGATGAATCACCAGTCCCCACCCATGCTTCTCTTACACCTCATGAGGACCACCTACCAGGGTAGGTCAAGGCCCCTCTAGACTCAAGTGAACAGTCATTGTCCAGGGCCTGGGCATAGCTCTAATGCAGGTAGCATTGACACGGACAGACAGAGTCCTGGGCCCTGGATCCGGAGTGAAGGTGGGATCATGGCCAGAGGCCAGAGGAAGAGGAACTTGGGGCAAGACTAGGCTTGGGGCCAACATCAGAGTTAATAATGTTCACTTTGGTAGCAGAAGAATAGTCATGAAGACCCTGATAATAATTATTCATAATAAAAACTGTCATGGGAGGGGCTTAAAGCTAAGATTTTATTTATTTATATGTCTGTAGTTTTTTATTCAGTTCCGGGTTTTGTTAAGGGATGTAGAGCAGGAGTCTACGAACGACAGCCTATGGGCTGGCCATCTGTTTTGTAGACGATGTATTTTTTTGCTTTTGGGGTTTTTTCAAGGTGAAATTCACCGAATATAAAATGAACCATTTAAAAGTGTATAATTCTATGGCATTTAGTACATTCAGAATGTTGTGCAATCATCAACTCTGTCTAGTTCCAGAATATTTCTATCACCCTGAAATAAAACCCTGTGGCCACTAGCAGTCACTGTCACTATTTCCCAGCTTCTGGGAACCACTGACCTCCTTTCTGCCTGTTCTAGATGTTTCGCATACATGGGATCAGACACTACGTGAGTTTTGGTGTCTGGCTGTTTTTTTTCACTCAGGATCATGTTTCTGAGGTTCATCTGGGTTGTGGTGTGAATCAGTGCTTTTTATCATGAATCATTCTTTTTTATGGCTGAATAATATTCCACTGTATGGATGTGCCACAATTTGTTTATGTAAATAAGCAGATAAACAAATTTATGTAAACAAATGACAGGAACACATCCTCCCCTGTTCATTTACATATTGTCTGTGAGTGTCCTCACGCTATAATAGCAGAGCTGAATTTTAGCAGCAGAGACCATCTGGCCTGCAAAACCCGAAATATTTGCTACACGGCTTCCCCCTCCCCCAGCTTTATTGAGCTATAACTGACATGTAACACTGTGTAAAGTTTAAGGTGTGCAACACAATGATTTGGTATATGTATATTGCAAAATATGTACCACAATAAGGTTAGTTAACACATCCCATCACCTCACGTAGTTATCTTTTTTTTTTTTTTTTTTTGTGGTGAGAACTTTTACAATCTACTCTCTTAGCAACTTGCAAGTGTACAATACAGTCCCGTTAACTGGAGTCACCATACAGTGCGTTAGATCCTCAGACCTTATTAATGTGATATCTCAAAGTTTGTACCCTTTGACCAGCATCTGCCCATTTCCCCATCCTCAACCCCTGGCAACTTCTACTCTACTTCTTCTTCTATGAGTTCACTTTTTTTGTTTTTTAGGCTCTCCATATAAGTGAGATCACACAGTACTTGTCTTCAGCTGGCTTATTTCCCTTAGCTTAATGCCCTTCACTGCCATTCATGTTGTTGCAGGATTTCCTTCTTTTTTCTTATGGCTGAATAATACCCAATTGTATATATATGCCACCTTTTAAAAAATCTGTTCATTCACTGAGGGACTCTTAGATCGTTTCCATGTCTTGGCGATTGTGAATCATGCTGCAGTGAATACGAGGTTGCAGATAGGTCTTTGCTGTAGTGATCTCATTTCCGTAAGATATATGTGGACTTTTATTTTATTTTTATTTATTTTTATTTTTTTATTTTTTTATTTTTATTTATTTAGTTATTTTAAAGATTTTATTTATTTATTTGACAGACAGGAGAGAGATCACAAGTAGGCAGAGAGGCAGGTAGAGAGAGAGAGGGAAGCAGGCTCCCTGCCGAGAAGAGAGCCCGATGCGGGGCTCAATCCCAGGACAGGACGCTGAGATCATGACCCGAGCTGAAGGCAGAGGCCTTAACCCACTGAGCCACCCGGGCGCCCCTATTTATTTTTATTTTTTAAAAAGATTTTATTTATTTATTTGACAGAGATAGAGATCACAAGCAGGCAGAGAGGCAGGCAGAGAGAGAGGGGGAAGCAGGCTCCCCACTGAGCAGAGAGCCTGATGTGGGGCTCGATCCCAGGACCCTGAGATCATGACCTGAGCCAAAGGCAGAGATTTTAACCTACTGAGCCACCCAGGTGCCCTGATATATGTGGACTTTTTTTTTTTAAAAGCTGTCCACGCAGCTTTTTTTTTATTTTTTTAATGTATTTATCTCAAAGAGAGAGTGAGAGAGAGCATGAGAGGGGAGAAGATCAGAGGGAGAGGCAGACTCCCCGTGGAGCTGGGAGCCCGATGCGGGACTCGATCCGCAGACTCCGGGATCATGACCTGAGCCGAAGGCAGTTGCTCAACCAACTGAGCCACCCAGGCGCCCTATATGTGGACTTTTAATAAAGTTTGCTGACCCCTGCTGAGCCAGTTAACCCAAGTTCAAATTCTCACTCCGCTGCTTACTAGCCAGAGCAAGTGACTTAATCTCTAACTCTCACTTTGTCTATCTCTAAAGTGGGAGAACAGTACCAACCTCATAGTGTTATTTTGGGAGCTAAATGAGGTGATCCTACGTGCTGAGGACCATCTTTGCATGTGGAAAGTATGCAATAAATAGAGCTGTTTCTGCCCCCCACTCACCCTCCACTGGCCCCAGCCTCCCCGGCAGAGGTCCAGTGCACAGGATAATCTATGATGGCTGGAGTCCTTCTTCCTCTATGAGTCCGGACTCATAGGCATGTATTATTTCTGCATCTGGGGCACTTGTCCAACCCAAGGCTTCCCAACTGGCCTTGCCCCCCACAGCAACCAGCTGGGCCCTTAGCCAGTCTGGACCACTGCCAGATCACTGAAGCCAGACAGGCCAGCCCCAGAATTGGTTGAACCCAATTTGCCAAAGAGAAAGCAAAGTTGCTGATGTGTGCCAACGACCCTAGAGCCGCCAGCTGGGGAGATTCCACCATCCCTGGAGGGCAGAAGTTGAGTTCAGTCGCATCTTAGAATAGAGGTGAGATTTAATCTCTCAACACCTGGTGCTGGAACTGGAGAGGAGGGAGTTTTGTAACTGAGGACGGGACATATTATAGCGAAATCATGAGCTCAGCCCTTGGCGGTATGCTAGAGGCCAAGAATGAGTATGGGGTAAATGGGGCCAGATGTTGGTACACCCTGGGGAATATTTACTGAGCACCTATGTCTCCTAGCTGTTGTCACCCTGCTTCAAGAGAATGACACAGGGCAAAGGGCTTTAACCATTTTCTGAACAGAAAATTTCAAACATATTCAAAAGTAGAGAGAATTATATAATGAATCCCCATATGTATCCATCATCCAATTGATGTGTGTCAACTCATGAGCCATCTTCTCTCTCCCATAATTGCCACCCACTGTCTCTCTTCTGTGATGTTCTCTGCCATTGGTGATCACCACCTAGACCTGTTAATCCATTAGCAGCTACAACAGAGTGATATTGGGATGATTTATTCCTTCTTCATTTATTAGATGGAATACATCTGGAGAGAGAAACATCCTCTCATCTACCATTTGGTTACCAGGTGGTACAATTCACATGGAAAGGCAAGATCAATGCTTGATATCTTTCCTTCCCTCGTTTTCAAAGTCATTGCTGGGCTCCTTAACATCCTCCCAGGGTAGATAATGAGATTTCCCACCCCCCTCATAGTTTTACAAATTCATAGACTTAAACTACTGAAATGTGTGAATACATTGCAAGGTTTTTTTTAATATTTTATTTATTTATTTGACAGAGGGAGAGAGATCACAAGTAGGCAGAGAGGCAGGCAGAAGGAGAGGGGGAAGCAGGCTCCCTGCGGAGCAGAGAACCCAATGCGGGGCTCGATCCCAGGACCCTAAGATCATGACCTGAGCCAAAGGCAGAGGCTCTAACCCACTGAGCCACCCAGGCGCCCCAACATTGCAGTTTTTTTTTAAATCATAGTCAAATTATTATCCCTCCTTTGGCCAGTGGACTCATTTTGACTCCTGAGTTCTTTTGACAGGACTTTTTCTTTCTTTATGATGTAACAAGATATTTCAGGAATATCTTGTAAGGTACCTGCCACAAACCTGCGAATCAACCTTTTCCCCAGGGAGCCCTTCTTCCTTTGATTGGAAAGTGGTACTTAGAGATAGCAATCAAAGTGCTAAGGGTGCTCATGGCTGCTGGGTTAGTTGTTTCTAGGACTTTTCACTGGACAGAAATAGGAAATCCCCTACCATTTTTTCTTTTTAATTTTTTAAGTATTTATTGATTTATTAATTTTTTGAGAGAGTTAAAGAGGGTGTGGGTGTGAGCAGGGTGGGGCAGGGCAGAGTGAGAGGGAGCGAAGGAGAGAGAATCCCAAGCAAGCTCCATGCCTAGCGTGGAGCCCGTCTTGGGGCTTGATCTCATGACCATTAGATCATGATCTGAGCCAAAATTGAGAGTTGGATGCTTAATTGACTGAGCCACACAGATGCCCCTGTTTTTTTTCTTGTCAAGGCTGACCAATATTCCATTGTATAGATAGGCCACATTTTGTTTATCCATTCATTTGACGATGGACATTTGGGTTGTTTCCACTTTCGGCTATTGTGAGTAGTGCCGCTTGTGAACGTGAGTATACAAATATCTGTTTGAGTTGAGTTCTCACTTTCATTTCTTTTGGGTATATACCCAGGAGTGGAATTGCTGGATGATGTGGTAATTGTATGTTTAATTTTTTAAGAACCTGCCAGACTGTTTTCCACAGTGGCCGCATTTTACGTTCCCACCAGTGTTTCACAAGCGTTCCACTTTCTCTACACTTTTGCCAACATTTGTTATTTTCTTTTTTATAATAGCCATCCTAATGGGTGTGAAGTGAAGGGATTATTTTTTAAGTCTAATATTACCTTAGAATTATGTGAGATATATGTATGATTCTAAAGTCAAATCTGCAAAACAAGGTGTAGAGGAACATCTAGCTTCTATTCATTTACCTTTCATCATGTTCTTTCCCTCCTCCTCAGGTAATCATTTATAATTTTTTCATGGTCTGTTGTTCCATTTTAAAAACACTATATACATCTATATATCTGTCACTAGTATATTTTATATATAATATATATTGGATCCCATCATGTGGCTGTGCCTTGGTTTATTCAACCATACCCTATTGATGGACTTATGGGCTATTTCCAGTCTTTCGAGATGTGTGTGTGTGTGTGTGTGTGTGTGTGTGTGTGTGTGTATTTAAAGATTTTATTTATTCGACAGAGACAGACACAATGAGAGAAGGAACACAAGCAGGGGGAGTTGGAGAGGGAGAAGCAGGCTTCCCACTGAGCATGGAACCCAATGCAGGGCTCGATCCCAGGTCCTGGGATCATGACCTGAGCTGAAGGCAGATGCTTAATGACGGAGCCACGCAGGCACCCCTTGATATATGTATTTTTAAAGCTTTTATTTATTTATTTGAGAGAGAGAGTGAGTGAGAGAGGAAGCATGAGCGGGGGGAGGGGGAGAAGCTGATTGCCCTGCTGAGCAGGGAGCCCTATGCAGAGCTCGATCCCAGGACCCTGAGATCATGACCTGAGCCAAAGGCAGGCGCTTAACCAATTGAGCCACCCAGGTGCCCCAGTCTTTTGATATTTTCAATAGTGCTGTTATGAAAAGCCAAGTTCATTTATCTTTTTCTTAGTTTTGCAAGGGACCTTTGGGATATATTCCCCTAAGTGGATAAATGTGCATATAATTTTGCCAGATATACCAACTTCTCCTCCCCAGGGCTTATATCTCTTTGCCTTCCCACTAGTAAAACCTTTTCATTTGATCTGGTAGACTCCTATATATTCTTCAAGACCTATCTCCAATATCTCGGTTTCCAAGAGGCCTTCCCTTCTCTCTGGCTTTCTCCTCTTGGCTTTTCCAGCTCTGGGCTCCTTTCTTTGGCTGAGCCTTGACACTGAGCTGTTGGGACTTTCTGTGTCCAACTCTGTACTCTCCAGACTGCGGGCTTCTAGAGGGCTGGCTCCAGGGTTGAGTCTTCTAAGGCATTCGGCGTGTGACTGGTCATAGAGAGGTGACAATAACAGGTATTTTCTCTGAACAAAGGACAGCCCCTTGGCCCTGGGCCTCCCTTGCTGTTTCCTCCTTGCCCAGGGAAAAAGAACCAGGTCAAGCTGGCTAATATCCTGGGTTCTGCTGTCTGTCCTCTGGCTGAGTCACCTGTACTCAGGACGGTAAACTCAGTGTGGGTGTCTGTCACCTGTATGGCTCCCAGGCAGAGGAGTGGGACCTGCCTGAGGTCAGGGAGACCCCATGTCCCATTCAGTCTTCCCCACTCCCGAGGTGGAGCACCTCCCCTCTCTGTGCCTTGATTTCTCTAACTCTAAAACGGCAATAATGCGCTTATCTCACAGCCTTAGCAAAGGAATCAGTGATACAAAATTGTATCAACCGGGGGCACCTGGGTGGCTCAGTGGGTTAAAGCCTCTGCCTTCGGCTCAGGTCATGATCTTGGGGTCCTGGGCTGGAGCCCTGCGTCAGGAAGCAGGACCTGCTTCCCCCTCTCTCTCTGCCTGCCTCTCTGCCTACTTGTGATCTCTCTCTCTCTCTCTGTGTCAAATAAATAAATAAAATCTTTTTAAAAAATTGTATCAACCCACTTCCCACTATTTATTTATTTGCTATGTATTTATTATTGCAGTGAAATTCCTGTAATGTAAAATTAATCATTTTAAAGAGAATAGTTCTGGGGCATTTAGTACATTTACAGTGTTGTGTAATCATCACCTCTATCTGGTTCCAGAACATTTTCATCACCCAAGACGGAAACTCCATACTGATTACATAATCACTTCCCATTTCCCCTCCCCTCAGCTCCTGGCACAACCACTCTGCTTTTTGTCCCTAAGAATGACCTATTCTGGATATTTCATACAAAAGGGATCATACACTATGTGACTTTGGTGACTGGCTTCTTCTTCTTCTTTTTTTTTTGAGATTTTATGTATTTATTTGACAGAGAGAGAGACATCACAAGCAGGCAGAGAGGCAGGCAGAGAGAGAGGGGGAAGCAGGCTCCCTGTTGAGCAGAGAGCCCGATGCGGGGCTGGATCCCAGGACCCTATGATCATGACCTGAGCCAAAGGCAGAGGCTTTAACCCACTGAGCCACCCAGGTGCCCCTGGTGACTGGCTTCTTTCACTCAGTGTAATACTTCTGAGGTTCATCCTCATAGTGTGTGTCAGGGCTCTGTTCCTTTTTACAGCTGAATGACATACCACTGTGTGTCCATAGGATATTTTGCTTACCCATTCATAATTTCAGGGACATTTGGGGTATTTCCACTTTTGGCTATTGTAAAGAGTGCTGCTGTGAATATGTGTGTACTTGCACTTGTTTGAATACTCTTTTCAATTCTTTGGGGTCTCTACCTAGAAGTGGAATTGCTGGGTCATATGGTACCTCTATGTTTAACTTTTTGAGGGACCACCAAACACTTTCTATCTCTGTTGCCTCACAAAGCCAGTGAAGAGAGAATTCCAAGTGAAGAATTCTAAGTCCCCATTTGGCAGCCAAGGAAACTGAGGCTTGGAGTGGTGGCCCCACCCCATCCTGAGGCTAATGGCCATCATCCCCTGTCTGCTTAGTGACCACTAAGTGCTGGACACTTGCTAAGGAAGGGCTTAGGATTGGGCCCTTCATAGTCTCCACATCTCTGGACTCGGACAGATCTGGGTTTACCTCCCAACTTGGGCAAGTTGCTTCCTTCCTCTGAGCCTCCACCTCTCCCTATATAAATCATCATAATCCAAGTCCTTCCTTTATTATGGAGACTCAACATGGTACTGTAGGCAGAGGATGGTACCTATATCATGCCTTCGATTTATGAAGGATCAAACAAACAAGGACGTGGTCGACTGAGGCTGAGGCAGGGGTGGGGTGGGGGGGGCTGGAATAACTTGCCAAAAGTCACACAGTAGTTGCTGACTAGCTTCACCCTACAAGCATTTTTGAGAAATTTTCTGAAGCTTAATCTTTCTGGAAGCTAGTGAGGAGAAATTCCCAAGGAAGGCCCTCTGGGGTGGAGGGCAGTTTGCTGCTAGGTTGCTTTGCTGTTTGGGGAGCTGACCTTTGATAACACAGAATCTTGCTGAATCAGCCTGGGGATAGCCTGTGGTCATGAACCACAACTGGTTCCCTGGTGGAGGTAAACTTTGCCCCAACCCACTCACTCCTCCTTTCTGTTCTGCAGTTTATATCAGCACATTGGGAGGCAGGGTGACTTCCGGTGCCCCAAACAGGCACGGGCCAGGCACTTCCTTGCTCCCAGGCATCGTCTCCTACTTGTCCCTCTCTTGTGGGCCACCCTTCTTCCTTCCCTCTCCTTTCTGCGGTACATACACTAGAACTTTCAGGATCTGGCTTCTACTAACCCTTCTAATCTCTCCTCATGGGTTCCTTATTCCAGCCTACTAGCCTCTTGCTTCTTGAGTATGCTACCCTCATTCCACCCTAGGGCCTTTGGACTTGCTGCTCACTTTGCTTGGAGTGCTCCAATTCATGTCTTCCTATCATTCATGGATCACCGAAACATTACTTCCTCCTAGAAGCCTATCCCTAACCACCCTATGTAAACTAGGTTCCCAGTCCCTCCTTGTGAGCTCATTCTATATACCAAGATCCTTACCTGACAGTATCTTATTCATCTGTTTATTTATCTAATGTATTTATTTATTTACTGTTGCCTCCCCCAGTTGGAGGGAAACTCCACGGGAGCAGGGACCTCTCTTGCTCACCGCTGCATCATCAGGGCTGAGACCAGTGCCTGGCACGTAGCATTTAGGTGTTCACTAAATTTCTGTGACTGTGACTGTGACTGACTGACCATTGGGCTTCTTCTCATAAGTATGAATTTTCTTCCCTCCTAAACTGGATCATGAGGATAAATACCTTTTTATACTCAGCCTCCAAGTCCCGGGAAGCTCCTCAGATGAGCTGCAGGGGCTAAATTCCTGACTCTGTTCTACCAGGCTGTGTGACTTTGGGCAAGTTACTGCCTATCTCTGGGACTCCAATTTTAAAACAAAGTTCTTAACTTCCTCTCTCCCCCCCCCGCCCCACAAAATCTAGTGAAATCTGTGGCTCCAAGTCTCTCCTGAAAAGATGAACTCCTGATTTTGCACATGATTTTAAGGGATTTAATGATCCCACAAAATCCGATGCTGGACTTCCTCTCCAGCTGATCCATATTGAAATTGATTTGTCCATTGACTCAGTTGGTCAGCAGGTATTCAAATGACGCCAGTATTTTGTGCCCACCCTCATGGTGGGAGATTCTGGGGCCCCAAAAGTTCCAACCTCTGGGCTCTGAGGTTTCCAAGGGCGGCGGGAGGTGGGGGTGGGGGATGGGGGGTGGGTGGAGAGGTCAATTGCAGCTAGACACTGCCCTCCAGTAACTAGGTTAACTGGAAGAGCCAGAGGGGCAACTGGGGTACAGCTTGGGAAGGGGGTATAGACAGGTTCTTGGAGAGGGGGCTGTTGCAGCTGGGTTTTGAAGGATAAATAGGATTTGGTCTGGCAGGGAAGGGCGTTCCAGCAGAAGAAACAGTTTTGGGGGATTTGAGGGAGGAAGGAGAAATAATAACGCATTTACACAACATATTTTTAGGAAGGGATCGCTTTCAGGTGGGAGCCTCAGGCCCACCCCAAGAGGGAAGGAACATGAGCATCATCATTTTACAGTTGAAAAGAAAGAGGCACAGAGATGCTGAGAGATGTACTCCAGGCCACAGAGCAGGTAAGTGGCGGACCCGGACCTAGACGCTCTCAGGCTTCTTCTAAAGGGGCATTCTGAGTGGCTGGGGACAAAAGAGTTGTTTCTGATAAACTGAGGCATGTGGGGAGGGCCGAGCCTGATTAGTTGAGGGAGGAGTAGTTCAATCGGTTGAGGAGAGGAGCACGGACGTGGACTCCAGGTGTCTGTGATGCAGGAGAGGAGTGTCTTGAGAGAAGGGAAGGCACAGTGTGATTGGCTGAGGGCTCGGAGACCATTTAATTGACTGAGGTGTAGGAGGGTAGAAATCTGATTGGCCAAGGGGAAGTCGGACCGGGGTATCATTGATGCCCCAAGTACCTTTTAGCTTCCACTTCGCAAATCCCGCAAATCCCGCGTCCCTGGGCCCTGGCAGAGGGAGGTGGAGATTAATCCCCCACCAACTGTGGGGGAATGGGGACAGGTGTATGTGGAGGAAGGGAGGGGGCTGGGTCACTCCAGGCAGAGTCCAGGGAGGACACCTCCCCAACCGTACCTGGTGAGAAGTAATCTTGCGCCCACTCCCCTTCACGACCCCCCCCCCCCAGGAGAGCAACGTCCTTACCCCGCGATGCTCCCTGCTCCCCAGCAGCAACCCCCAATTCTAGGGGAGCGTGCTGTCCATCTCTCTAGCCTCTCAAGACCAGGGCCTCTCCTCCCGCCGCCCGCCCCGAGGGGTGGCCTGCACCCGCCTGGCTCCTCATTGTGCGACCAACTCCCCTTTTCCCTCTCTTCCCATTTGCGGTCCTTCTCTCCATCCCCTTCTCCCTTCCTCTCTAGTTAGTCTCCATTTCTCCATTGAAAACGCCAGCCTAGATGTGGCCCAGGCCCAAACCCTTGGCGTCACCCTGACTTTCCTCCTCTCACACCCACATTCCGTCTGTCAGCAGGTCCCGGCACCCGTAAACAAACCCCCAATCCTACCACCTTTCACAACGCGGTCCCTCCAGGGCAGCTCCTCCCCTCGCTCCTCCCGCCGCTCTGGCGCCCCCTTCCGTCGGCGCATTAATAGCGCAGGGAGCCAGGGAAATCCGAGGCGGGCCCCGGCGCAGTCAGCATCCTCCCCGGCTGGGAACGGTCCGCGGCGCCACCTTTCCCCAGAGGAAAACCCGAAGTGCCTCCCAGTGGCACGATCCGTCCGGTTCCCTCCCAGCCCCTGTCTCCTCCCACTCTCTGTCGCTCACTCAGGTCTGGCCTCACTGGGCTCCTGCCCGTTTCTTCAGGCACGATCCAGCCTCTGGTCTCTGCTCAAAGAGTACCTCAGAGAGGCTTTCCTCCTCCCGTTGCCTCCCTGGACTGTCCTCCACAGCGCACATCCCATAGAATAACCTTTTTGCCTATGTGTTTCTAGTTATGCTTTATTGCATGTCCACCTAGAACAACGCAGGGTACTCCTGGGAACTTGGTGTTTGCTGAATGAGTATGTGCTCTGTGCCCGCTGGGGCTGGGGGAAAAGGCAGGGAGTGAGAAAGAGCCTGTCTACCTGCACAGAGCCCCCCAAGCTAAGCAAACCGTTCCAAGAGTGAGTTTGCTGTGACTGAGGACGCCCCCGGGGGGTTGTGGCTGCAGGGAGTGGGAGCTTGAACTGAGCCCAGAAGTTAGAGAAGCCCTCAGAGAAAATGGAGAAATAGGAGTTAGCAGAGCAGGGGAGAGGGAAGAGAATTCCAGGCAGAGGGAACAGCATGTGCAAAGGCTTTGAGGGGGGAGAGATGGCCTTGAAGTGTTTGGAAAAATGGTTGCAAGTGGCAGTGAGCTAGAGTGTGGTAAGTGATGAGTTGGAAGGACCTATTTGCTGTTCCATTCATCCTACACCCCTGAACTGCTCTGGTCTTTGCTCCAAATCTTGAATTACCTCCTGCCTTGTCTCTGCCCTTCTGCCCCCTATTTTGTGTCCTGGGAGGCTGACTTGTATGGACCCCTCAACCTTTTCCTGATGGCTTCTGGTTGGGTTCAACCAATAGGGAGCCACAGCAGGCACTGGAGGGAGGGAGGAGACTGAGGCCAAGGTATTAAGATCTCCTCTCCTCTCCTGAGTGGTCCACGCAGGCTGGTGTCCCTCAACCAACAGCTCTTGCCAGGCAATCCTCTCTGTGCACATAGCCCTATCAAGTCCAGGTTCTAGCAACTGCTTTTGCCCCATAGCCCCAGGTCCTGGGGCTCTGGGGTGGTAACGGCTCCCTGGCTGCACTATCTTTTTGAAATAGTGCTTTTATTAAACTCTTTCCAGATTACCCCATTTGAATGTTCTGTTTCCTGCTGGCTCGCTCTCTCTCTTTTATTGAGGTGAGATTCACATAATATAAAGTTAACCCCCTTGAAGTGTATAATTCAGCGGCATTAGTACATTCACAAATATTGTGCATCCACACTGCTGTCTAGTTCCAAAATTTTTCCATCAACCCAAGAGGAGATCCTGCACTCATTCTCCTTGGATATGGGCTTCACTCCCCACTGCCATGTCCCACCGTCACTGGCCATCCCTAGTGTGCTCTGTCTCTATGGATTTACCTCTTCCGGTCATTTCACAGGAATGCAGTTATACAATGTGTGACCTTTCGTGCCTGACTTCTTTCACTCAGCATGTTGCTTTTGAGATTCACCCATGGGGTAGTATGTGTCAGGGCCTCATTCTTTTTTATGGCTGAGTAATATTCCACCGCACGGATGGACCACATTTGTTTCTCTGTTGATGGATACTCGGGTTGTTTGCACCTTTTGGTGACCGTGAATCATGCTGCTCTGAATCGGTGTGGACATATGAACATGCAGGGACACCAAGTCCCTGTTTTCACTTCTTTTGGTGATATACTTGGGAGTGGAATTGCTGGCTCATATGGTAATTCTATGTTTAGCTTTTCGAGGAACTGCTAAACTGTTTTTCATCGCGGCTGCACCATTTTGCGTCTTCACCAACAGTGTTGGAGGAGATTGCTCTTCTTTTTGTCTCTGCCCCCAAAAAGTCTGCTGTGAGCTTCTGGAGGCCGGGGGAAAACTCTTCCCCTCACTCCTGCCATGCTTCTCCTCTGTCTGCTTCCATACGTTTCTCTGGGACCATCTCCCTAATCTGGCCACCACCTCCATGTCTCATCCTCCCACTTCGATTCTAGTTTGTTGGTTTCTACCAGGCTGAGGACTCTAGTGCCTGGGAACCACGGAGCCCTGTCCCTTCCCAGGCCCTGGGCCCCTTGACCTCTGGGCACAGGCCACTCTTCCTCAACCTCCCAGATGTGGCTCATCTCTCCCTCCAGCTTCATGCCTCTGCCTGCCCTCTCTCTAAATGCAGCTGTGATCCATGCTTCTGTCAACCCATTCTCTGTCCACCTCCTCCTGGGTGGCCTCACTGACCCACTCCCTGGGGAATCCATGTCCCCCCAGGACAGGTGACTCAGAGATGCACTTCTCATGATGGGCCCAGCTGTCTCCCAGGTGCCTCTCCTCGGCAGACAGGGCGTCTCAGCCTCAGCTCTGCTGACACCTGGGGTGGGATCATTCCCCGTGGTGGGGGCTGGGCTGTGCATTGTAGGACGTTCAGCAGCGTCCCTGGCCTCTGCTCACTGGATGCCAATCGATCCTCCCCCTCTACAATGTGACAACCAAAGGTATCTCGGGACATTGCCAAATGTCCCCTGAGGGGATAATCTGCCCCAGTTGAGACCTACTGGGATCGCCCCAATCCAACCACATGCTCCAAGTGTTGATGTCCGTCTAGCTCATAGTCTGTGCCAAGCCTAGGGCTGAGCCCCCTGTAAATGCCACTTCATCTTGCGGTCATCGCCTTCATTTTATCTGTATAGGGACGGGGGCTTACAGCGGCCATGTGACCTGCCCGAGGTAACACGGTGAGGAAGCCTACTCTCAGTGACTCCTCATCCTGGAGCCCTTCAACTTGCTCCTCCTTCCTTGTCCTCATCTCTCTGAGGGCAGAGATGCTGAGCCAACACTCGCTCCTCTCTTTGTCTCCTCCTCTGCGCCCGAAACCCAACATCCAGCCAGGCAGCAATGCAGATGTCCTTCACATCCCTAAAAATTCCACATCCATGGGGTGCCTGGGTGGCTCCATCTGTTGAGCATCCAACTCTTGATTTCGGCTCAGGTCATGACCTCAGGGTCCCGGGATCCGGCCCTGTGTTGGGCTCTGCACCCACCCAATCTCTCTTCTCCCTCTGCCTCTCCCCTCTACTCATGCACTCCTGCTCTCTCTGAAATAAATAAATAAATCTTAAAAAAAAAAAAAAATTCACATCCCTAACAAAATCAATAAGCTCCGATGTACTTTAAAACACCAATTAAAGGGGGCTCTCCTCCTGCTCAAGCACCATCCGTGGCTCCCTATTGCCTGCCAGATCAACCCTCAGCCACTTGGGCTGACTTTCGAGGCCCTTGACATCGTCTCCTGCACCCCTCCTCATCTCTCACACCCCAGGGCTAGAGAGAGCCACCTGCCCAGCCACACCCTCAGGTTTCTCTGGGCCCAAGCCCCACCTCCTCTCGTGCGTCTGTTGAAATCCAACCTCTCCCTTGAGTCCTGGCTCAGATGTCACATCCTTCACGTAGCCTTCTGTTCTGCCTCCTCCAGACAGCACAGCTTCAATTACTTGTATTACTTCTTCTTCCCTTAGAAGAGACACCACCTCCTCTCGCCCCCTCGGAGGGCCCAGCACCCGGTGAGAGAACATGCCTGATGTTGTAAAACACCAGCCACCTTTGTCACCTGCCAGGACGAGTGGGTCTCTTACACGGGCTTTAACATTCCCTCCCAGTTTCAAGCCCTGCTGTGTCCTGTTTTCTGGAATTTGGAAGAGATTGGTGCCCTAATAGTTCCCAAACTTGAATTTGGGACACTTTGGCTTCGTCCTTCATCTTTGTCTTAATCCAGACAGGTGGCTTCTGATACTGAAATTTTAGTCATTCTCAATCATCTGCCACCGGTTTTGCTCTATCTATGTTATTAATTTTTATGACTTAATAGTTTTCTCTCAGTGGTCTTCCTTTGAAGCCTTATTTTATTTTATTTTTAAAAAAGATCTTGTTTATTTATTTGAGTGAGAGAGCGTGCACAAGGGGGTGGGAGGGGCAGAGGAAGAGGGAGAAGCAAACTCCCCATGGAGCAGCACCCATCCCCCCTAATCCCGGGCTTAATCCCAGGACCCCAGGATCATGACCTGAGCCAAAGGCAGACGCTTAACTGAGCCACCCAGACTCCCCAAACCTTATTTATTTTATTTTATTTTTTTTAAAGATTTTATTTATTTATTTATTAGAGAGAGAGAGAGAGCGCACGAGAAGGGAGAAGGTCAGAGTGAGAAGCAGACTCCCCCTGAAGCTGGGAGCCCGATGCGGGACTCGATCCCGGATCTCCGGGATCATGACCTGAGCCGAAGGCAGTCGCTCAACCAACTGAGCCACCCAGGTGCCCTAAACCTTATTTATTTTAAAGCAAAATTTATATAACTATTATTAGATCCACAAGGCTATAGATTTGATATCTAGGGTGAGTCTATTTTTTTTTCTTCTGTGAGTCAAAGCAAATCTCTCATTTAACATAAATACATAAAATAGAAAATGAATCAAAAATGTTCCTCCATGTGCCATCTAAAGTTACCAGGCCGAGGTAGTTTGTATCAGACTTTGGACACTTGTATCAGACTTTGGACACTTTGGGGACCGGCCAGAATATTTTCTGTGTGGTTCAGACTTGTGAAAATACATTTCTTCATTCTCATCCCATCTTTTCTTCCCCCAGCTTCATTAAGGTGTAATTGACAAAAATTTTAAGGCGTACAATGTGACTCAACATTTATTCTTGTGTTTCAGGTTTCAGCTGGCCACCTGACACCCAACTCAGATAACAGCTTCCCCTCTACCCTGTTGCAAAACCCTATTACATCCCCTCACTGGCAAAAACTTCTTGCTGGATATATTTCTTTCTCCTTTCCCTGCTTAAGCCTCAGATCCACAAGGGCAAGGATTGGGTCTGGTTTTATTCTCTCTCATGTTCCCAGCACCTAGAACAATGCTTGGGTCTTTCCACAGCAGGTCCTTTCAACCGCACGGATTTATTCTGAGCCAAGCGCTGCCTTGCCCTGTGTGAGCGGAGCCTGGGGTCTCACCCTCAAGGAGGGCAGGTCTCAGGGGGAGACAGAGCCAGCTAAAGCAGGACTTGCCTGATTGAAACTGGCTCATGGACAGGGCTGCGGAGCCACTGCTTTCTCTGAACAAGGGCATGCAGAGCATGGAGCTGGCCATCAGGATTTGCTGGTGAGGCAGAAGGCTGGAAACTCCACGGTGGTTAATAATAGCAGTCAGCACGTACCTAGCTAGCACTTACTGTGTGCTCAAATACAAAAGTCCTCCTTACACCTTGAGGCAGGGTTTCACTTGATCTTAGCCAAAAGGCTGAAGTGATCAAGGCAGGGTTTCTCAGCCTCGCTGTTGTGGACATCGGGGCTGGCTCATTCTCTTTCGTGAGGGGCCATCCTGTGTGTGCATTGTAGGACTTTTAGCAGCATCCCTGGCTCTACCCACTAGATGCCAGCAGTACCCCAGCATCGAGGTGTGGTGCCCAAAGTGTCTCTAGACAAAGTGTCAAACTGTCTCCTGGGCGACAACTGTCCCCCTAAAACATTACAGCCGTCTTCTGCAGTGGGCACACAGAGAGTAGCTGATGCAGTCATTTGAACCCCCTGCCTCCAGAGTGCGTGTTCTAACCACTAGCCGCGTGGGTTTGTGTGCGGTCCTGGCCCCTGGCTCTGTCCTCAGAGAGACTAGCACCGCTCAGGACCTGCTCCACTGCTGGGCCCCATCCCCCAGGCTGACCAGCCCCAAGACTAGGCTTCCCAACTGCTTGGCCTCCAAAGTGAAGGGCGGCTCACCTGTGGTCTATAACAGCATCAATAATTTATTTTTGACCAGTCAAAAGGCTTTGGAATGATCATCCTGGGGAAAAAAAAATCTGAATTTCCTTGTCCTTCCTTCAGCTTCCTTACGGTTTGCTGTGGTTCGGCTTTGGAACTCACGGGGAGGAGGGTGATGTTTCTCAGGGCTTCAGGCCTCTCAGTGTCCCACCTGGCCCCTGACTGACCCCAGCCAGCTGCACCTCTCCTCCAGCCCACAGCATGTGCCTTAGATTCTCCAGATGAGCTGGCAGTTATGGCTGGAGCCTTTGATCTCTTTAGTCTCCTGTGGGTTTTTTTTTTTTTTCCTTTGACAGCTATTTCCTGGGTATCTAGTATGTGCAAGATCTTTTGGCCCTGGGGAGGCAGGGGAGAGCCAAGGGCCAGCTGTGAATCCTTCCATCTGTCCACCCATTTGCCCAGATCAGCCACCCGTCCACCCACCGATCCTGGAATGGTATCTCTGTTTCACATCTAGGGGTGGGGCTGACCCTGTCGGGACCCATCTGGAGCAGATAAACTGGCCAAGGACAACATCCTAGCGGGATGGTCAAGTCCGCCGACAGTGGGTGGTTGGGGTGGGAGGAGCGGGGCCAGAGTCTGGTGCTCCTTGTTGAGGCTGGAGGTCATCCTGGAGGAAGAAGGGTGGTGGTGGAGCCCCAGGAGGGTGGGTTGGATCCAGAGGGAACAGAAGGGCTGGCTCCCAGGGGCCAATGGAGTCTGAGGATTCCTGGGAGCGCCTTGGGGCCTCAGGGTTGCTGGCTTAGGGACCCCTTTCCAAGCTTGGGAGCAGGTCCTGATGTGGGGGCTTTGCGGGGTACTGGTGTAGAAGGGGGACTGTTAAGGAGCGGGGCACAGGGGGATCTGGGCACTAACTGGAGCCAGGCACGAGCAGAGGGGCAGGGAATGTGATGGTGTCGGGCTCCTGGGTGTCCAAGTCTTTGTATCTCCGCACGTCTCTTTCTCTGTCTCCGTCTGTGTCTTTCTCTCCGTCTCTCCACCCGTCACTCTCTCCATCTCTGGCTCCGTGCCTTTCCCTCTCTGACGCTCTCCATGCCACCACGTCTTTGTCTCCGGTTCTCTCCATCTCTGGGGGCCCAGCCTCGGTCCCCGCCCAGAGGCTGGCCAGGTCGGGGGCGGGCCGGGGGGCGGGCCTCGCGGCTCGACCGGGCGGGGTTAAAGGGCCAGACAGCCGGACCCTGCGGTCAGAGCCGAGGTTGCGGTGCGGGCGGATCTGGACCGAGGGCGGGAGGCCGAGACCCACGAGGTGAGTGCGCGCGGGGGCCGTAACCGGAGCGCGGCCGCTGCGCTGCGCGGTAACCCGAGGCGCCCGGCGCGGGTGCCCGCAGTGTGCCAGCGAGGGTCTGCGCCCCGCCGCGGCCAGGGAGCGCCGGGACTCCAGCGGCGGCTGCGGGTTTCGGACGCCCGTCTGGGGGAGGGGGCGTGTCCCCGACAGTCGCGGCGAGTGAGCGCAGTTTTTTCAGGGTGCGCCTCGGAGACCTGAGAGGATCCTTCTCTCTGGGTATCCGTGGTGGGAAGGGACCTCAAGAAGAACCCTTTCCCCATCAGGACAGCTCGGGCGGATCTGAGCCCTGCCCTGTGCCGCCTCCTACGGCTGATTGGAGTCCCTGAACATCGTCTCACTCATGGACTTTACGCTTGTGACCCGGCTGCCTTCATGGCCCCTCTACCCACCATGGTAGGCACAGAGCCTCCAAATGCCCCTTTCTGAGAAGAGGAGATGCCCTCCTGGGCCCCCAGAGTTGGCAGTGAGGGTTGTGTTAAGCCTGGTAGTTGGTACTAGCTGATGTTTTTGCTGGCTACTGGAGAGATATATGGTCCTTGGTGTCCCAGGGCCTCGCCCTCCCCGTTTGGACCAGGGGGTAGCTAGCCAGCCCAGACCATGCCTGGTGGCTGCGGCCGCCAGCTGGGGAGTCTCAGGCTGGAGGTGGGAGGGAGACAGAGAGACAGTGGGGGAGCTGGGATTTGAACAAACCAGTCCCATCTGACCCCAAAATCCTGTGCACTTTCCGATGGCCCCAGTCTGTCTGTATAGCCCAGCTTGGGTTTCCGAGAGGTAACATTAGCTCTGGGCTGGTGTCCAGTGGTGACCTGGGTTGGTATCCACAGAGGGGCTTGAATGACTCCACAGACAGAGAATGGGACCCCATCCCTGCTCCCTGGCAAGTGTTGGGCTCCCTTCTCCAAATCCCAGATGGCTGGGCAACAGTAGCCAATATGGTGGCAGCGTCGACAGCAATGAGAGGCACCTTTGATCAAGGGCTTGCTGTGTGCCAAATCCCGAGCTGAGCACACTGAAAACGTGGCACTGTCATCAAAGCCCTGTGAAATGGGTGATATAGTTCCTGTCTTACATGAGGAAATTGAGGCTCAGAGAGGTGCAGACATTCCCCTGAGGTCACACAGCTAAGAGGCAGAGCTTTACCAAATCCTTTCTGAGGCTCGGGTCCAAGTATGGCCACACTTGGTTGGGATGGTGGGCAGAGACAATTGCAGTTCCAGAATGATCTAGATTACTGGTGGTTTTTTTTTAAACTTCGTTTTCTGTGAGGGTCTTCTTTGGGCCAAGGAAGCTGCAGGTAAAAGCCTATAATATCCCCAAAGCCCTGGAGAGACTCTCCTTCCCACCGCCATTGACCAACTTGGCTCTGCCCTTGGAAATGACCCTTGAAGTCCTTTCTCAGAACCCCAGAAATTTGGAGTAAGCCTCCTCTCCGCTCAGACTTCTGGGGCCTGGCAGTTTGGGAGTGTCTGGGGTCAGGCAGCCCTTTGGCATAGAAAGGGGGAGCCGTGAGCAGGGATGGGGACGGCCATCTCGACTACAGCCTTCCGGAGTGAGTGCAGGGCAGGGTGAGGAGGTGGGGCAGTGGAGCCAGTGCCGGTGGGCTCCAGGACCTGCGGTCCAAGGAGAGGCAGATATGTGGTTTCTGGGGGGGCCGCAGTTGGGTCCCGCATTCCTTCTCAGGAGCCCACACACCTCTTACGACAAGTCCCCGACAGGCGGCCGGGCTAACCTGACAAACCAGCGCTCCGTGGGCGTGGGCCACTGAGGCAGTCGCTGGCACCTCGGTTTTCAGATAATGCCGGCCCCAGGAGGACAGGTGGGGCCGCTTCTGCCAGGGTGGGGCCGCCCGGTGTCCCTGCCTGGTGTCTGATGCACCAGGGGAGCGGGTTTGCCAGCCTCTCGGAGCATCCCGAGAGCGTCAGCTTTGAATTTCTCTCCCTCCAATAAAAGAGTGATGATGGAACTAGGAATGATGGCTAAAATTTGCATGCCTTCTGCCAAACCTCTTCTTCTTTTTTTTTTTTTTTCCTGCTAAACCTCTTCTTGATGAAGTGTCCCAAACAACCTTAAGAGGCAGCGGGCCTGCTATTTTTTTTTTTAAAAAAGATTTTATTTATTTATTTGACAGAGAGAGATTACAAGTAGGCAGAGAGGCAGGCAGAGGGAGATGGAGAAGCAGGCTTCCCCGCTGAGCAAGGAGCCCAATCCCAAGACCTTGAGATCACGACCTGAGCCGAAGGCGGAGGCTTTAACCTACTGAGCCACCCAGGTGCCCCCAGGCCTACTGTTATTAACCCATTTCACAGATTGGCAAACCGAGGTTGGGGGAGGGGACTAGACTCTACTCGAACCTGCTTACTTGGGGAGGGGCAGAGCTGTGATTTGAATCCAGGCTTGTTTGAGTCAAAAATGTTCCTTTTAAGAGACAACGCAGTCCCCAAACAACGTCTTATTTTAATTTTTATTTATTTATTTTTCAAAGATTTTATTTATTTATTTGACAGAGAGAGAGATCCCAAGTAGGCAGAGAGGCAGGCAGAGAGAGATGGGGAAGCAGGCTCCCCGCCGAGCAGAGAGCCCGATGCGGGGCTCGATCCCAGGACCCCGAGATCACGACCTGAGCCGAAGGCAGAGGCTTCAACCCACTGAGCCACCCAGGCACTCCTTATTTTTAATTTTTTAAGTTGAAGTATAATATAGGTACAGGAAAGTGTACCTTCCCCAACCGAGCAGTTCAGGAGTTTTTGCAAACTGAACCCACACATGTCACAGCACCCATATCAGGAAAGAAAACAGCTGTCTGAGCCCCAGAACACCCTCTTTCCAACTGAAGCATCTTCACTCATTTTTCATTAATTTCAACTGATTAACTTTTTTTTTTTTAAAAAAAGTTTTGGAAAATCTTTTTAGGTAATCTCTACACCCAATGTGGGACTCAAAATCACAACTCTGAGATCAGGAGTCACATGCTCTACTGACTGAGCCAGCCAGGTGCCCCTCAACTAATTAAGTTTTAAATAGACTTTATATTTTAGAGCAGTTTTAGGTGTACAGAAAATTTGTGCAGAAAGTATAGAGTCCTGGGGCGTCTGGGTGGCTCAGTGGGTGGCGAAAATGGACTGTCCGAGCAGAGGTGGGCCTGGAGGATGAGGAGGAACCCTCATGGGCGGAGCTGGGGGAAAGGCATGCCAGGTGGAGGGAACAGTATGTGCAAAGGCTCTGAACGGGGAATGAACCTGGCCTGTGACCAGAGAGTGGCTGGAGTTGAGTGAGCAAGGGTGAGGGCGGTGGAAGAGGGTTGGAGGGGTCCGACAGGGGCCAGGCACACAGGACATTGTAGTCCTTGGGAAGCAATCTGAATTGTGTTCAGAGTGTAATGGCGAGTCATGGGAGGATTTCGAACAGGGGAAGGTTGTGATCTGATTTAATTTCAGGAAGCTCCCTTTGGCTGCTGGATGGAAAGTGCACTGCTGGGGGGTGGAGGGAGGAGGGAACTAGGGAGACCAATGGGAGGAGGCTACTGCACTGGTGCCCTGACAAGGGTTGGGATAATGGGATAATGGGAAAGTGAGAAAGGGAGAATGGGAAAGGGAGAAAAGTGAATGAGTGTGAAAGATATTTATTTAGGATAGACTACTGGCAGGACCTGATAACAGATTGGATGTGGGGAGAGAGGGAGGAAGGAAGTGAGGTGAATATGATGGTCTGGGATATGCCCCTGGGGGACATCCAGGAGGTGGCTGGACCTATCAGGAGCATCATCGAGACATGGGTGGCACCTCAGAGACAAGGTCACAAAAACCATGGGAGGGGGTGAGATCCCCAGGGTGTATAAACAAGAGGGAGAGGAAGAGATGACTCAGGACCAGTCCTAAGGAACTCCAACATTTACAGATTGGACTGAGGGCAGTGGGGAGCCATGGAGGGTGTTAGAGCAGGGAAGTGAAGACAGACCTTCAGAAACGTGACTGGTGTGTCTGGGATGGCAGCTAGACCACAGTCAGGTTGCCCAGGGATTAGAGATGACCCAGAAGTCTTGGGTCTGCCAAAATGATGATATCCCCTGGCCCTGGGCCACACACAGGAAAAGGTCACACTGCACACTGGGGTGGATCCCAGAATCATCTTTTACAGTCACCTCCAGTTTCAGGTAGGGAAACTGAGGCCCAGGCCACACAGCCAGCCAGTGGAGTCAGGATTAGATAGAACCCAATTATGTGTGTGTGTGCACCACACATGTGCATTTAATAAGAAAACCCCTTTCATTTAGGTTCTTCATTCCGGTGTCTGCCCAGCTAGCCCTCCCCAGAGTAACCCTCCTGGACCACCTTATCTAAAAGGATTGGTCTGTATCCTCTTACTCTGTGTATGAGTTTCCTGTGGCTGCTATAAAAATTTACCATGAACTGAGTGGCTTAAAACAACACATATTTATTATCTTGTAGTTCTGGAGGCCAGAAGTCTGAAATCCAGGTGTTGGCAGGGCCGTGCTCCCTCTGAAAGTTCTAGGGAAGAATCTATTTCCTACCTCTTCCAGCTTCTGGTGACTCCAGTGTCCCAGGGTCGGCCTTCATCTTTACACAGCCTTCTCCTCTTCAGTGTGTCAAATCTCCCTCTGTGCCCCCCCTTTTTTGTTTTAGAGAGACCGAGCGCACGCACAAGAACATGAGTGGGGGGAGGGGCAGAGGCAGAGGGAGAGAACTCAAGCAGACTCCCTGCTGAGCAAGGAGCCCTATGTGAGGCTCGATCTCATGACCCTGAGATCGGGACCTGAGCCAAAATCAAGAGTTGGATGCTTAACCAACTGAGCCCCCCAGGCACCCCCATCCCTCTGCCTCTCTCTTGTAAGGACATCTGTGATTCCAGCTGGGACCAACCAAGACAATCCAGATTATTCTTCTCTCTAGACCCTTAACTTAGTCCCACCTGCAAAACGTTGCCGTAGAAGTCTCATCCCCAGGTTCCAGAGAACTGATGTCTTTGGGGGGCCCATATTCAGCCATCCCCATCCCCGCTTTACCTCTTTCAAAACATGCGGTGTTTTTATGGTGTTCTGTCATGTCTCTTGGTGGCCACCTGTCTTAAGGGCCTGGACCACGTGTGTCCGGCTCGCCATTACATCCCCGTGCCCAGAACAGAGTCACACACGTAGGAGGGGCTCAAACATGTACTGCCAACTGAATGACAAAGACATGCAGGTAGAACACTTGGTGAGAGGCCTGGCATGTGAGAGCATTTAGAGGAAGGTCACAGTTCTGAGGCGTAATTACTAGTTGCTTCCCTGGCGTTGCTGGGGGAGAATCACTACTCTCTATTAAATCAGTAGAGAAACAAATATCCACAGCTACTCCCTGGCGAGTGTGGCACCTGGAGCTGCCCGTGACCTTCTGCCTGGGACTTGCGACTTGGAGCTCTCTGTACTTCATTTTGGGAGGTTATTTGCTCCCCCCCCCCCACCTGGGCCTTGCAGAGGGCATATCACCTACACCAGGCAGTCCATCTTTTTCAAAAGATTTTTTGGGGCTCCTGGGTGGCTCAGTCAGGTGTCCAACTCTTGGTTTCAGTTTAGGTTATGATCTCAGGGTTGTGGGATCGGGCCCTGCATTGGGGCAGAGTCTGCTCAGGAGTCTCTCCCCGCGCCTTGTGCCCCTCCCCCACAATAATAATTTAAAAAAAGAGTTAAAAAGAGATTTTGATTGTGGTAAAATACACACAACCTTTATCATCTTAACCATTTTAAATGTACAGTTCAGTGGCATTAAGTACGTTCACACTGTAGTGCAGTCATCACCACCTTCCATCTCCAGAACTTCTCATCTTCTTCAATTAAAACTCTGTCCCTGTTAATTACTAACTCCCTTCCCCTGGTCCCCTCCCCCAGCCCCTCGAGCCCACTATCTACTTCCTGTTTCTGCATCTGACCCCTCCAGGGCCCTCTTTTAAGTGAGATCACATAGCATTTGTTGTTTGTGTCTCTTATTTCACTTAAGATAACGACCTCGAGGTTCATCCATGTTGTGGCAGGTGTCAGAATCCTTTTTAGGGCCGAATAATATTCCCCTGTATGACTGGACCGCATTATGTTCACCTTTTGGCTGTTGTGACTAATGCTGCTATGAATATGGGTGTGCAAATATCTGTTTGAGTCCCTGCTTCCTTTTTTTTTTTTTTTAAAGATTTTATTTATTTGTCAGAAAAAGAGAGAGAAAGAGAGAGAGTGAGATAGTGCGAGTGCACAAACAGGGGGAGTGGCTGACAGAGGGAGAAGCAGGCTCCTCATGGAGCAAGAAGCCCAATGCAGGACTCGATCCCAGGACCCCGGGATCATGATCTGAGCTGAAGGCAGATGCTTAACTGACTGAGCCACCCAGGCATCCCTGAGTCCCTGCTTTCACTTCTTCCGGGGATCTACCCAGAAGTGGGATTGCTGGATCACATGGTGATTCTGTGTTTAATATTTTGAGGAACCACCATACTGTTTCCCACAGCAAAGTGGCACCATTTTACATCCCCAGGATCATGCATAGGGGTTGTTTCTCTGCACGCTTGCCAACTCTTCTTGTTTCCTTTCTGGATAGTAGCTATCCTCATGAGTGGTCACTTCATCCGCGTGACTTATAATATAAGTCAACCAACCCAATGGGGCTTTCCAAATTTGGTGATGACTCATCCATACATCTTCTGTATGGAGGATGTAGATGGGCATTGGCTGATGGACGAGCCAGTGAGTCTGAGACCCTAATGAAGGGAAACAAGGGCAGGAGTGGGTGGGGACTGGGGACTCAGGGGAGGACCTGGAGTTCAGGGTTCTTTTAGCTATGTTGCCCTAGGAGGTGGAACACGGAGGTGGAACCCTTGGCTGGTTGGACTGAGTGGAAAGTAGAGATGAGGGCAGGACCCATCCATTTTCAGGAGTGTCCTTGGCATCGTCTGAGATGTGTGAGCCCCCGAAGTGATGGAGTTTGGCCTTTGGTGAGGGTCCAGGGGGCCTCTGCTAGCTCCCATCTCCCTTGAATCAGAGGAACTGAGATACAGTTGTCCGGAAAATGGAGAGAATGCAAGACCCAAGTCCCCTTTAAGATTCCATAAAACGAGGCACGCACATCCCTGAGTGTGGCGCAGGGCACATTGCAATGTTCCATACCTGGTCACTGTGTTATTAATGTTATTATTTCCTCCCCACTTTATTTGGGTTCCTTCGAGAGCTGACCCTCGGGTAAGGATTTGTGTGCAAGGAGCTTATCTGGGAAGTGATCACAGAACATACCAGTAAGAGAAAAGGAAGTGAACCCCAAAGAATTGAAAATAGGCCTCTGACACATACCTGTACATGCATGTTCATAGCTGCACATTTCACAATCGGCAGAGGTGGCATGTTCATCAACCGATGAATGGAGGTACAGGCAAATGGGGAATGACTATTCTTTGGGATAGGATTTACTTTTGGGGCGATAAAAAACTTTGGAGCTAGATGGAGGGGGTAGTTACACTGTGGATGTGCTAGATGCTACTGAATTGTACACATTTGGCTTTTGGACAACACGGGTTCAAACTGTGTAGGTCCACTTATATGCAGAATTTTTACAGTGCAGTCCCGTAAATGGATTTTTTCTTTCTTATGATTTTTTTCAATTTTTTTGTATTTCCAGCTGACTTTACTGTAAGAATGCAGCATATAATACATATAACATACAAGATATGTGTTAATTCACTTTATGTTATCAGTAAGGATTTCCAGTCAATAGTAGGCTATTAGTAGTTAAGGTTTTGGGGAACCAGAAGTTATATATGGAATTCTGACTGCTTTGGGGCCATTGGCACCCCTAACTCCTTCATTACTCAAGGGTCAATTGTACTTTCAAATGGTTCATTTTATGTTGGGTGAATCTCACGTCAATTAAATAAAGAAGAAAAAGAGGCTGAGACAAGGGAAGGGAGGCAGCTAATAGAGAAAATTTCTGTGGTGGGCAGCTGGAGTTTAATCTTTACTGGGGAAGCCTGGCGGCTCATGTGGAACCCACATCCCAGGGTCACGGCACCCTAAGGGAGAAGGTATCTATCCAGAAACACTTATCAATCATTGGTTAAGAGCTGCTTTCAACATGAGTGTGCGTGTGTTTGTGTGTGTTTAAATTTTCCAACACTCTGGCCATCCACGTATGGGCAGAGAAGTCAGGAGGGATGCCCTACAAAGTCAAAACTGAAGGCACGTGGAGGGGGCACTGGTGCATCCATCTGGCCAGCTAGTTGAAGGTCACTGCTGGGGGAAGGTTGAGGGGTATCCTTGGGGTGGGACCTCTGTGTATTGAGCACCTACTGTATGCCAGGTACACACTGCTTGACCCCACAGGTCATCCTGTGTCTGGTGCACGCATGGCCAGAGGGTGGTTCCTACTTGCACTGACCGCCCCCCCATCCCCTGTGTCCCCCCCAGGATGCTGCCCGTCACAGAACACCTGCTGCACCTCCTGGGAGTGGAGAAGACCACGTTCCGCCTGTATGCCGTGTCTGTGCTCCTCCTCTCCCTGCTCTTCTTCCTCTTCCGCCTGCTGATGCAGTTCCTGAGGCTCTGCTGGCGTTTCAACATCACCTGCCGCCGCCTGAGCTGCTTCCCCCAGCCGCCCCGGCGCAACTGGCTGCTGGGCCATCTAGGCATGGTGCGTGTGGCCGGGCAGGGGGACCGGGCAGGTCCCGGGTATTCAGTAAGGATGATGGACCTGACCGTTTCCTCCATCATCCCCCGGGAATCCAGCTGGAGCCACGAACAGACCCACTTTACAGGATTGAGTATGATTGAGGCTCAGAGAGGGCAAGCAGTTTACCCAAGGTTACACAGCCAGGATGGGGCAGAGCTGACTCTAAGGTTTTCTCTAACTTCAGGCCATTGCCGTAGCAACAGGTACCAGTGCCTGTGAAAGTCATCAGGTTCTGTGATCCCCAGGTGCGGTGGGGGTGGGAACTCCTGTCGATGTTGTTGCTCTGCCCCACCCCCAGTGCATTTGCACCCTCTCTCTCATTCTCTACCTTGCCTTTCATGTCTTACTTCACACACAGGTGCTAAGCATTAGATCAGATGCTTTAAAAATATTAATTCCGTCCTCTTCACAATCCTCAGAGGTGGTTCCCATGACTACCCCTGTTTTGCTCCTGAGACTGTTATGGCACAGAGAGGTTAAGTAGCTGACCCTAGGTCACACAGCTCGTTGGTGGCAGAGTTGGGGTTCAAACCCAGGGCATCTGGCTCCCTGCTCTCAGCTCTGTACCCTTTGCTGCCTCTTGTTTCGGAATGATGAAACCTGCACTTTTCCAGAAGGGCCTCAGAAGTCAAAAGAAAGCCAGGCTCCTGAGGGCACTCAGGCTTGTAGGGTCCAACAGTCCAGCTCCTAACTGCTTATGGCACTCCTCTGGTCCCCCTTCCAGGCCTCAAGGAAGCAGAGGGACAGTTGTGGAGAATTCCTGGCTCAGGGCTCATGCTGGGTGCAGACATGGACTTCAGGGAGGCAGTTCAAGGCCAGTGGTCATCAGTGTGTGCCTGATGCCCATCTCTACCCTCTCCTGCCATGCGACCTTGAGCAAACGACTTCATCTATCCATGCCTCAGTTTCCCCATCTGCAATGTGGGGATTATTATTGTTCCTAATAACCTCAGGAGATTGTTTCGGCAGCTCTTAAAGTCATGTCCGTGGCATGCTTGGCACTGAGCCTGCCACGTAGTGGGGGGTGTCCTTGGGTCCTGCAGAGGCTGAATGTCTCAAGGGATTCTAGAAATATTTTATTTTTTTATTATTATTTTTTTTCTCCCCGAATATGTTTATTTTAATTTTTCAGTGTTACAAGATTGATTGTTCATGCTATTATTATTTTTTAAAGATTTTATTTATTTATTTGACAGAGAGAGATCGCAAGGAGGCAGAGAGGCAGGCAGAGAGAGAGGGGGAAGCAGGCTCCTCGGTGAGCAGAGAGCCCGATGCGGGGCTCGATCCCAGGACCCTGAGATCATGACCTGAGCCAAAGGCAGAGGCTTTAACCCACTGAGCCACCCAGGCGCCCCTAGAAATATTTTAGATACTACTTGGAGTGAGTATCCCAGAAGGAGGAAGGAGACACATTTCTCTCAATAGGGCAAAGAACATTTTATGGGTCTTTAGGAGTGACTCCCCTGGGGCCAGCATTCACCAAGTTTTGCCCATTTGTGCCTGAATCTCCTCCCTCCCTTTCACCTCCCACCCCTGTTCGGGCCTCATCCTCTCCTGCTGGACCATGGCCCAGCCTCCTCCCTGGGCTCCTGCCTCCAGTCCATCCCCTGTCCTGGCCCCAGGAGGATTCTTGAAACCAACCACGTCCCTCCTCTACTCACACATACATCATGGCTCCCCTCTGCTGTCTGGAGAAAGTCTCAGCTCCTCAGGTAGGGTTCAAACCTCTGCAGACTCTAACTCCCACCCTCCTCACGTCTAGTCCTGCAGAATGACTTCCTGTTCCTATAACCAGGCTCTGACTTCCCACCTCCATGTCCTTTGCTGGAACCCTGCCCCTGCCCCAAATATCCTTCTCAGTTGGGTGAACTTCTACTCATTTGTCATTCCCCATATCCAGTACTCTTACTCTGAGAAGCCATTGGGTGGTTCTAGAGGTAGTAGCCAGGCTCTGGTGCCCCAGACAGTTGACTAGGGCTGGTTCTGAAGTCCAGCCTTGACCCTGTGGGCCCAGTCTGCCTCCTGGGGTCATGAGTTTTGGGTGAGGCTGTGGTTTCCCTTGGGTTTGGACAGGTTCAGGGCTGAACCTGATTGAGAAGAAGACACAGGAGTCTGAGAAAGGTCATTTGTTGACTTGTTCACTCAATCATTTATTCATTTGATTGGCAATTTCTGGGCCTTGCATTTGACGAGGCAAGGGGTGAGGTCCCATAATATCTGAGCTCTCCCCTAATTGTCACAGCCTGTGGAATAGGGATGGGTCTTCCCAATTTATGGATTTGATCTTTGGAGCTCAGCGAGGTTGGGTGACTCGCAAAGGTCACAGAGCTGCCGAGAGCAGACCTGAGCTCAGATCTGGGCCCGAAATACTTCTGCCTTGTGTTTATTAAGAGCGGGCATTTTGGAGCTGGGTGGCCTGTGTTTAAATCCTGGCTTTGTCGCTGTGACGGGTGACACTAAGTGCCTGCCCAGATCCTTTGGCCCTCTTCTGGATGTGATGGCCTGACCTCCAGAGGCCAGAACCTAAGTTCTAGGGCTCTCTCTCACACTGTGCACTGCGGGCTTGAGAGTTAATGCCCTGGGAGGGACCCTCAGCCAGTGACTATGGGACGGTAGGAGTTCATGTATAAACTCCCCAGCTCACTCATCACCTGCTGGGTTGGCTTTGATACACATGTCCCCCAGAGGTCCCCAGGAAGACTGAGCACTGAGTTGCCATGGCCATAACTCTCTTGGCAACTCCCCCTTTACTGGCTGCCTCCCCTCCCTGTCTCACTTTCCTTAGTCCCCTGCCCATGTTTTTGGGGATCCCTCTCCAAAGGAACCACTTGCCCTAGAACCCTTGTCTCAAGACCTGCTTCTGGGGACAGAACCAAACCAAGAAACTCACTTGCCTTTAACTTCAGACAAGTCATTTGGCCCTTCTGAGCAAAGTAAAATGGGGAAAATAGTAGCAACTTTGTCACATAATGCTTATGTGACAAAAGTATACTGAATACTCACGTGAAATGAGTATACTATGAAGGTATGAGTGTGTGAAACAGGTATGAGTGTATGAAAAATGCCCACAGCAGTGCCTGATACTGCAACCCTGTGTATGTGTTAAAAATAACAATACTAGAAATTTTATTCCTAACAGAGCAAGTACTCAATCAATGCCAATCATTACGATTGTGCTTACTGTTACTGTTCTTTATTTATTTCTTTTTTTTAAAAGATTTTTAATTAATTTATTTGACAGAGAAAGAGATCCCAAGTAGGCAGAGAGGCAGGCAGAGAGAGAGGGGGAAGCAGGCTCCCTGCTGAGCAGAGAGCCTGATGCAGGGCTCGATCCCAGGACCCTGAGATCAGGACCTGAGCCGAAGGCAGAGGCTTTAACCCACTGAGCCACCCAGGCGCCTCTGTTTTTTATTTCTTGAACACTAGCTATGTGTCAGGCCCTTGTGCCGGGCTCTCTTGTTTTGTTCGTTCATGAATTTTCTTAACTGCCCTCAGACAGAGATTCTATTCTTCCCCACTTTGCAGATAAGAGAATGAAGCCTTAGCAAGGTGCAGCCTTCATTCAGCCAATCCTACAGCTCTTCTGGGCTCATTTGGAGGACAGGGGAGATGGCGGGAGGGAAAGGCTAGGGGAAGCTGGGGCTGGGCTCCTCCTCACTACCTTTCCCTACCACCCCCTGCAGTATCTTCCAAATGAGACGGGCCTCCAAGATGAGAAGAAGGTGCTGGACAACATGCATCATGTGATTCTGGTGTGGATTGGACCCGTCTTGCCGCTGTTGGTCCTGGTGCACCCTGACTACATCAAGCCCCTGGTGGGCGCCTCGGGTAGGTGGGCTGGGCCTCTGAGTGATGGGTAACCCTTGAATTCCCAGAGCTCACCTGGGTTTCTAGGCACGTAGGTTCTCCAGGGGAAGGGCCATTTGCGTGGGGATTTGAAGGATGAATAGGAATTCACCAAAGCAGCCATAGTAATACAGGTAGTGGGAATAGCATGGGGAAAAGATAGACAATACCTAAGAGTCCCAGGAACTTTGAGAGGATTTCTACCCACCTGGAAGTCAGAGCCAAACATGTTCCAATAGGCAATTGTTGGCCCAGGATTTTGTTAAGTGGTTGCTGGTTAATTCTAAGCTATGGCAGCCCATCATTTGGCTTCTGACATTCCCACTGTGGCTCTTCCTGCTTCACCTGGGCTGCCCCCGATTGGTGGAAAAGGAGATTGTTTCCCCTTCTGCCGTCTACACCTCCCCAAGGTGTAGGACTTCCAAGTGTGCTTGGCAAGCTCTTGTTCAACCTTTAACACCCAGATCCAATGACCCCTTCTCCAGGAAGACCCGGGGGTGACCCTCTAGGCAGATCATAGCTTTCTCCTATGAGCTTTTCCGTTCTCAGTCCTAACCCTCTAAGGCTGGGTGTGTCTGCATCCAGCCCTGTCCCCCTCATAGGAGTCTGGATCTGCAGTGTGGCCTCGCATGTAACTGGGCACCTCCAGAGGCATCAGGGGCATTTGAGAAAGGAGGGAGGAATGAAGGAGCTCCAGGGATTTTAGATCTCTGGCTCCAGCTTGGGCCTTTGCAAACCCATGTCTAGAGACACTGTCAAGGTTGTGCCCCTGGGACCATGAAAGGGGAAGGGGCTGCCATCCTTCCCTTCCCTAGCTATGCCCTCCCGACCATTGCTGCATTTGTGAGGGGATGCCCACCTCCCTGCGCAACCGGGGAACCTGGGCCCTGGGAAAGGCGACTCTTCCAAGGGATGGTACCAAATTGGGGGAAGAGCCCTGGGCTGGGACTTAGGCAGCCTGGGCTCTGATCCCGGCTGGGGCCATACTTGTTGCATGACCGAGAAATTCATCTAGCCTCACAGGGCCTCAGTTCTGCTCTGTAGAGTGGGGTGCTTGTGAAGGCTCCAGATGACGTGCATAGGCGCTCATGAGGGTTTGTTCTCTCCTGCCTTTCTCAATCCTGTTTTTCTTTCTTTCCCCTTCTCTTCCTTGCCCCCTACTCCTAAGAGCTCCCGTTTCCTGAGTACTGTCCTCCCTGGTTGTGAGACCCCAAGTAGAATAGGGAGTGGAGCCCCCAGTGTGGACTCAGCATATAGTAGATGCTCAGGCCTCTGGCTCTCCTCTCCTCTCCTCTCCTCTCCTCTCCCCTCCCCTCCCTCAGGATGGGCAGGACATCCACTACTTCCCCTGCTGGAGGAGTCAGATGGAGCCAGATGGAGGGAGTATGGGGCTGTGAGTCAGGACAGACAGGCCTGACCCCAAGCTGTGGATCCCATTCCCTACTGGGACCTCCACGGGGCCATACCTGGGGAACTTGTTGCTCTGGGCCCAAATCCACACAGCCCATGGAGCCCGAGAAAGGCACAGCTCTTCTTGGACCTTTGTTTCTTCATCTTATATTAGGCAATTGGGATAGAGAGGATTAATGGGCGAAAGGAGGTGAAAATGACTTCTATAGAGGATGAAACGTGGTATATAGGCATATAATTATAGCTTGTCTTTCTACGTTCATTTTGTATCGAGTTGAAATTCACATAACATATAATTAACCATTTCGAGTGTTCCCAACATTGTGCAACCCTCGGCTCTCTCTTGTTTCAAACTTTTTCATAGCTCCATAAAAGAGCCTGAACCCATTAAGTAATTACTTCCTATTCTCCTCTGCCCCGATCTCCCGGTACAACCCCTCAATCTCCTTTCTATCTTTATGGCTTTGCCTGTTCTGGATATATCATAGGAAAGGAATTATACACAATGTGGCCTTTTGCAATTGACTTCTTTCCCTCAGCAAAATGTTTCCGACGTTCATCCACAGTGCAGTGATGGCTGAGACCTTATCTCTTTTTAAGGCTGAGTGATACTCCATTGTCTGGTTACATGGATATACCACGCTTGTTTGCCCATTCCTCCACTGACAGACATTGGGTTGTTTCTACCTTTGGGCTGTTACAGATGATGCTACAAACATGCATGTACAAGTTTCATTGTGGACGTATGTTTTCATTTCTCCTGGGTAGATCCCAAGGAGTATAAATGCAAGGCTATATGGGAATTCTACCTTTAGTTTTTTTAAGGAACCACCAAACTGCTTTCCACGATGGCTAGGCATTTATTTTTCACTAGCAGGGGCTTGCTGGGGACTGGAGATGCAGATATTCATCTCATAAGTTCTTGACACCAGTGACCAGTAATTATAATCATAGTTATAAAAATAGCCAGCAGTTGGTTAATTATTCATTTATGTGTACAAATATTTAATGAGCACCTGCTGTGTGCCAGGGACATATTAGCTCACTGAGTTTTTGTAGGGATGCTATGAGGCAGGGAGGGTTGTTCTGTTTCTCCTCTGGCAGATGAGGTAGTGGAGGGATAGAGGGCTAATGTGCCCAAGTTTACACAGGGAGTTAGAGGTAGCCTGGGATTTGAACCCAGACCTGGCCCTCCCAGAGGCCAAGCTCTTAACCACAGTGATATGGACCTTCCTATTGGATACTGGGTGGGGCCTTTTCTTGTATGACCTCCTCCAGGGTAGACGTCACCATCCCTTTTTTACTGAAGGGGATACTGGTGGGAGAGGCAGCCTGGACACAGACTCCTGGAATCAAGTGGTCAGAGTTGGAGTGGAGTAGGGACCCGAGGATGGGAGAGCAAGGGTTGAGCTGGGGAGACTTCCTGGAGGAGGTGTCAGTGAAAGGATGTTTGGGGTTTTCCAGCTGAGAAGACTCAGGTGGAGGGTTCTGCCAGGACAAAGATGCAGATGTGTGAAAGTGCCAGGGGGATTCAGGTGACTTGGGGTTTCTGGAGGGAAGATGATATGCGAGGAGGAGTAGGCGATGAGACAGAAGCTGGACTCAGAACACCCGTGTGCAAAGCAAATAAGCTTGCGTTTTACCCTGGGGGCGTTAAGGGATGATGGGAGGTATTTGAGCAGGACGGCCATCGAGCAGCTCTGTATATCAGAAAGACCCTCAAGGGGCCTCGGCTGGAGTCCAGATCCCAGAGGATAAAAGAGTGACTAGACTCCCACCTTCTCCAGTGCTGCCTCTTCCTGGAAGCCTGTCTTGAATTCCAGCAGCCCTTTCTCTGTGCCTCCCTTTGCTCCTGGCACACTTTCCGTCTTCTTGATAATTGCATGGCGTGCTTCTGCTTCCCTTTCTTGCCCCGCCCAGAGCTCCTCCAGGCAGGGTGTGGGGCTGAGCCCTCTCTGGTCTCCAGCATTGCCTAGCATGGGTTGGGTACAGGAAGATGGTAGAAGAGATGTTCTGAACAGGAGGATGAGTGGACAGCTGACTGTGTGCACAATTGGCCAATTCCTAGGTAGTGTGTGTGTAGGTGGCTGAGTCACATCTCAGATAAAAGTGACATCACTTGAATTTCAGGTACTTCCTTCCTGGGGCCCAGCCCATTCTGTGCCAAGTCTGCTCAACACATAGAAAGGGAATTCACTCACTAACCCATCCATCTATCCATCCATCCATCCATCCATCCATCTATCCATTTTGCATTCATTCATCCTTTGGTTGGATCATTCAATAAAAAAGTTATTTAGCACTAGGGTTGCAAGGGTGGCTCAACTGGTTAAGTGTTTGACTCTTGATTTCAGCTCAGGTCATGATCTCAGGGTTGTGAGATCGTGCCCCACATTGGGCTCTGAGCTGGGCGTGGAGCCTCCTTAAGAGTTCTCTCCCAGGGTGCCTGGGTGGCTCAGTTGGTTGATTGTCTGACTGTTGACTTTAGCTCAGTGCATGATTCACGGTTGTGGGCTCGAGCCCTGTGTTGGGCTCTGTGCTCAGTGTGGAGTCCACTTGTCCCTCTTCCTCTGCTCCTCCCCCTGCTCTCTCTCAAATACATAAATAAAACCTTTGAAAAAAAGGTTGTCTCTCCCTCTCCCTCTGGTCCTCCTCCCCTCTCCTCTCTAAAAAACATTATTTACCACCAGTATATAAGCGATCAACATGTTCCCTCCCTCTCAAGGGGACTGTAACTGGATGGATACCATCTAGAGGGACTGCTGGAGGAGGGGTAGCATCCAAGCAGAGATTGGAAGAATGGGGGGAGAGTGTTTGAGGCAGAGAGGGCATGTGGTAGAAAGATCTGGAACAGAGAGAGAATGTGACCTTTTTCAAGGAGATGAGAAAATTCTGTGATGTTAGAAGATTGAGCATGTAGAGCATGGAGGATGGAGGTGTTTTCAGAGAGGTCTGGACTGGGATAGATCATTCAAGGTTTTGAAAATGGTTTGAGCATCTGGTGGTTATGGTTAATGGGTGTGAGTAGGAAGGGACATGGTCAGATCTAGCATCTGAGAAGACCTCCTGGGACTGGGGCGCCTGGGTGGCTCAGTGGTTAAGTGTCTGCCTTCGGCCGAGGTCATGATCCCAGGGTCCTGGGATCGAGCCCCACATCGGGCTCCCTGCTCGGTGGGCAGGATGCCTGCTTCTCCCTCTCCCTCCCCCCCTGCCTGTATTCTCTCTCTCGCTATGTCTCTCTCTGTCAAATAAATAAATAAAATCTTAAAAAAAAAGACCCCCTGGGACCAGAGTGCAGGGCAGACTAGAGACTGAGAGCACAGGAGGTGTAATGCAGATGGCCTGAGTTGGCAGAAGAGAGGGGTGATGAGGGTGAAGAGGGCCATTCCGGATGGTGAGCACAGCCCGGACAAAGGTTTGGAAGTAGGGCTAGTATGGGGGGTTATTTGGTGTATGTGGATGGGAGAGATAGGAGAGGCCTATGGGGACAAGAAGGTACATGGCCTTCAGTGCTTGCCTGAGCTGGGATTTTATTACCAGGGTGATAGGGAGCCATGGGAGGTATCTGAGCAGGGGAGGCTCATGTTCAGATCAGCATGTTATAAGGTTCTTTCTGGGGCAGGTATGGAGGATGGACTGGAGGGGTGAGATAGAGGTCAGAGCTCAGAAAGGAAGCTCAAGAAGCTCATAAGCAGAACTTTGTTTGGAGTCATCACTACCTCTTCTCTCTCCACAGCTGCCATCGCCCCCAAGGATGACCTTTTCTATGGTTTCCTGAAGCCTTGGCTTGGTGAGTATGGGACTGGGTGAGTTGGGCTGGGGCTTCGGGGAAGAGGGGGTGGGGTTTCTTGTAGTGTTCCAGAGTAGGAGGAGAGGCCCCTAATCTCAGTCTTCCGGGCCCAGGAGATGGGCTGCTGCTGAGCAAAGGTGACAAATGGAGCCGCCATCGCCGCCTGCTGACGCCTGCCTTCCACTTTGACATCCTGAAGCCCTACATGAAGATCTTCAACCACTGCACGGACATCATGCATGTGAGTTGCAAGGTTTCTTGGGAAGAGGGTGTCCTGGGAGCGAGACCAGTCCAGGCTCCGACACATGGGTAAGCCGGGTGACGTCAGGAAACTTCGCTTCCTTTATCCTATAAAGTGGGCTTGTAGCGGGCAGGCAGCTAGGTCGTTGGCAGCCTGGCTTAAAGTCTGCGGTCTCCATGTCCATTTGCCGTGTGTCTCTCTCTTCCAGGGTAAATGGCAGCGCCTGGCACAGGGCTCGGTGGTCTCCCTTGACATGTTTGAGCACGTCAGCCTCATGACCCTGGACAGTCTTCAGAAATGTGTCTTCAGCTACAACAGCAACTGCCAGGAGTGAGTGTGACCTCCCTGGGGAAGATAGAGCCCATTGCTCTAGAGCAAGGTGGTGGGAGAAGAAAGGAAACTCTCAGGTGTTATGCATCCCTGGGCTGTTGGTGCTCTGCCACTGATGAGCTATGTGTTTCTGAAAACTAACATCGCCTCTCTGAGCCTATCTCCTTATCCAAAAATGGAATCTCAATCCCTTCCCATAGCCATCGTGTGAGTATTGAGATAATGTAAATTGATGGTTTTGCATACAGTAGGTGCTTAATAAATGCTGGTTTCCCTCATGGCTCCATGAAGAGTAGTTTGGCCTTTGGAAAGTGTCTCCCCATTTTCTGAGCCTCAGTGTCCTTTTTTGTAAAACAAGGATGACAATCCTTGACCCTCTGAGAGATTTTTTTTTTAGTATTTTTCTACTTTATTTTTTAACATCTTAATTTTATTTTTTTCAGTGTTCTAAAATTCATTGTTTATGCACCATACCCAGTGCTCCGTGCAATATGTGCCCTCCTTAATACCCACCACCAGGCTCACCCATCTCCCCACCCCACTCCCTTCCAAAACCCTCAGTTTGTTTCTCAAAGTCCACAGTCTCTCATGCTTCATCTCCCCCTCCGATGCTGAGTGAAATAAGTCAAGTCAATTATATGGTTTCACTTACTTGTGGAGCATAAGGAAAAACATGGAGGACATTGGGAGAAGGAAAGGAAAAGTGAATTGGGGGAAATTGGAGTGAGCGATGTTTTAAGAATAAAATGATGTTGGGGCGCATGGGTGGCTCAGTCAGTTAAGCTTCTGACTTTTGATTTTGGCCTGGGTCCTGATCTCAGGGTTGTGGGATCAAGCCCCACGTAGGGCTCTGTGCTTGCAGAGCCTGCTTGAGATTCTCTCTGTCCCTCTCCCTCTGCCCCTCCCCTCTGCTCCTGCTCTAAACAAATAGTACTTTGTGCTTAAAAATAAAAAAAAAAAGATGCCACACTGCCCTGGCACACAGTAGGTGCTCAGTGAATATTTGTTGAATGAATGAATAATATACCATTGTCCTGATTCATTCATTCATTCATTCATTCATTCATTCATTCGTTCATTCATTCATTCATCAGATATTTGTTGTGTCCCTACTATGTGCTGGATACTATGCTAGCTACCGGGAATATGGTGGTGAACAAGAGACTAAGTTCCAGTTCCTTGGAATTTATAGTCTAGTGGGTATACATCGAGTAAGAGACATTGTAAATGGCAAGTTTGTAGCACATAGTCGGTCCTTAATAATAAGCTGCTGACTTTGCTACTCTGGGCTTTGTAGGGTTATGCTTCAGTTGGGTAAGGTAGAGATGGCCATAGTGATTGATTAGTTAATTAATTAATCTGGAAGTATTTACTGAGTGCCTACTATGTGTCACTCTTGGATTAGGCACTATGAATACAGTGATCAACAAACTAGAAAACATCTCGCTCCTCTGGAATTTACATGTTGGTGGGAAGAAGGGCAGTAACCATGCACAAATAAATAAATAAGAAAATGACTATGACAAGTGTATGAAAACAAACATACTTCAGGACCAAGGACAGCCCCTTGCACACCTGCCCCAGTGATTTCATTTTGGGTTTTTTTTTTTTTTTTCATTTTTAAATACATTTATATATTTATTTGAGAGAGAGAGAGGAAGAGTGAGCATGGGGTATGGGGGATGGAGGGGCAGAGGAAGAGGAAGAGAAAGTGTTAAGAAGACTCCATGCTGAATGTGGAACCCAATGCAGGGCTTGATCTCACCACCCTGAGATCAGGACCTGAGCCAAAACCAAGAGTCAGATACTTAACCAACTGCACCACCTAGGTACCCCTTCTTTTTTTTTAATAACAGTTTTACTGCCATGTAATTTACATACCATATGATTCCATACCATATACCATTTAAAATATACAATCCAATGGTTTCTTGTGTATTTACATAGTTATGCAACCATCACCATAATCAATTTTAAAATATTGATTATGGAGAGATAAGCCCTGTACATTTTAGCACTCACCCCCACTTTCCACTTCCCCTGGGGTAGGCAGTCACGAATCTTCCTTCTGCCCCCATAGATTTGTCTCTTATGGAAATTTCACATTGATGGAATGATGCAGACTTCTATGTCTTGTTTTGTTCACTCAGCATAATGTTTTCAAGATTCATTCATGCCGTGGCCTGTGTCAATATTTCACTTTTTAGGTTGCTGAATAATATTCCATTTACCAGATAATACCACTTTTTGTTCATCCATTCATCCACTGATGGACATTTGGGTTGTTTCCACTTTTTGGCTATTATATAAACATTGGTATATGAGTATTTATGAGAACATATGTTTTTAACTTTTTTAAAGTCTGTACCTGGGAACGGAATTGCTGGATTATGTGGTAATTCTGTGTTTAGATTTTGAGGAACTGCCAGACATTTCCCCCCAAATTGATGGGCCATTTTGTATTCCTACCAGCAATGTGTGAGGACTTAGATTTCTCCACTCCCCTGCCAACACTTGTTATTGTGTTTGTAAACATTTTTTATTATTTGTCTTTTTGGTTCTAGCCATTCCTAGTTGGGGTGAAGCGGCATCGCATTATGGTTTTGATTTGCATTCCCCTAGGGACTGGTGCTGTTAAGTATCTTTTCAGGTGTTGTTTAGCCATTTGTATATCTTCTTCGGAGAAATGTCTATTCATATGCTATGCCGATTTTTAAGTTGGGTTATTTGTCTCTGTTATTGCATGTTAAGAGCTCTTTCTATATTTTATTTTATTTATTATTTTCTTTTTTTTTTTAAAGACTTTATTTATTTATTTAACAGAGAGAGAACACAAGCAGGCAGAGAGGCAGGCAGAGGCAGAGAGAGGACCAGGCTTCCTGCCGAGCAAGGAGCCCGATGCGGGACTCGATCCCAGGACGCTGGGATCATGACCTGAGCCGAAGGCAGCTGCTTAACCAACTGAGCCACCCAGGCATCCCTTATTTATTATTTTCTTAAAGATTTTATTTATTCACTTGAGAGAGAGAGAGAGTGAGAGAGAGAGAGAGTACAACCTGGAGGAGGAGCGTGGGAGAAGGGAAAGCAGGCTCCCCGCTGAGCAGAGAGCCCGATGTGGGACTCGATCCCAGCACCCTGGGATCATGACCCAGGCTGAAGGCAGATGCTTAACCGCCTGAGCCACCCAGTCATTCCTCTTTCTATATTTTAGATACAAGTTTGCCATCAGGAATAGGAGTTCTCCCTCTCTGTGGCTTGTAGGCATTTTGTCTTAGTGTTGCTACCTCTATTGGGAAGTCCTAATCCTTTGGACCTGTTTTAAAATGTACCTGGGTTTTGGTTTTATTCAGGTCTGATGAGGTCAACAGATCAGATGATTGCCATTAAAGACATGCCACCCCACTGAGGGCCACATGGGGAAGCACCAGTGTCAGGCAGGAGAAAGCGTGGCAGGAGTCTTTTTTGGTGGTTTCCATGAGAAGGAACAGTATGTTAGGGCACAGGCTTAGGACTGGTGAGTTTGAATAACTTCAGAGGGCTCAGGAGGATGCGGGCTGTCCCTGGTTGTCTAGAACTTGGCTCTGGCGGTGATTAAGGCCTGGAGATAGAGGCTCTGCCTGATAAATTTCTGTGTCTGGGCTCTGGATTGTTTGGTTTCCACATGATGGGCATGTGGAATTCACTGACGGTCTCCAAGAACTGGCTCATTCTGGGAGGAGCAGTGTCTCTCTGGTTAGCAAGGCCTCGGCTGGCAGAGGAAAAGAATATAAGAAAATAAGAAAATCTAGTCTAAGGGCACTGGGGTGGCTCAGTTTTTTGAGCATCTGCCTTCGGCTCAGGTCATGATCCCAAGGTTCTGGGACAGAGCCCCGCATCGGGCTCCCTGCCCAGCGAGGAGCCTGCTTCTCCCTCTCCCGCTGCCTGCTGCACCCCCTGCTTGTGCTCTCTCTCTCTCGTTCAAATAAATAAATAAAATCTTAAAAAAAAAAGAAGGAAATCTAGTCTATACAGGGCCTCTCTCTGTTGCCTACGCACAGGGAGGAGAAGCTTGTCTTAGGGGCCAGGCCCATGCTCATGTCTCTCCCCCCTCCCCACCCCCCCCCCCCCAACGACAGGAAGATGAGCGATTACATCTCAGCCATCATTGAGCTGAGTGCCCTTGTGGTCCGGCGCCAGTATCGCCTGCATCACCACATAGACTTCATCTACTACCTCTCGGCGGATGGGCGGCGTTTCCGGCAGGCCTGTGACACCGTGCACCGCTTCACCACGGAGGTCATCCAGGAGCGGCGGCGGGCACTCCGCCAGCAGGGGGCTGAGGCCTGGCTGAAGGGCAAGCAGGGCAAGACCTTGGACTTCATCGATGTGCTGCTCCTGGCGCGGGTGAGGCTGAGCCCTGGAGGGTGGGGACCGACCTTGTAAAATGATCAACGACCAAAGTGACATAGATCTGGGATGCAGGCAGGTGCAGCACGTGTAAGACTGATTTACTGTATTAGTTTGCTAGGGTTGCCATAACAACAGGCTACAAAATTAGAGGGAGGGGGTGTTAAACCACAGAAATTAATTTACTCAAGGTTCTGGAGGCTAGAAGTCTGAGGTCAGGGCATGGACTGGGTTGGCTTCTGAGGCCTCTCTCCCTGGGTTGTAGGTGACACCTTCTCATGTGCCTTCATGTTGTCTTCCCTCTGCTTACGACTGTGTAGGAAGATGCTTTCTTCTAAGGACACCAATCATGTGGGGCCAGGGCCCATCCTAAGGACCTCCTTATAATTGAATTGCCTCTCTAAAGGCCCTGTTTCCAAATACGGTCACATCCTGAAGTCATGGGGGGGGGGTGGTTAGGACCATATAAGTTCTGGAGGCAGGAGAGGGCACAATGTTGCCCACCAGACCTATGATGATGAAATAACAGGACTTTGAAGAAATGTGACAGGTGCAGAGGTTGCTTCCATGGAATTTCTGAGCAGTGCTTGGGTTCTGGATTCAGACAGTCCTGGGTTCCAGTTCTGGCCGTGCTCCTTAGTGGATGCTTGACCCTAGGCACCTGATGCTCTCCTCTGAGCCTCAGTTTCCCCATTTATGATGTGATGGTCACGAGGCGTGATTGCAGGTGGTTGTCGGGCATCCAGCAGGCTGTTTGGTGCTAGCAGCAACTCAGGAAATACGAACTCCCGGGGTGCATGGGTGGCTCAGTGGGTTAAAGCCTCTGCCTTCGGCTCAGGTCATGATCTCAAGGTCCTGGGATCAAGCCCCACATCGGGCTCTCTGCTCAGTGGGGAGCCTGCTTCCCCCTCTCTCTCCTCCTGCCTCTCTGCCTACTTGTGATCTCTCTCTCTCTCTCTGTCAAATAAATAAATAAAGTCTTAAAAAAAAAAGAAATATGAACTCCCTTCTTCCCTTCACCTTTCACTCTCCCTCCTGCTTTCCATCTTTCTTAGACAAGCTGCATACCTCTGTCTGTCTGGAATGCTTCCCCCTGCAGCTCCGCTTGAGAGGGGGGCTGATATCTTGACTTGAAAGGAGCCCGGGATGTGGAGGGTGGTCAATGAAGTGGGCTGAGCATCCTTTCCGGTTCATTCCAGGATGAAGATGGGAAGGAACTATCTGATGAGGACATACGAGCTGAGGCGGACACCTTTATGTTTGAGGGTGAGGATGGGGTGAGGCTAGGGGAGGCTGGGAGGGGCCCCACTGTCTGAAAATCGCATCTTTGCTACCTTCAGACAGCCTCCATTTGACCTTCTCCCCTGTCTACAGGTCACGACACAACGTCCAGTGGGCTCTCGTGGGTGCTCTTCAACTTGGCCAAGTATCCAGAGTACCAGGAGAAGTGCCGGGAGGAGATCCAGGAAGTCATGAAAGGCCGGGAGCTGGAGGAGCTGGAGTGGTGGGTTTGGGGTCGGATTGGGGGCTGGCGGCCACAGGTTGAGTCTAGAGCTTGCATTTAGTTCTTGCTCTTGCTTGTAATTTCTCTTGCTCCTGCTGGGTGTTGTTGAGTGGAGGTGGTGTCCAAGCAGATGTGTGGGTTCAGGTCTGTTCCACAGGTCTCCCTCTTCTCCTTGAACCAGCAGCTACCCTGGGCACATTCTTCTCAAGGCAGATTCCAGAAGCACAAAGAGCCACAGTTTAAAACCTCCGCTTGCATTGTCACATTCCATTCGGCTTCAGCTAGTCACGTGGCCAAGTTCAGCATGAATGGGGCAGGATGTACATTCTCCTCACCTGAGCAGAAGACACGGCAGAATCGCATGCGAAGCTCGCGGGGTGTCTAATTCAAACACAGGTGTGGGGCGGGGGCAGTGAAGAATCACGAACAATAATCCAGTTCACTTCAGATGTGTGCCACGCAGAGCTGACTCTGGCTGCCTCAGAGAAAACCCAGCAATAAAGAGCATCGAACAGTGAGAAAGCTTTTTTCTGTTCAGTGCCCACCTTTAAGATTTTGACGTCAAGGAGACACTCCCAGTTGGGTACCATTGTATCTTGAACTCCCTGTGAATCTGCCCCCCGCTTTTAAAAAAGATTTTATTTATTTATTCCTTTGCCAGAGAAAGAGAGAGCACAAGCAGGGGGAGCGGCAGGCAGAGGGAGAAGCAGGCTCCCTGCTGAGCAAGGAGCCTGATGTGGGATCTGATCCCAGGACCCTGGGATCATGCATGACCTGAGCCAAAGGCAGACGCTTAACCGACTGAACCTCCTAGGCATTCATGAATCTGCCTTTTTAACGAAAGGAGAAGATGGCTCAGTTTCTGACGACTGGGCAGGACATGGTCTAGCTGGAATTTAATAACTCTTCTGTTTCCCCGGTGGTGTTTATGTCATGGGTACTTTTATGCTAGGCATGCTGTTTGCCCTTTATGGTAGACATAAAGTTTCTTTGAAAGAGAAAGAAAATGATCTAGATCATGGACCAAGGGTTATAATTAATCCAATTTGGGGCCCTGGAGTCCCATGGAAAAAAGTTAATAATAGCATAAGGAGGGAATGTATGGGTTTTTAAATACTGAAATCGATCCATACAGCCTGGAAAACTGCTGTGGCCCCGGCCCCCTTGCCTATCCTGGTACCGCTTCCAGCTGTCCTGACTGCCACATAATTCATCAGTTAAAGGGTTAATGCTGGGTGTGCAGAAGCCTGCTGGTGCTGCTCTGATTGGTTGCGGGTCAGATATTTTGCATGTTAGGGATTAGTGATATATGCATGCCTGCTGGCGGCCAGGTTGCAGATGCCCGAAGTTGGGGCAAGTCTGAGATCCTGGAGTGGTTTCCTGTGTGGTTGCTCCTGAATGCATGTGCGCATGCATGCGCGTGTCTGGGGAAGGGGGTGTTACTGTGGCCCCAAGTCACCCACCATTCCATGTTCCATGCTCCCCAGGGATGACCTGACTCAGCTGCCCTTCACCACCATGTGTATCAAGGAGAGTCTACGCCAGTTCCCGCCAGTGACCTTGGTCTCCCGCCGCTGCACGGAGGACATCAAGCTTCCAGATGGGCGCATCATCCCCAAAGGTGCCCATGAGGTCCTCCTGGCTGCTGGGCTGCTCTGCTGCCTGGGGGGGGCCTGCTCATGCCTGTCCCAGGTGCACCCTCCCTGTAGATGGGGCATCTCTCTGGGTGGCTCTTGCTTCTGGGATGAGGAAGGAGACCCAGCTGTGTAGAGGGGAAGCAGAGTTGGGTGAGTCCAGATGGAAAGGCAAGAGTGGTGTGGCCTGTGAAGGTGCGGGTAGGGGGGGATGGTTTCATTCAGTTGCCAGATATCCCTTGGAGACTAAGCTCAAGTGATGCTGGAGATCTCGAGAGGTCTCATTCTCAGACCCAGGCCTTGAGTACCACCCAGTCTGAGGAAGACACAGCAGGGCCCAGACTTCCCAGGCACATGGGGTCAAGGATGGGCTAAAGAGAGGAACAGGGGCTGGAACAGCCCAGAACAAGGAGTGTTGACTTTATCTGGGGTGAAATATAGGGAAGGCTGCTTGGAAGAGGCAACATGAGAGGTGAGTATTGGAGGATGAAAATGAAAGAGAGAGCATATATTCGGAGGAGAGTCTCGGGGTGCAGGTAGTGAAAGACCTTGAATGCTAGATTGAGGCATTTGAACTTGATCTTCAGGATGGTAGGGAGCCAAGGGAGGTATTTGAGCTGAGGAGGAACAATGTCAGATATGCGAGTGGGAAAGAACCCTGTGTGGCCTGCATGGCAGGTAGAAAGGTGATGGGGACCTTTTAGGGAGCAGCAGGGGGAGTGGACACAGCAGCAGAATTTTTCAGAGATGATGGGCAGGAAAGGGTAGCAGAGGGCTTATGGGAACAGCATGGCTCCAGGAAGAGCAGGGAAGGAGGAGGTCTTCCTGGTTCGCCTCAGCCCCAATGGCCCCACTGACCCCACCCTCCCCACAGGAATTATCTGCCTGGTCAGCATCTATGGGACCCACCACAACCCCACTGTGTGGCCTGACTCCAAGGTGAGCCCCTGCCTCAATTCTCCCTTCCCTTAGCTTCTTCCTCCTCAGAAGGGGTGGTCCTGGGGCGGTGAGGCCTCCCTACCCTGCTCGCCAGGGACTCAGATGGCCTGGCTGGGTACAGAGCCTGAGTGCCCCTCCCCCATCTGTCACCCTCCATTGGTTCATTAGGTCCACAAATATTTACGAACACCTCCTGTGTGCCAGCCTCTATGATGGGCACTGAGGACAGAGAAAGTTACTGTCTTTGCCCTCATGGAGCTCACGGTGATGTTCAGGGGAAGAAAATAAGCGAAAAATATCATTATGGATATTAATATGTGCATAAAGGAAATAAAAACTGGGTTGGGGTGGGGGTCACTTCAGCTCAAGTGGTGAAGAAAGGCTTTGGGGAGGAAGAGATATTTGAGCTGAGACCTGAAAAGTGTGAAGAGCAGGGAGAAGCCTGTTCCAGGCAGAGGAGATAGGAAGTGCAAAGGCCCTGTGGTTGTAATGAGCCTGGCATGCTTGAACAACAGAAAGAAGAGGGTGTGGCTGGATTGTAGTGAGGTTTTCTCTGTCCATTTGAAGGATGGGGGCCAAGCTGGGATAGCTGGGCCAGGCCCCCAGATTTACCCCCAGGCTAATCCTGCCTAGGTGTACAACCCCTATCGCTTTGACCCGGACAACCCACAGCAGCGCTCCCCACTGGCCTACGTGCCTTTCTCCGCAGGACCCAGGTAACTCTTCTATTTCTCCCAAACCAAACCAAGCATAGAAGGAGCACAAGGGCCAGTGGAAGGTCAGGGATTTTCCGATCAGGAGCAGAGACTGCCTCCCACCCAGATGTGCTTTCTGCCAACCCAGCACCCTCTTCCTGCTTTCAATGTACCAGGATGTCCCCAAATTAGACTCTGTGATAGTAACGCTGGGTATTGAGCACCAACTGTGTGCCAGGCCCTGAATTCTGGGCTCATATGCTCCCAACGACTCTATGATGCCACTGCCCCCATTTTACCGATGAGGGAACTGAGGCTTAGAGGGGGAGGTCATTTTACCCCAGGACTCCCCCCTTCCTGGCTCACACAGCGGCTGAGCCTGAGCCCCACTCCCTGTCCCCCTTTAGGAACTGCATTGGACAGAGCTTTGCCATGGCCGAGATGCGTGTGGCAGTGGCGCTGACGCTGCTGCGCTTCCGCCTGAGCGTGGACCGAACGCGCAAGGTGCGGCGGAAACCTGAGCTCATCCTGCGCACAGAGAACGGCATCTGGCTCAACGTGGAGCCTCTGCCTCCGCGGGCCTGAGCGCCGGTGCCTCCCTTTGGAGAGGCCCAGGCCCCGCCCCTGAGGGGACAGGCCCCGCCCCCAAGATCCTGAGGGCAGAAACCACGCCCCTCGAAGTTCAGGTTCGGCTCCTCGAGGACCTGGCTCCTCCGTGAAGCCTGAAGGTGCAAGCCACGCCCCCCATGACCAGGCCCCACCTCCTGGCGGTCTGGCCCCGCCCCTTGAGGTCCAGGACCGGTTCCCTGAGGGCCCGTTCCGGCTCTCCTGCTTGAGGGAGTAGACTTGGCCAGGTCCTCATGGGCCCAGGCCCCTCCCAGGATCCAGAGCTTTCAGGGGGCCTCAGGCCCCACCCATCCAGCCTTCCGAGGACTTAAGACCCAACACGTAAGGCCTCTGGGATTCAGGTTCGGTCCCCCCCCAACTCTCCACCCACCCCCCCATGGATTCCAGCTGCCTTCCAAGTTGAGTACTTGGAAGTTAGAGCCTCGAACCAGGCCATCACCTTCTTGAGGCTCCCAGCTCATTTGGGCGAACTCCTCTGACATCAGGCGGCATCCCAGGGCTAGGGATGTGTGCTTCAGATGTTGTTTTGTAAATCTAGACCCTCCCTCACCGGCCCCTTCCTTCCTCCCTTGCTGAAAGGCCCTTCGCTGAGTGTTCTGATTTTTGTAGAATAAAAGCAAGGGAAGCAGACGTCCCCCACTCTTCACCCCCTAGCTTAGCTAGACACTTCCCTTGAGGCCCAGGAAGGAAATGAAGGTCCCTGTGCAGTTAGGAGGCCCATGAGGGAAGCTATGGGCTAGGAGGCTGGGAATCCATTTGCCCTCAGACATAAACTTAGGCTTTTTGGGACAGTTTGTGCATTCATTTATCTCGTCAACAGACCACATATTAATTATTTGTTGGCACTGGGCCAGGAGCACAGCCGGGGCCAGGAGCACAGCCGGGCCCAGTTCCTGCCCTCAAGAGAACAGGGGACAGATGTTGTACAAATAATTCCACACATAAGTTTATTTATAATCCATGACAAGTGCTCCAAAAGAGAGGCCCTTGGTGCTCTGCGAACACAATGGGAGGGAAGGTGGCTCAGGGAGAGCTTCTTGGCTGCTGAAGTGAGGGTACACGCTGAATGGTGACAAGGGAGAGAAGAGACCATGTCGGGCGGGAGGAACAGCATCTGCAAATGTCCTCAGGTGAGGGAGAGGGAGGTGTTCTTGAGGAACACCAGGGTGCTCCTGGATCTGGAGGAGGGGCGCTGAATGGAGGAAGGTTGATCAGGGGCCAACTGCCAGGAATTGTGGGTCACATCTCACTTCAGACCTTACGCTGAGGGAAATAGGGAGCTTTAGAGGGTGTGTGAACAGGGGGCAGGACAGGACATGATCAGATGGGCTGGCCGGGAGGTGGCTTGGAAGGGGGGGCACTGGGAACTGGAAATCTGGGGAAGAGGGAGACAAGTCTGGGCAGGAAAGGAGGGGTGACTCTCTAGCCACAGGGGCTGAGGTGAGGGAGGAGGAGAGGGTGATCCCCGAGTCTGGCTGGGGAGACTGATGACAGCATAGTCCCTGACATGGTGATATAGAAGATGGGGCGGTGATGGTGACTACAACACTTGTATTAATTCATCAAATATTTATTGAGCATCTGCTGTGAGCCAGGCCCTATGGAAGCCCTTACCTAATTGACATTTGTTGTGGGGGTGTTAACAGATGATGGATGATAAATAAGCAAATAAATAAGTCAATTCACACAGGGCCTTGGAGGATTTTGATTTTTATTGTGACGGAAATGGGGAGCCATGGGAGGGTTCTGAGCAGAGTGACGGATTTGTCATTTGGTCTTTATAAAGCAAGGGTCGGACTAGGGAGACCAGATGGGGTGACTGCATTAGCCTATGTGAGAGAAGTGGTAAGTGCTATGAAAAAATTGAGCTGGGTAAGTGTTGGGGTGTTCAGTAACGCTGGTGAGGGGAGAGGTTGCTAGATTGTCAGTGAAACCCTCCCTGAGAAGGGGTCGTTTCACCAAAGACTTCAGATAGGAGAGGGCAGGAGCCATGCGGATATTGAGGGGAAGAATGTTGGAGGTAGAGAGAAACCGTGCAAAGGCCCTGAGGTAGGACAAGCTTGGGGTGTTTAGGGGACATTGAGGAGATCAGTGTGGCTGGAGGAGGAGCATGGAAAGAGATGAGGGCAAGCAGGGGATGGAGGCAGGTCACACAGAGCCTTGGAGTCCACTGACTTTTACTGTGACAGAAATAGGGAGCCATGGAGGGTTCTGGGCAGAGGAGGGACAACATTTGTCATACAGTCTTTGGTTGCTGTGTTGAATAGAGACTGTAAAGTGAAGATGGGACGAGGGAGATCAGATCAGGGGTGACCAGGTTTGTCCAGGTGAGAGAGGACAATGGCTCCAAGCAAGCTGGAGGCTGTAGAGTGAAGACGAGTGCTTGGATTCGGATGTCTAGTTGCTTTATAAAGGTAGAGATGGCAGATTTGCTGATACTCTGAATGAGGGATTCAGGAGAAAGGGAGGTCCTCCCGGGTTTGGGTCTGAGCACCTGGAAAGATAGAAGTGACAGCTTGAGATGGAGTATGCTTAATAGAGTAAGGGTTTTTTTGGGGGGGTGTGGTGAGGGACTGAGATCAGCATGTCAATTTAGGCCAGGAGGAATTGGAGATGTCAAGTGGGCAGTTGGATAGGCAGGTCTTGAATTCGGGAGGGAATTTCCAGCTGGTGATGTACATTTGGGACACCTCAGCACTTAGATGATTGTTTATAAAGCCCCAAGACTGTGCCATCCCCGTGTGTGTGTGTGGGTGTGGGTGTGGGTGTGCGCGTGTGTGCGTGCGCATGCATGCACCCATGTGCCTACAAGATGGAGGGATTTCAGGACCAAACCCTGGGGGGCTCCGAAGTTGATATAAAGTTGGTTGAGTGCTTCCTTTGTGCCCGTCGAATATTCGCATGTAATTCTCACGGGTACTGTTATTATGAGATGGGTACTGTCATTATCTCGTTTAATGGAGCTGGAAACGAAGTTCCCTAGAGTGAGATGATTTACCCGAGGTCCAACAACGGTGTCCTCATAGCGTGGCCACAGCGGGGTGGCTTACCCCTCAGGCTTCTGGTGCTGGTCTGGGTCCCTAGCCTCGGTTTGCCTAAGAGGGGACGTCGGCAGGCTTGGGTGGAGCGGGGTGAGTGGGTGGGGGGCGTGGAGAGAAGTCCAAGCCTGGAGGTGTGGTGCTGGAGGCCACAGCGGTGTGTGTCCTGCGGCGCCCCCGGGTGGCGTGTGCTGGGATCGTCGGCCGGAATCCCCCGTCTGAGGCCACTCCTCCACAAAAAAACTGGGGTCTTGGGCGGCGACATATGTGGATTCAAACCCCAGTTCTGCCCCTTTCTAGAGGTGGCTTTGGGCTCGTGATTGGCCCTTTCTGCACCTCGGTTCTCCTTTGCCAGATGGATTTTTTTCATCATGCTTCTCATGAGTATTAACTTTCCGCTAAGGTCGGTGACGGTGGGTGAATGAGGGAGAGAAGAGGGGAGGCATGGAGCTCGTGGATCCCCGGGACCTGCTGGATCTGCGTGTCCCATTCTCCAAACACACGCAGGCCTGGGCCAGTCACTAGTTGCTGTGGGGCTCCTTCCTCTCCTGAGTGTGTCGGAGGCTCCCTCTGCTGGACGGTCGGGAGACAACACGCTCCACAGCGTCTGGTCTCCGTTAGTCCCTCTGAGGGTGTGTGCGTGTGCGTGTTTGGGTTTGTGCATATGTGTGTGAGTGCGGGGATGTCTGCTCGAGAGTGACCACATGTGCGTGTGAGTGTGTGTATGTGTGTAAGTGTGGAGTGTGGATGCATTGTGTGAGTACATGTGTGCATGAGATTGTGTGTGTGCACGCATGAGTGCATTTGTGAGTATACATGTATCAGTGATGTATCTATGAGTGCGAGTGTGTGTGTGAGACTGTGTGTGGGTGTATTGGGAAGGGAGGAGGGAGACCCCACTCACTGAACAACTGTAAGTGTCCACATCAGGCTACTGTCCAAACTCCTCCCTGTTGCAGCAAGTACGACATTCTGGAGAAATAATGCCCTTGGCAATGGCCCTGAGGAATGACCGCTGGTGCCTGTTCTCTGCTGTGTCCCGGAGGTCTCCAGAGGGACTGAGCCCCAGGTGCCCCAAGTAGGAACTTCTTTGACAAAGGCCCGTTTCTCTGCTGCCTTCCTTTCTCCGTCTCACTCCAAATCACTGCCCCGCTGGCATCTTCTGGGGTCACTTCCCAAAAAAACAATTTGCAGTTGAATTCCTGTCTCAGAATATAATTTTTGTACTTGTACTTGAATCCTTGCATTAGAGTCTACTTCAGGAAAACCAAACCAAGACACACAAGTCACTCTTCCAATCCCCACAAGCCTATCACTATGCCATTTTTTACCAAGAAGGGACCTGAGGCTCAGAGAGGGCAAGTCATTTGCCCAAGGTCACACAGCTGGAGAGTGGCTTTGACCATTGGCCATCTGACGCTAGCACCTGCTCCTCTGAGAGCTTCCTCCTTCCTCCTTGCTAAGGACCAAGGGAATGAAGTGGGGGGGCATTCACAACCAGTAAGTTCCTTGATTATGTGCACCAGGGACACCCAAGACTCCTGGCTGGTACTCATGTCCTCATTCTGTTATAAAATAAGGGAAATAATGGCAAACACATTCTTGGTACTGACTGTGAGCCAGGGAGGGTTGTTATAACTACTTTATTCATTTATCTCCTCTCTCTCCAAATATTACATTGGCTTGAGGTAAAAAAAAAAAATTGCAAGTGTAGAAATCGAATCATGCTTTTGTTTATGCAAGTGTAGACATTTAAAAAGGAACTTCTGCCACAGTGGCTTCTGCTCCCTAATCCCAGCCCAGAAGTTTGGGGTGATTTTTTTTTTCAGTTTGAAAACAACTGCATATGTGAACATTTTTCAATGTACATACAAACATTTTTGCACACATTACCATTTTTTAAAAAGACTTCCAATGTCGGGAAGTGTATTTGTTCTAGTTAGTTGTTATTGTATAACGAACTGCCAGGAAGTTTGTTAGCTTAAAGTGGCAAACTTTAGTTTGCTTGCTATGATTTGGGTAGAAAACTGGGGCAGGTTTCTCTGCTCTATGTGGAGTCAGCCGGGGCAGCTCTTCTGAGGTTGGAAGATCCACACCCAAGACAGCTCAGTCTCGTGGCAATTTGGCACTGGGTGTTGGCTGGGGTCCTTAGTTCCTCCGAGGAGGGGCCTCTCTGTGGGGCTGCCTGGGCTTCCTCTTAAAATGGCAGCTGAGTCCAAGCGGGTGTGTTCCAAGGGGATGAGAAGGAAGTCACAAGTCTTTTTTTTTTATTTAAGATTTTATTTATTTATTTGACAGAGAGACAGCGAGAGAGGGAACACAAGCAGGGGAAGTGGGAGAGGGAGAAGCAGGCTTCCCGCCAAGCAGGGAGCCCAATGTGGGGCTTGATCCCAGGACCCCGGGATCATGACCTGAGCAGAAGGCAGACACGCTTAACCTACTGAGCCATCCAGGCGCCCCAGGAAGTTACAAGTCTTCCTACAACCTAGATTCGCAAGTCCCCGGAGTCACAGAGCACAGCCCAGGTTCAAGGAGAAAGGAATGATACTTTACTTCTGTACCAGTCAGGGTTCTCCAGGGAAACAGAACTAATAGCATCGAGCTCTCTCTACCACCTACTTGTTATCTATCATCTATCTACCTATCATCCTTCTATCCATCTATCGACAACAATCATCTATCTATATACTGTGTATTTAAGATTTATATGTGATACAAAAACTATATATAAATTTCCATCATAAGATTTAATTTCTCTTAAGATATATGTATCTTAAGATAAAAATATACACACATATATGTACATATAAAGATTTATCTTGATTCATGCATCTGGGGGGCTGGCCAGTCTGAAATCTGTAGGCCAGCAGGCCAGCGGGCTGAAAACTCAGGAGTGGATGCTGTGGTCTCAGGGCAGAATTTCTTCTCTGGGAAACCTCAATTTTTGCTCTTAAGACCTTTCAACTGGCCGCATGAGGCCCATTTACATTGACATGGTGTGATTTACCCCTTTACTTAAAGCCAATTGGTTGTAGGTTAACTCTATGTATGAAACACCTTCACAGCAACACCTAATAAGTGTTTAAGTAAAGGGGGAGTACCGTTGCCTAGACTAGCTGACACAAAAAACTAATCATCACAACCTCTCAAGGGGAGGGTTAGCAAAGAGTTCGTCACCGCCATCTGTAATCTACGACTTGGGGGCAAATGGTCTCTTTTTAGGACACCACCCTTCCCAAGGGTC
>CM052799.1:9133199-9154180 GCA_028533885.1 Nasua narica
GGGAGAAGAGGGAGAGAGAGGAGATGGAGGGGGAGGGGCAGGTGGGGGAGGAGGGGGGAAGAGGAGCAGGAGGGGAGAGGAGGGAGAGAGAGGAGATGGAGGGGGAGGTGCAGGAGGGGGAGGAGGGGGTTGAGGGATAGGAGGGGAGAAGAAGGAGAGAGAGGAGATGGAGGGGGAGGGGCAGGTGGGGGAGGAGGAGGGGCAGGAGGGGGAAGAGGGGGAGGAGGGAAGAGGAAGGAGAGAGAGGAGATGGAGGGGGAGGGGCAGGAGGGGCAGGAGGGGGAGGAGGGAGGGTATCAATGAGTACAGTGCCTAAGAAAATACTCTTGTGGTTGTTCCTAGCTGTTGCGTGCCCTCTGAATTTTTCTCAAGTTTTCCTCTAGTCTTTCTGCCTCTTCCAGCAGATCTGGTCTTCTGCTGCCTGGGCCAGGAATCTGGCAGCTTTGCCAGCTGGTCTTGCCCTCAACACCACTTTAGGAACCTGTCGGTTTTGACCTCTTGATTATGTGGAGTGAAACCCCAATACCATCTTCTGGTCAGATTTCCCCAACCAGGGCTGCTTCCTGCTGCTCCCATTGCCCTGATTGCAGGAGCCCCACCAGCCATGGTTGTGTCAGCATGTCTGAGGACAGAAGCAAGAATGAACATGTGTAAGAGAAACATGTGTGCCCCACCCTGTGCTAGGTCTTTATAGTCCTGGCATGGCTTCAGGGGGTGATCCTTATTCATGGCCCACTCCTCCCCATCATTCAGGTTTCTGCTCAAAGTCACCTCTACAGGGCAGCCCTCCCTGACTGCCCCTCTGAATATCCCCCCTTGGGCACTTGCTAGCATGTTTCTCTCTGTTAATTTCCTTCACTGCCACCACCATCTGACTTGGTCTTATTTCCTGTTGGCTTCTTCCATCAGACATGAGCACCACCATCCAGAGACCTCATCTGTCTTGTTCATCCCAGGTCTCGGGTCCTAGCACCGTGCCTGGTACAGAGAGGGTGCTCAAGTACAGTCTGTTGTTGCAGAATGAACGACCTGGGAGGTATAAGTCCCCCTCTCCATTTTACTGCAGACTCCAATTCTACTTCGATGTGCAGATTCTTCCAGACTTTTTTCAATGCATATGCAACATGTGCACACACAGACCGCTATGCACCTCCATAAGTTGTATCTATAGATGAAACCATGATTCACATTTCATTTAGAGTTGTACTTTCTCCTGTCCTCTCTGCCCGTGTCTGATAGAACCCTTGAAGTCCTCTGTGAGGTTTTATTAAGCCCATTTTACAGACGTGAAGACTGAGGCTCAGAGGGGTGCGGGGCCGTATCTGAGGCTGATGACTCACAGAGTGACGGCCACCTCTGGTCTGACACACGCTTGTGCACTGCCTGACTGTGGGTGGGGATGGAAGGACCCCTAGAGGAGGATTAGCCTCTACTTCTCAGTGTGTGGCTGCCCTCCCTCCAACACCAGCTGGGCAGCATTCCGTAAGCCAGGCTTGTGTGACTTGGCAGCTGGGACATTTCTTGTTGGATGAGAAATGAACGCTCCAGCCTCCTCTGACTCAGAGCAGAAAGTCCCCACTGGAGGCTTCCTGCCCCCCACACTGGGTCTCTTACTCCCTTTCTGCCTCCTGTCACCTGATCCAGGAAGTGAGGAGTCCCTGATGGGTGGATTCTGTCCTTCCATGGCCACAGAGGCTTTGGGGTTCTGAGTTCTTGGATGTGGTGAAGCAATCTTCGATACCTGCTTCTGGATTGAATACTGGGCCAAATTTTGCCACCTGGGCTGGTTCCTTGACGGGCACATCGGCTGTGATCAGAGTACAGGTGTCGATGGAATAAGGACACACTCACTTCTGCCCACGGCTGGGCATATTACCCCATGACTGTGGGGCCCTTTCAACAACACTTCCCACTCGCCCTCTTCATTTCGGAACCCCTCAAAAGTCACCTCCTCCTGGAAGCCTTTGCATTGTAATCGCTGTCCGATACATACTTCATCATTTTATTCAATCCATCATTGATTGTATCCCTACTAGATGAGAACCCCTTGACAGCAGGGACGGGGTCCGCCATGCTCATTGCTGCATCCCAAGCATCTAGAATACTGCCCAGCACATGGTAGGTGTTCAATAAACACGCAGCCCTGGCAAGGATAGAGTTTTCTCCTCATTTGACAAATAAAAAAACTGAGGGACAGACAGGGTAAGTTTCCTATAGTACCTTGCAGAGCCTGACTCAAGTCTCTTTTTTATTTTTTTAAAAATATTTTATTTATTTATGTTAGATAGAGAGAGCACGACTGGGGAGGGAGGGAGGGATGGGGGGAGAGGCAGAGGCACAGGGAGAAGCTGACTCCCTACTGAGCAGGGAGCCCAATGTGGGTCTCAATCCCTGGACCCTGGGATCGTGACCTGAGCCAAAGGCAGAGGCTCAACGACTGAGCCCCCCAGTCCAGGCTCCCCGAATCCTGCATTTCTAAGATGCTGCTGGTAACGCCAATGTTCATGGGCTGAGGATCCCATTTTGAGCGGTCAGTTCTTAGAGCTCATGGCTACAAAAGTACCCTTTCTTCCCTGAATAGTTAATGAGCACCCACTAAGTGCCCGGCTTCGCCTTCGCTGTGCTGTCACCTGAAATGACTTCGCTGTGTGGCTTCAGGGAGTCAGTGTACCTCCCCGAACCTTTTCTTCCTGCTCCTCCTCAGACCTGTCCGGCCGCAGAGGAGGAGAAATATCTAGGGCAGCGTACCTTGACTTGCAGAGGGCTTCAAGCGGCCATCTGCGGCTGGATCAGGTGGGGCTGGAGCGAATGCTTGGTCCGGGAGAGGAAATGCGTTTCCCCAGCCTCCCCTCACTGCAGGAAAAATGTCCATTCCAGTTCTCTTGCTCAGCAGACCTACCCCTCAAACAGGCCCTCATCTTGGAGCCTGACGTGGGGAGACCTCGCGAGGGGCTGAGGCCACCTCTCAGGGAAATTCAGGACAGGGTCTGGATGAGACGTGCCCCCTCTCAGGCCCTCATGGGGCATCCCATTTCCCAGATGGTAAGACTGAGCCCAAGGGAGCTGGCACAGCCCACTGATCCCCCCAGCCAGGCCCCATCCTTTGTTCCTGCCCCCAGAAGTCACGTCTCAACCCAGGCCCTGGAGGAGGCAGGACTTGAACTCCTGGCAGGGCGTGCAGTCCAGAGGCCAGAGGCTTCCTGGTCTGTGCTAAGAACTAGTGCAGGCCACCCTCCTGACTCACACATACGGGGGAGCCCCAGATATGTTTTGGGAGGAGGCTGGCCTGATCCTGTTCCCATGACACCTGAACGCTCAAGTTCAAGTTTTTACCTGCTGCACCCCCGCTTTGAAAGGGCAGGAGTGGCTGTTAACGTGGGGACCCAGAGTCCCCTTCGCCCATCCCCCAACTCACTCCCCACCCCTCGTGGGAGGCGCGTGGGAGGCGCGCCGAGTTCTGAGGATCCGGCGCCCCAGCTGCGTGACCCTGGCCGGGTTTCTCTGCGTATCCCGCGGGCTCGGCCCTCAGGTCTTGGGCGGCTGCCAGGTGGGGCGGTGGCAGAGCGGCGGGCCGCCATTGGCCGACCCAGCCAAGCCCATCCTCCCCCAGTTCAGAGGTCAGGCGCCGAGGAGGAAGACCTTCCCGGTGGACCTTGTGTGGGATCAGAGCCTGCGGAGGAAGGTGACCGGGTGGGGCTGGCAGGGCTGATGAGTGTTGCGGTGGCGAGGAGGACGGGGGGAAGGGGCACTGCCTTAGGCAGAAGCGACTCCGGGAATCCGGCTGGCGGGAGGATGGTGGTTACCTTGTAACCGGATCTCCTGGCAACCTCCCACTGATTGAGCGGGTGTTTTTGCAAAAGTTTCTGGCTCTTTTTCTTCTCCCTCCTTCAGCCCAATCTCTCCCTCTCCCTCTGCCTCTCCCTCTGGAATTCTCCTGATCCTCCTCCCCTTTGGCCCCGCCCCCCATGTTTGCCCAGTTCCCACCGCTCGCTTTCTCTGCCCCTGCCTGTCCCCGTCCCTCCCATCCTGGGCCCTCTCCCTCTGGCTGTGAGCAGTCCAGGGGCTCATCTTTCTGCCCCATTCCTGGGTCTCAGGAGCGCACCCTCTCTCCCCTCTGCCTCAGGATGTCACAGCTGAGCCTGTCCCGGCTGGGACTGGGGCAGCTAACAGTCTCCCCGTGGCTGCTCCTGCTGCTGGCTGGGGCCACCTGGCTGCTGGCTCGTGTCCTGGCCTGGAGCCATGGCTTTTATGACAAGTGCCGCCGCCTCCGGTGTTTCCCGCAGCCTCCGAGGCGCAACTGGTTCTGGGGTCACCTGGGCCTGGTGAGTGTGGGTGGGGGACGGGGCTGGGGTATCAGGGTGGATGGACTTCCTGGAGGGTCAGGAATGGGGATCAAGGATTTGGCTGGGGTCTGGGTCAGCAGCGAAGGGCTGCATGAGCCGGGTCCCCATGTGCCCCCACAGTCTCCCCAGGGCCACTGTCCAGGGTCCACTCCCTGCCTGGCCCATCTTTGTTGGTCTCATGCCAGCAGGTGCTCCTGTCTGGGCTTGAATCAGCTATGACTTCTGCCCTCCCCTCCCCCCATGGGGGTGCAGCTGGGCTGGAGGAGAGGTGTGTGGGTTGTCTGTCCTTTTCCTTCCCTTCCTCCTTTTGTGATCTTGCCTTCCACCCCCGAGGAATATCAGTGGGCTCCATTGCTCAACCTGGATAAAAGTTGGCCACTTCCCCTTTCAGAGGGACTCACTCTGGCCTGGACCTTAATGGCCAAACTTATTTCACTTATTGCCCCCATTTGGCCAATCTTCACCTGCTCCAGCTCCAGCCCCCCCCCCCCCACCCCCTTGCACGAGATGACCAGGACCTCATCACCTCCCAGAAGCAGTCTGGCCTTACTGAGAACTGCATCGGCCCCAAACCTCCTTGTTCTCTGGAATTTAGCGTTCTAGTACTTGGCCTTCCACTGCCCTCCACTGGGATCCTCCTTTACCCCACCTTTCCATGTGGGAAGCCCTCAGGGTCCTAACCCACCTTTGCTCTTCTCTGGCTCCCAAGGCCATCACCTCACCCTAGGCTCTGGCTCCCAAGTGGGCCATGCGCACCTTCCACAAGTGAATTCCAAGTTCAAGTTCAGATCTCTTCAGCCCAGCCTCCCCTTCTCAGGTGGGGTCTCCTAAGCATCTCATTCCACTAAGTCAGAGTCCGAACTCAGGCTCCTTCCCCGGTGCCGCCCCACCCTCAGTCTTGTCCACCCTACCTTTGCCCAGTTCTCACACTTTGAGGGCCCTGACCCCCGTCTTTTCTCTCCTGCTGTCTGGTCCTTCAGCACCACCGGACGTGTTGCCTCCACAGCCTCTCCTCAGTCTGTCCCTTGTCTGCAGCCTCCTGCCTCTTCTCCTGCCCCATTCACTGGCATCTCTCTCTAGAAATCCCTCCCTCTGACTCCTCGGGCTCCTTATTGCCACTTTTGTCCCCTGTCATCCTTCCTCTCTTGAGCTCTGGAGAGATTTTTCTGAAATTTAGCTTTTGTTAACACCATCATTTGGCTGAAAGCCATTCTATAAGACTGCCCATCATTCTGAACATAGAGACTAAATGTTGCCAGGCCCACTGCATACCCTAGATACTCCAGGCTCCTGCTTTCTCTCAACAAGCCAAACCCTTCCTGCCTCAGGGCCTCTGCACGTGCTGCTCCTTTGCCAGGAAGGGCTTCCCTTCCTGTAGCCACTGGGTTGATCCTTCCTTTTTGTCCCATTTTCAGCTCAAGTGTAACTTCTCCAAGCCTCCTTTGACTTCCCCCCACTAGACTTTGACCTCTGACTTGGTCTTGCTCAAGCTTAAACAGTTAATTGTCCAGTTATTAGTGTATTATCTTTCTCTCCCACTAGAGACAGTGGCCCTGGGGGACAGCCGTGATATCTATAATGCTCAGCTCAGGAGCTGACATACAGTTGGCGCTTAATAAATTTTGATGATGTCATGGTGGAGGCCATGTCCTAGGTTTGGGTGAACTTACTGTCACCTCTCTTAGTTATCCAATGCCAAAGGGATGGGTGTCCAGCTTTTCCCCTCCCCTCCTGCAGACCAGCTCATTACAGAACAAGATGGCCCAAGATTGTCCTGAAGGTTGCCTAAAATTCTGGGTCTTGGAAATTTCTTAGCAAGCCCTGGAAGTAGAAGAAATGTTATAAAGTTACTGCAGTTCCTACGTCTCCCTCTAAGGGTGTGGATATGGAAACTGCTCTGGGTCACTCTTCTCTCTGCTAGTAGGCCTCCCCCCACACCCGCCCCAGAGCTGGGCTTGAGGTCATAAGTCAGCTGGTGGCCACCTACCCCCAGGGACTTATGTTCTGCCTGGGCTTTCACCATTTTTTGCAATTCTGAAATTGCCATGCCAGGGCCCTGTAGCAGCATCCGAGGGCCGCAAGCCCCTCCTTACCAAACTTCTGGGTCGCCCCCATAGATCCCAAGGCCCTACCCCCTCTTGGGTGCCCTTGGTCATTTTTTTTCTTTCTGCACACTGCTTCGGGATCCTCGGAGACACTCAGGCCCAGGCTCTGTCCTGCAGGAACCCCAATCTTGGGAACATAGAACTAGAGACACCCCCAATTCTGTGCGGTTAAGAGTGAGTCTGAGGGAGAGACAGGGGCTGTGGGAACCCAGGGGGAAGCAAGGCTTCTGCTCGGAAGGGGAGTCGTTGGAAGTGGGTCTGGAATAGTGGGTAGGAATTTTTTTTTAAGGAAAAAAGATAAAGTGTATGCTGTGGAGATGAATACCCACTCAGAGGGCTGGTGGGGACGGAGCGAGCCCCTGGTTTTTGAGCAAGGAGGAATTCAGTGCTGTGAGAGCAATGCTGGTGAGATGCGGGGAAAGGTGGAGGGGACAGCAGAGGCAGCAGGGGCAGGGGCTTTATTCTGAGGGCTCTGGGGAGCCATGGAGGGTGTGGAGGTGAGGAGGCATGGACTTAAGGAGTAGGAGAGATGGAGAGAGAAATAGGGGTGAAGAAAGAGGGAGATACAGAGAAAAAGTGAGGGAGAGAGACAGGACATACAGAGTGTAAAAGAAACATACACAGATGCAAACACATATCATCTGTCATCTACCTATCCATCTCTCATCTCTCTCCATCTTTCCTTCCTTCCTTCCATCCTTCCTTCCTTCTTTCCTTCCTTCCACCCATCCACCCATCTGTCCACCCATCTATCCATCCATCCATCCATCCATCCATCCATTTTCCATTCATATATTATCTATCTATCTTATCTATCTATCTATCTATCTATCTATCTATCTATCTATCTATCATCTAGGTATCATCATCTAGCTATCAACTACCTAAAGAAATAGATGAAGAGGGTGAGAGGACAGGGAGAGACTTACAGATAGACACCCAAAAGACAAACAGACCAACAGAAGGAAGCTGATTTAGTGAGATGTCGAAGTGTAGACTAATAATGCGGGGAGAAAGGGGAAGTGGAGGAGGGGGTGTGGTGGGTGGAGGGTTGCAATGGGCAGTTGTGAGCTTCTGGGTTCTCCTGCCTGACTGGGCCTCACCTCCCCACCCATCCTCCCCTGGCCCTGCCATCCCCAGGTGAAGAGCAATGAGGAAGGCTTGCGGTTGATAGAGGATCTGGGCCACTACTTCCGTGATGTTCACCTCTGGTGGATAGGACCCTTCCACCCTGTACTGCGGCTCGTCCACCCTACCTTTGTTGCCCCCCTGCTCCAGGCCCCAGGTATTTCTTCCACTAGGGCCCCAACCTAGCTACTCCGCTGCCCCTGCTCCCAGTCCTTCCCACCCCTGGACAGACCAGGTTGAGCAGGGAAATGGGTAATGTTGACAGAGTCCTGCCATTAACCTACTGGATGACTCTGGGCAGATCCCTGGCTCTCTCTGGTTGCCAGTCCCTTTCAGTTTCCAGCGATGGAAATTCAACACTGTTGGTCTAAGTAAAAAAAAAGTGAATCTACTGACTGAAAAGCTGAGAGAATATTGTCTTTAGGTGTAGCTGACATGGTTGGATCCAGGTCTTCAAACAGTACCATTGGGAATCTGTCTTCATCTTGTAGTTCTGTGTTCCTCTCTGACAGCTTCACTCTCATGCTGATAAAGATGAGTCCAAGAAGCTCAGCTCCCATGGAAATGTGAGCTCATTCTCTGCAGACCCAGAAAAAGTTGCAGGATTCTTTTAAATTAGCCTGGCCTGGGTCACAGGGACCAATTCTTCACCTAGTCACCGAGACTTGATTGCTGAGGCTTAGGGTCAGATGCTTAGCTCTGGAACAGTGGATGGGGTGGCATGGCCTCCCTCCTAATTACTTGGATTGAGAGCGGAGGAGGAATGAGATGCTAGTTCCAGCAGAAGATGGATACTGGGCAAGTAGATACCGCAGATGTCCATCCACCAGCATCATAGCTAGGTGGGCATTTCCTGGGTGAGGAAACCAAGGCTCAAGGAGGCATAATAACTTCTGAAGACCACACAGTATGCTGAAGCTTCCCTCTTTTGTGTGTTCTTGGCTGCTCTAGCTGCCTCTGCTGGGTGGGACTCTAAGCTGGCAAGGGATTTGGGGTATGAAGATGGCCAGAGTATTGTGGGGGAATACCTACCAGACCTCAGGTTGGCCAACTGTCTGGTTGGCCCTGGGCGGGGGCTAGTCTAGAGGCACAAGGGAGCAGTGGCAGCTCTTTGTGGTGGGTGGAGCTTAGCATCTGAGGGTGGCAGCATCCTTTGGTCTCTTTAAGGACACAGGAACTCCTTATCTAAGCATTTAATGGCCAGTATGAGGTGGAAGGGGATAGTGAGGAAGGCTACGTCACACCTGAGCCATGTCTGGGACATTAATGGGAACTTTAAGTCCTGTCTGGACCATTTGTGGGTCACACTGAGGTCATGCCAGGTTGTCTTTGGGTCCATGTCAGAGCACGTTGCGTCCTGTCAATGTGTGTTACACAGGTTGTTTCATGTCAGGACATGTTAACACATGGTGGGGCCATGTCAGTTGTTGCTGGAGATGTCAGGGGTTCTGGGACAGATGAGGTGTCCTAGGTCCCTGTAAAGGCATTTTGTGGAGTGCTGATTTGTGTTTGGGTTTTGAACACGTTGGACCAGGTAGGAGCCATGTCAAGGTGTGCTGGGGTGTGTTGTGCCATATTAGGGTGCATCTGAGTACATAGGGTTGTGTCTGCAGGCTCTGCCTTTGTTCTGCTCTGTGTCGGAGCCTGGTCTGGTCCCCCTTCATCTACCCACTCCTCTCTGTTTCCTCTGTCCTTGTTCCCATTCCTACTATGCTGGGCTTGGAGAGGGTATGCAGACCTCTGGTTGGGATCCTCCACCTCCCAACCAAAAGCCCCTCCCCACCTCTTCTCCATGGCTTCTGATGGTCTATCTCTTGTGTCAGCTACCATCATACCCAAGGATATGTTTTTCTACAACTTCCTGAAGCCCTGGCTGGGTGAGTAACTGTTGGTGAAGGGGGTTGGGGACAACCTTGGGGTCTCAGGAGAAGGCACTGCCCTTGTCCATTCCTTGTTCCTGCTTCTACTAGGGGATGGGCTCCTGCTGAGTGCTGGTGACAAGTGGAGCCACCACCGTCGCTTGCTGACACCTGCCTTCCACTTTGAAATCTTGAAATCCTATGTGAAGATTTTTAACAAAAGCGCAGGCATCATGCATGTGAGTTCCTTAAATTCAGGGTCTCAGCTGGGGTCTTGGGAAAAGCCCCAGCTTTTGGGGCTACTCTTGGGAGTAGCCTCAGACACATATGATCTGGAATCCTGGCTTTGCTGGATGGTTTTAGGGCCATCAGTTTCCCCATCTGTAAAAGAGGGGGTCATGGAATAAGCTCTTCTTAAAGGGGGGGGATCAAGATGATGTAATGGAATCATGATCCTGGCACAGAGAAGGTGCCCAGAAGATTTTAGTTTTTGTCTGCCTCACTGAAACTGTAAAATTCAAGACACTAATGATGAAGATTGTATAGTAGCTCTTTCTGCAGAGCATTCCACCTTAAAACTCACTGGGTTGAAAGAATGAGAGTTTGTTGTTACTCCCAAGATGATGAATCAGTGGAGTAGTTTTTATCTTGGCTGGAATCACTCACATGTCTGTGGTCGTGAGTGGGTCTGGGAGACAGCTCTGCTCGTCCAGGCTGAGCTCTGCTGCACGTTTGTGGCACTGGTTGAGGATGGCCTTGGTGAAACAACCGGACTGCGGCATTTGTCCCTCATCCTCCAGTAGGCTAGCCTGGGCTTGATCACATGGTGGAGGCTCCAAGAGAATGAAGAGAAACATGCAATAGCTCTTGAAGTTTAATTTCAGAACAGGCAGCTATGAGCTCTCCCTTCTTCTGTTGGCCAAAGCAAGTCCCACATCCAGGTTAGGAGCTGGAGGATGAGGTTCTACCTCCTGATGGAAGACCTGCAAAACCTCATTGCAAAGGGTGAAGGTATAGCGAGGGACAAAGGAATGGGGACATTTTTGCAGCAGTCACCTACCAGTATGATAATGATGAAGACAGCTAATAGTTATTCAGCACTTGCCGTATACCAGAAATGATGCACCAGTTCTATTGCCTATGTTGTCTAATTTAATTTTCACAACCATATGAAGTAGAGATGATTATTATTACCCCATTACAGGTGACGAAATTGAGGCTCAGAGAGGTTAGAGAGCTTGCCCATGTTCACACAGCTAGCAAATAAGCTAATAAGTGAAGCTGGGTTTCCAATGTGGTTTGTCTGACACCACAGTAAGTCATCTTAACTGTTACTGAAGCTTTGACAGATAGAGCCCAATGAGCTTTGACAGGAGGAAGGCAATGAGTTGACTAAGAGCACACAGAGTATAGGAGGCAGAGCCAGGATTTGAGCTCATGTCTCCTGACTCCCAGCCACAGAGTCTTTTTTTTTTTTAAATGGGGTCTTAACAGTTTCCATTTCCATGCAAGCCTGGGATCCTTCTTGGAGATGGGTGTCTGGGTCGGAGGATCAGGAGGTTGGGTCTGGGGGAGTCCAACTTGGTGGTTGGGCTGAGGAGGTAAGGAGAGGCAGGTCCCAGCCCTAGATTTGCCCCTTTCTCTGTCCAGGCCAAGTGGCAGTGCCTGGCCTCGGAAGGCAGCGCTCATCTAGACATGTTTGAGCACATCAGCCTCATGACCCTGGACAGTCTGCAGAAATGTGTCTTCAGTTTTGACAGCAATTGCCAGGAGTGAGTCTCTGCCCAGGGCATGGGAACATGAACCATAGACCCAAGGGAGTAGGTGGGAAGGGAGGTCTGACCAGGGCAATCAGGAGGGACTTCCTGGAGGAGACAGATCAGAGCTAGACATTGAAGGACAAGGAAAGGAAAGAGAAAGAGTGATCCTTTCGGGTAGGTAGAAATGTTTGATAAAGGCCAGGGGGCTATGATGAGCAAAGCATGTGTCGCAGTGAGGAACCACTTTGGGAATGAGGTTGGAGGGCTTGGCAGGAGCTGTATCTTAAGGAGTTTCAAGATGCAGGCAAAGGCATATGAAATTTCTCCTGAGGTTTCCAGGGAGGCATGGAAGGTGTTTGAATAGACGAGGGTCATGGTCAAAACTGTTTTTGGACATTTGACTCTAGAGAAGACCAGCTGTTGTATAGACACAGAATTCAAGGAGACAATGGAGAGGAGGAGGCTTGAATTTGGTGGAGAAAATGGGGAAGATTTGGGAGAAACTAAGGAAGAATGGGCAGGGTCAGATATTGTGTAGGAAAGAGAGGAGATGAGCATGATGCCCAAGCTCTACCCTGGAGTCTGGGACATGAGGCTGTTCATAGAGGTGGGATGTAGAGGGAGAAGCATGCCTGGAGAACTCTCTGTTTTGGATAAAGGCCAGGGGGCTATAATGAGCAAAGGGTCTGACACAGTGCTTCTGGGTTTCTGGTTGGAAGGCCCTCCTAGGGTTTCATGTGGGTTAAGAAGTTGTTTCTTAAGGTTCTTTCTGGCCTGGCCTTGCAGGAGTCCCAGTGAATATATTGCTGCCATCTTGGAGCTCAGTGCCCTTGTGGTGAAACGGCAAGAGCAGCTTTTCCTGCACATGGATTTCCTGTACAATCTCACCCCCAATGGGCGGCGCTTCCGCAGGGCCTGCAACCTGGTGCACAACTTCACAGATGCTGTCATCCAGGAGCGGCGCCGTGCCCTCATTAGCGGGGGTTTCCATGACTTCCTCAAGGCCAAGGCTAAGACCAAGACTTTGGACTTCATTGATGTGCTCCTGCTGGCCAAGGTGGGCTTCCCTGGGATCTGAATTCAAGAGATAGAATGGATCTTGACTTCACATGTCACGTGGAAGAACTTGGACTTGACCCGCAGGGTACTGGGCAACCATGGAAGGAGCTTGAGGAAGGGAGAGATGGGTCAGGGATATGTTTTAGACATGACTCTGTAGAAGGCTGTGTGGAAGGGATGAATAAAAGGCTGGAGACCAGGGAGGAGACCTGTGGGGTGGGTCCTAGAAATGATGAGGGACAGATCCTACTTTGATGATGGAGCCTGAGGGACTGTTTCCGATTAGACTCAGACACCCTCAGAGCTGGTATGATTCAAGAGGTCTTGCCCTTTTTCCAGGATGAAGATGGAAAACACTTGTCAGATGAGGACATCCGAGCTGAGGCTGACACCTTCATGTTTGAGGGTGAGCTTCCCAGTGTGGGACTATGGGGAGCAGGGGTCTGGCAGGGGCCTGTCCAATCTCAGGAACATGGTAGGTGGGCCCTGGACCAGCCCACCCCACTCCATCCCACCCCATCTTCCCTATCCTCCCCGAGGGCCTTAATTAAAGGCGCTGTCCACACTCTGGTGCTGAACAAGCCCAGAGACCCAAGCCTGTCGGGCTGCTTCTCAGGCCATGACACCACAGCCAGTGGCCTCTCCTGGGTCCTGTACAACCTTGCAAAGCACCCAGAATACCAGGACCGCTGCCGGCAGGAGGTGCAAGAGCTCCTGAGGGACCGTGAGCCTCAAGAGATTGAATGGTGAGTGCAGATCATCATGGTTTTTTCCTGAACCTCTCTCTTTGGCTTTGCTCCCCAGCTGGGGAGAGAAAAGAACTTGCTAACTTTATCACTATTGTTTCCTGGGAATAAGAGCAGAGCCTAGAGACAGCCTGGTACCCAGTCTGGAGAGCAGGGAAAGCTTGCAGGCTTATGCAACAGAAAGATCTGAGTGTCCACATTTATTTCCCTGCTTACTTGCTATGTGACTATGAACAAATTTAGTTCATTGTAAAGCTGCTATTATTCAAAGTCCTAAGACATACACAAAATATGTATCAAATTCTGTTGAAGGGTGAAGTTAACCATGGCCTTCAATTCATGACTAATTATCATTATTTTCCATGCAATACTTACTTATTCCCATTCATTCCAATTCTCCGCTTCCAGCCTTGTACCAATATGATTCTAGAGCATTCAATCCTTTTATTTGCATAATTTGTTATTTTGGGTGGTTGTATTTTAAAATTCACAGATATGTGTTATATCACATATCAGGTCCTGCTGGTTCTTAACTTTTTCAGAAACATAGCACTGTGACTTTATTAGACATCCCTGGTTCTATGTTACATTTAGGTTATTGCTTTGAACTGTCCTATAGAACTTCCCTCTCCAGTCCCTCAGAGCTGAATACCCAGGAGGCTTCCATCCCAATACTGCAATGAACAGCTTGGTGTGCATGTCTCTATCTACCTGTCTGAGGATTTCTCAGGGTTCTATGCCCTAGAGCCAGCTTGCTAGGTCGTAAAACACACATTGCCTTTCCTTGACCACACTGATGCCTTCTAGAGTGGTGGCTCCTGTCCATATGTTGACTGAGAGCACATGAGATTTCTCTACCCCTACCCCTCAGCTACTTAATCCTAACCATCACCCACCTTGTTAATTCTCCCCTCGAATAGATGTCAGATAATATCTCGTTGCTAGATAATTTCCATTTCTCTCATAACTGGTGACTTTGAGCTTCTCTTCAAACTCTCTGAGTTTGAGCTCCCATGAATTCCTAGATCATGTCCTTTGTCTACTTATCTCTGGAGCCCCTGTCATCTCTCTTGTTGATTTGCAGGAATTCCTTGTATATTCAAGATACTTTTCTAGATCCATATATTTATTGCAGATAATCTTCTGTAAATCTCTCAACCAAATGTTAATTTGGTCCCTGGTGTCTTTTGTTAAACAGAAATCCTTAATTCTGTGCATATTTTGCCTTTTTTTTTTTGTCTTCCAGTATATGTTTTGGGGTTTTAAGAATTCCTTCCTACTCATAGGTCACGAAGATGTCTTCTATGTTATATCTTCTTTTAACTTTATGGTTTTATCTTTTAAGTATAAGAGAAGACTCCATCTTGATGTGGAGTGTGTGATAACCCAGTTCTTTTTGTTTTGTGACATCATCAGTTGCCTGAACCATCATTGTCCAGAGGTTGTGGGGCCTCCTTTACCAGATGCTATGTTTTTACCCATTCACGTGCCTGTCTTTGAGCTCTCTATCCCATCCCATAGGTCTGTTTTCCTGTTCTTGCAACAGTGCCATGCTGTTTTTTATTTTATTTTATTTATCTTATTTTATTATTACCACACTTTTATAATAGGTCTTAATATCTGGTGGATGAATTCTCTTTCTTTGATCTTTTGTTTTCAAATTGACATAGCTCTTGAACTTTATTTTTCTTCAAATTCAATAAGATTACTGAGTTCCAAAAAAAAAAAAAAAAAAAACCCAACAAAAACAAACCTAGATTTTTACTGGATTGCCTTGAATATATCAATTAACTTATGAAGAATCCACACCTTTATAATATTAGTTCATCCCACCTTAGAGTGTGGGTCTTATTTGTTCAAATAACCTGTTAGGTTCAGTATAGAGATTTTTTTTTTTTCCTTTTCAGCTATTGTATACCTTAAAAAACTTTCTTATGCAAATGTATTAACACTTTTAAGGATACCTGTGAATGTTGTGCTTTGCTCAGAAATGCTTCTAGGGTACCTCGGTGGCTCAGTTGGTTAAGCATCTGCCTTCAGCTCAGGTCATGGTCCTGGGGTCCTGGGATCAAGTCCACATTGGGCTCCCCCTGCTCTGCAGGGAGCCTGCTTCTCCCTCTCCCTCTGCCTGCCACTCCCCCCTGCTTTTGTGCTTTCTCTCTGTCAAATAAATAAATAAAATCTTAAAAAGAAAAAAAAAGAAATGCTTCTAAAAATATCAGGGTAAATTTCCTTCTAGTGACATTTGTGATTTTGATTTTCTGATGCTTAAATCTTTGGCCCATCTGTAATTTATTTTGTTATAAAAGTGAGGGTCAGGGCAAGATGGGGAGAGGGTCTCCAGGGGCAGCAGGAGGGCTGGGGGAGTCTTTGATTCGATCCCTGGATAATTGTTGGGGGGCTTCCTTAGGGACGACCTGACCCAATTGCCCTTCCTGACCATGTGCATCAAGGAGAGTCTGCGGCTGCACCCCCCGGTCACAGTCATTGCCCGCTGCTGTACCCAGGACGTCAGGCTCCCTGATGGCCGGGTCATTCCCAAAGGTGTCCACAGCCTCAGGGGGAGGGGGGTGGTAGTCCCATCAGCTGAGACCTCATCCTGACTGTTTCTCTTTCCCCCATAGGGAATATCTGTGTCATCAGCATCTTTGGGATTCATCACAACCCGTCTATCTGGCCGGACCCTGAGGTGCTGTCCCTCTCTCTTCTCCATCTCGCGACCTGACAAAGCGGCGGGCTCCTGACTGGGGAAGTCAGATGCTCCCTCTCCACTATATCCACATCTGTCTTTTATAGGGTTGTCTGGGTATCTTGAGAAACCCCACCCAGCAGCCTTGCCTCTCTCTGCCCCCAGGTATACAATCCTTTCCGCTTCAACCCAGAAACCTCCCAGAAGAGGTCTCCCCTAGCTTTTATTCCCTTCTCCGCGGGGCCCAGGTGAGTGCAGAGGGCATCTGAGGTGGGAATGGGGTGGTGGGGTCAGGGTCTGGGACTGAGATCCCAGACAAGGCTGTGGCGACGTGAAAGGGGGGAAATTGGGGATGGTTCTCCTTCTCACCCCTCCTCCAGAGGTTAGAGGTAAGGGTCTGGGAAGTGGGGGTTGGGTGGGTCTAACAAGGGCTCCATGGTGTGGGCACAGAGCCCCTTCCCCCAATCTGCTGGCCTGAGTTCAGGGCGGGGGTCCTGTCCTCAGGGATAGGCAAGCCCACATGGGGTCCCAGGCATGGTTTGCCCCCCTTCTGGATCCCTGCGGGCGGGACTAGGGGTCCTGGGCCAGGTTCTGGGCACGATGGGACCTGCTGGGGTCCCTGGCGAGTCAGAGCCCCCACTTCTGCCCGCAGGAACTGCATTGGGCAGACGTTCGCCATGACTGAGATGAAGGTGGTCCTGGCGCTGACGCTGCTGCGCTTCCGGGTCCTGCCTGACCAGGAGGAGCCGCGCAGGAAGCCGGAGCTCGTCCTGCGCGCGGAGGGCGGACTTTGGCTGCGCGTGGAACCCCTGAGCACGGGTCCCCGGTGACTTTGCTTGCTGTTGGCTTGGGATCCACGCAGACCCTACAGGCCTCACTTTGCGGGTTCCCAGGAATGAACTGTGCCATCTCCTCTGCCCGAGCCTCATCGAGAGCCAGAAGGGGGCGCTTGGGACTTGTGGGAACGTAGAGGAGGAGGAAGCGTGGTGGAGGGGAGGCTGGGGTCTGAGCCCAAGACCCTGACAGCCTTTCCAGCTCACTACAGGCCCCATGTTGATTGCTGGTTTCTCCTGAGCTTATAATAAGGAAGTTTATCCTGTAGTCAATAGGGCGCCATGGGAGGTGTTTGTGCAGGAGGGGGACCAAGGTTAAGGACTGACTTAAGGGGCGTGTTTGAGGCTCTGGGTCAAGGAGGAGAACTCATGGTGGCACTACACTACACTCTGATCACCCTGATCTCTGTTCCTATTTAATATACTCGAACTTTTCTTACCTCAGAATCCTTCGCTATGTCTCTATAGTTTACTTCAACATAGCAAATATAGATACTTTATCCTGTGTGTCTGATCATTGCAATCACTGTGCCTGTTATGCAACCTCTTGTTTTTGCTAGTTTTCACTGGTAGTGTCCTTATTCTTATGTGCCTGGTAATCTTTGCCTGGGTATGGTTATGATATTTGAAATAACATTTGTAGAATTTGAAGAAGGTAGCTTTTCTCTAAGGAGGAAGTCTTGGAGCCTTGTTGACTGAAGATTATATTAAATGAAGTTCAAGGCTTGTGGTGCCCAAGATCAGGAAGGCATTTTAAATTCTAGCTGAGATCAGACTTGCAGGCTCCTCTAGTCCTCTCACCCTGGGGGGTGTAGCTTTTTGAGGTCTCCACTTATGTAAGCAGTGTCTTCTCACAATTCCTCTTTCTTGTATCACTGTAGGCTTTGATTTTTCTCCCCTGATCATGAGGCCATCAAAGCAGCTTCACATTTTCCTGACTTCAGAAATGCCTTCAGGGCAAATGTGTAATTCATGTTCATTTAGCTCTAGGCTTCTATTTTCATTTGAGTGGTGTCTTTGTAATTCCTTACTGTCTTTTCTGGTCATGTGTTCATTTAAGAAATTGGAAAAGTATTCAGCTGCAAGAGTTGTTTTTTAAAAATTGAAAGTTTAATCCAAATAACCTAGCTTGCCATTAGTGGGAACTGGAAATCTCAGTTGGAATTTTAATGGTCACTCCACTCCTGAATGTATTGAGGGTGATAATTGCCTTGAAGTGTATAGATTTCTGGACCACAAAAAAGCTCACATCAGGGCTTAAAGGAGAGGACGGCACATCACCCAGAGATCCTGGAAACTGGGTTAAATGGAAGGAGCAAATAGACTTTGAGGTTGACTCCCTTGGGAGTGTTCCTTGTAAAGGAAGAGGAGTGTGCATTGGATGCTTCGGTAGTCAACAAGATGGACAGTGTCAGAGACTGCTGTGCATCCTTTTTGCCTTCCTGTAATCCTTAGGTTTTAGTTAGATGCATGGTAGGCTGAAATAGAGATAGTATTTGAAACTTCTCTTGAAACTAGATTGGCTGAGTATGCCCTGTCCCATATGGAAAAGTCAGAGTATCTGGTAGTTCTGGAAACCCTTCTGAAGAGAAAGCTGGACATTCTCTGTCTAGTTTCCCCCTTCTTTTCTGCTTCTTCGGGTGGTGTGGGCAACTGGGGCTCCCTCTTGGATCAAGAGGACAAGACCACTCTTTAGGAAAGGTAACGCAGATAACTAAGTGCACTGAGGGTCAGATGACCCTGATCCAGGACCCCTTGGAGTTGTGCTACCAAGATCACAATCTCAGTGTGCTATTTCCTAGCTGTGTGGGTTGGGAAAAATTGCTGATCTCTCTGAGCCTCAGTTCCATTACCATATAGTAATAGCCGCCTCAATACAGTGATGGGGAGATTGCATAAGCAAATGTGCAACATCACTGAGTCAATATATGGTAAGCATAGGTACTCAGCGAGGGTTAATTTGTTCCTTTCTCTCTTCTTTTTGCATCACGTTCTGAAATTTAAAAAGCTTTAGTCACAAAAGTTAAATTTAAGTATTGGTAAATGTGGCAACCTTCTGTTGAAGAAAACTATCATTAGAAGACCCAGTTAGTTGTAAATATCCATAGTTACCTCGGAGAAACTCCAAGGGCTTTTATGGCAAGCTGGTCTTGAAGCTAGGAACTGAAAAAAACAGATTACACCCCCCCTCGAGAAGCATAATCCGGGCTTCATTTTTGCCTAAATGTTTCAAGCAGTGTAGGTCATGTGGGTCCCAATAGTGAGGTGGGGAGTGGAACTGCCTCCTTCAGCACCTGGGACAGCAGCTGTCCTTGGATTCCCTCCTCTCAGGCTGTAGGAGCACCCACCCAGGAGTAGGGTCCAGAGTCCAGGACCTCAAAACCTTTCTGGGGCTCACAGATTGGGGTCCCTGGAGGCTTACTGACTGCAAAATATGAAAGGAACATTGCAACATGAAGAATCAATATTTAATATTTTCTAAGCTAAAAATTACATGTGTTTTTCTTTGTCGAGTTCTTAATTAAAATATTCATATTCCCGAAATGATATGTCTTCATAGGAGAAAACACAAAGAAGAAAAAATAAGAAATAAAAATTGTTTTTATATCTGTAATTCACACACGTCAAAATAATCACTGTTCATATTTTCTCACATATACGTCCAGCTTTTATTTGTATTTATTATCTTTATACAAGTAAAAAAATGTTATTTACATCTAAATGTATTACATTTACATGTAATCTTCTGTTTAAAAGTGCTCTTTTACTGGCTATAAGCCTGTGAAAAAAAAATGCAACATCATTAATCATTAGGGAAATACAAGGCAGTGCTTCCTGTGATACCACTTCATACCCAAGAGGATGGCAAGAGTCTGAAAAAGGGAAAATAATAGGTCTAGTCAAGATATGGAGGAGTTGGAGCCCTGATACAGTGCTCTTGGGAATGTAAAATGGTGCAGCCCCTGTGCACAACATTTGGTGTTTCTTCAATAAATTAAACATAGAACTACCATATGAGTCACCAGTCCCACGTCTGGGTATATATCCCAAAGAATTGAAAGGTGTTCAAACAAAAGGTTGTACATGAGTTCACAGTGGCACTATTCACAATTGTCAAAAGTTGCATATTTGGGAAATAATCCAAATATCCATGATGAGATGAATGGATAAATAATATGTGGTATATTCATATCAAGAATTTTATGGATTATAAAAAGTAACAAAGTACTGATACACGCTACAACATGGATGAACTTTGAAAAAGTGATACTGAGTGAAATGTCAGAAATCGTATGATTCCACTACATGAAATGTCCAGGATAGGAAGAGCTAGAGATAAGGAAAGCAGATTGATGGTTGCAAAGGCTGGAGGGTGGGAGGGGGAACTGGAAGGTGGTCTCATTTTTGGGTGATGAAATGCTCTAGAGCTAGTTAGAGATGGTCACTGCACAACACCGTGAATGTACTAAATGCATGAAATTTTACACTGTACAATGGTTAACATAGTAAATTTTGTTATGTGAATTTTACCTCAACAACAAAAGATTTTATTTTATCATACACATTTTTTGTTAATCTGGGTTCTTCCTATAATACTATATTGTGAACATCTTTCCATGACATTAAATCATCTTCCCATGACATAAAATGGGGTCTTTAAAATCCTTAAGTGTGAAGTTTCAAGCCACTTTTAACTTTTAAAATGGAATTATATTAGAAAATAATATAAATTAAAAAAAAAAAAAAGAAAATAATATAAATTTTTGTCCTGGGGGGCATTTGGGTGGCTCAATCCATTGAGCATCTGATTTGATTTTAGGTCAGGTCACGATCTTAAGGTTGTGGAGTCTTCTTGACGTTCTCTCTCTATTTATGGCCTGCCAGGTCTCTGTGGATAGGTTTGCTGCCAATCTAATATTTCTGCCTTTGTATGTTACAGACTTCTTGTCCCCGAGCGGCTTTCAGGATTTTCTCTTTGTCACTAAGACTTGTAAGTTTTACTATTAGATGATGGGGTGTAGAACTATTTTTATTGAGTTTGAGGGAGGTTTTAGGGGGGTTCTCTGTGCCTCCTGGATTTTGATGCTTGTTCCCTTCGCCAGATTAGGGAGATTCTCTACAATAATTTGCTCCAATATACCTTCCACCCCTTTCTCTCTTTCTTCTTCTTCTGGGATCTCAATTATTCTAATACTGTTGCATCTTATAGTATCACTTACCTCTCGAATTCTCCCCTTGTGGTCCTGTAGTTGTTTGTCTCTCTTTTTCTCAGCTTCTTTATTCTCCATCATTTGGTCTTCTATATCACTAATTCTCTCTTCCACCTCATTTATCCTAGCAGTAATAGCCTCCATTTTTGATTGTACCTCATTAATAGCTCTTTTGATTTCAACTTGGTTAGATTTTAGTTCTTTTATTTCTCCAGAAAGGGATTTTATTTCTCCAGAAAGGGGTTCTC
>CM052799.1:9154280-9164725 GCA_028533885.1 Nasua narica
AAACCATAAGAGACTCCTAAACTCACAAAGCAAACTAAGGGTTGCTGGGAGGTGGGGGGGTAGGGATATGGACATTGGGGAGGGTATGTGCTATGGCAAATGCTGTGAAATGTGTAAGCCTGATGATTCACAGACTTGTACCCTGGGGTAAATAATACATTATATGTTAATAAAAAAATTAAAAAAAAAAAAAAAGAATAGATGAATGAGAGAGCAAAACACTAAAAGGGTAGCAATGACCCCAGAAAAATCATGAGAGCCAAAACCAGGGGATGAAGAAAAAAGGGGGGGGGGGAGAAAAAAGAGAAAAAAATTGAAATAAAATAAAAAAGAGAAAAAGAAAAAAATATATATATATTAGACTTGTGATTAGAACAGAGCCTCACACTTGATTTTGGGTGTTTTTGGTCTGTTAGAAGAAACTACTCCCAAAATTTTAAAGAAAGAAAAAACTTATAAATATAAAAAATAAGGATAAACACTATGGAGGGATGGAATATGAGTGTAAAGATGAAAATTGAAAAATATTCTAAAAAAGGGATTGATAATAGGTTTGTTGAAAGAAGAGGAAAAAAAGAATAAAAGAGGAAAGAATGTGATCAAGCTGGAGACTAGAATCAAGCCGTGTGCTAGATTTAGGGTATATTTTGATCTATTACAAGAAATTGTAACCCAAAATTTTAGAGGAAAAAAAACCCCTATATATATACAAAAACTAAGGTTAAATGCAATGAGGGGATAAAATATGAATGTAACATGAAAATTAGAAGATTTTTAAAAAGGTATTGATAAGATACTAGTTAAAAAACACCAGAAGCAGAAAGAGGAAAAATAAAAAAATAAAACAAGAAAAAACCAAAATTCAAAAAATTCAACTCTGAAAGACTAAAGGATCATGGTGAAAAAGGTATGAATTCTATGTGTTGCTTTTTCCTAATTCTGGAGTTCTGCAGTTTTTTCTGATCGGTGAACTTGGTCTTGGCTGGATATTCTCACTGATCTTCTGGGGGAGGGACCGGTTGCCGTGACGCTCAAATATCTTTGCCCGAGGCGGGATTGCACCGCCCTTGCCAGGGGCGGGCCAAGCAATCTGCTCGGTTTCGCTCTTGGGAGCTTTTGTTCCCTGATTGCTTTCCGTACCGCCCGGGAGGCCAGGAATGAAAATGGCGGCCTCCCAGTCTCCCGCCTGGAGGTGCCAAGCGTTAGGGGCCCTGCTTCTCAGTACGCCCTCGGAGAAAAGCAGTCAGTCCCTCCCGTCTCCCTGGTCTCCAGCCGTGCTCCATGCTCACCTGGCCCGTGACCGAGCTTTTCTGTCTCTGGCGCACGGCCCCGTTTGGAGTCTCCAAACCCAGCAGATTCCTGCCGCGCTTCTGGGAGAAGGAAGGAAGGGGTCTCTCTGGAGCTGCCCCTTGCGGGATCCCTGCTCGAAGAGCAGTGGCCTTACTTTGCCTCGGATCACGGTGGAAGGTAAGCCTGAACTGAGAGCCCACTGCACGGCTCCGTCTCTGGCACTGGCTTTCCCAGTCCGATACCTGGGGGCTCTGCCACCCTCAGACACCCCCGGTCCCTTTGTGACCCCACGAAACCACACTGTTCCTGCAAGGGCTAACCCCCCAGCTTAGCCTTTGGAACAGTGTCCCTCAGCGGAGCCGACTCTAAATGTTCCGATTTTGTGCCCCGTGGCTCTGCCGCTGCAGGGAGCCAGCCCCTCCTCCCCGCGGTCTCTCGTCCAGACGCTTTGGATTCAGTTCTCTGCACTTCCTACCTTCTGGCAAGTGGTCAATTTTCTGCTCCTAGAATTGCTGTTCTTCCTCTCTTCTATCTCCTCTTGAGTTTACAGGCATTTAGAATGGTTTGGTAACTATCCAGCTGAACTTCTGGGATCCGACACTATCTCAGCCTCCTCCTCTGCCATCTTTCTCCTCCCCCATCATCCAAATAAATAAAATCTTTTTTTTTAAAGATTTTATTTATTTACTTGACAGAGAGAGAGAGATCACAAGCAGGCAGAGAGGCAGGCAGAGAGAGAGGGGGAAACAGGCTCCCTGCTGAGCAGAGAGCCCCACATAAATAAAATCTTAAGAAAAATAAGATTTTGTCTTGCTTTGCAAGAATTCTCTTCATGCACATTGATGACTTGAGCTATCGCTATCAATTATAAGTCATGTTACTCTCAAATAACCTGTTTTCAAAAATAATTAATAGATTTTGTTGTTAGTACATTTTTTTTTACATTTTTATTTTTTTAAAAAGATTTACTTATTTATTTTAGAGAGAGGGAGAGAGCGGGGGAAGGGCAGAGGGAAGGAAAAACTCAAGCAGACTCCACGCTGAGTGCAGAACCCAACATGGGGCTCGATGTCACCACCCAGAGATCAGACCTGAGTGAAACTAAGAGTCAGATGCTTAAACGACTGTGCCACGCAGGCGCTCCTGTTTTATTTTAATTTTTAAAAAATAGGTTCCATGCTGGGCATGGAGTCCAGTTCGGGGCTTGAACTCAAGACCCTGAGATCAAGACCTGAGCTGGGATCAAGGGTTGGATGCTTAACTGAGCCATCCAGGCGCCTGTCTCTGTACAGTTTTCATTTTACAGAATAATTGAGCATATACGTATAGTTCCATATACCCATACCATCCCCGCATCCAACACCCAATACAGAGTTTGCCCTCAGTCAAATAACTTTTGATATCAACATTTTATTTATATAGTAATAAGTACACGTATAGTTGTGTACAATGTGGGTGTAGTTAGACACCTTTCATAGAATGTGAATAGCCTGGTGGCTCCACAGACCCTGATGTTTTTGGTCCCCTAAACAGCAGTATACCACTGAGAAGGGCGGAGGTAATACTTCAGCTCCTCCAAGTAAACACTGATTTCATCCTCACACCAGACTTATGGATTAAGAGAGATTAACTCACTGGCTCACGGTCATTTGATAAATGGTGGAGTAGGGATGAATTTCGTCAGATTGGCTTCAGTGGTCCATCTTAACCTACAAAGGAAATGATTTTCAAGGTGCGTCTCAGCCTTCGATGCCTCAGATTACCTGGGAACCATTCTGGCCTCACTACGTGACACTCTTTGACAGGGACTCAATTTTCAAATGGAATATTTTTGGCAGGGAATATAGTCACTCATGTAAAAGAAAAATGCACAGTTAAAAAGAGTAGTCCTCTGTCCTTCATTTCCCTGGTTTCTTCATCTTTAGGTAAATACCTTTACTTTTTGCATATCCTCTCATAGTATATTTAAGCAAATAATGTATGTGCTTAGTTACCCTTCGCCTCACCTTAAAATTATATCTAATTTACAAAAATGAAATTTGTGCTATTTGGTGTGCCCTTTTGAGTTTTGGCAAATGCCTGAGTTGTATAGCCACCACTAACCAGAGTTGCTCTGGGAGTCAAAAATCTCCTTTGACTGACACCTCTGGTGACCACTGATCTATATTCTTCACCTCCAGAATCTGGCTTCTTTCACTTAACACAATGCATCTGAGATTCACCCAGGTTGTTGTATAAGTACTTTGCTTCTTTTCATTGCTAAGCAATATTCTATCAAAGGGAAAAGCCACTCTTTCTTCACCAGGTGAAAAACATATGGGTTATTTCTAATTTGGGGCTATTATGAAAAAAGCTGCTATGAATATTTGTGTGCAAGTGTTCATTGCTCCTGGAGTGGGATGGTTGGGCCATCTTGTACGTGTATGTTTAACATTAAGAGAAATGACCGAGCTGTTTCTGGAGCGTCTGGCATTTTAAATGACAATCAGTAATGTATGAGGGTTCTAATTGTGCCACATATTCACTGGCCCTTGGTATTGTCAATTCTTCCCCCAGCCATCCTTGTAAGTGTATGATATTTCACTGTGGTTTTAGTTTGCATTTTTTTAATGATTAATGCTGTTGGACATTTTTTCATGTGCCTGTTTGCTGTCCATTTACCTTCTTTGGTGAAGTGTCTGCTCGAATCTTTTGCCTGTTAATTTTCCTTGTGTTGTCTGCCTTCTTGTTTTTGGATTTGGAGACTCTTTATGTATTCTGCATATAAATCCTTTGTCAGATGTGGGATTTGCAAGTCTTTTCACCTAATCTGTGGCTGCCCTTCTCATCATCGAAGTTTCTTTCAAAGAGCAAACATTTTTTAAATAAAGTACAAGGTAGCAGTATTTTCATTTTATGGATTACATTGATGGTGTTATGTTATGATGGTGTTATGTTATAAGAACTGTTTTCTCTGAACCAAGATCACAAAGATTCTCTTCTATTTTTCCTTCTAAAAGTTTTAGATTTTACGTAATTTAGTTCTGTGATCCATATTAAGTTAAATTTTGTGTAAAGCGTGAGGTATGAGTTCACTTTTTCTTTCTTTTTTTTTTTGCATGTGGATGTCCAGTTTTTCCAGTACCATTTTTAAAGACTATCCTTTGTGCATTGACTTGCCTTGTATTTTTAAAAAAAGTCAATTGAACAAATTTGGGTGGGTCTACTTCTGGACTCTATTCTGTTCCATTGATTTTGTCTAATCTTTGGCCAATATCACACTGTCATGGTTGTTGTTGTTTTAGAGTATGTCTTGAAAGGGATAATGTGAATACTTCATTACATTTTCCTTTTTAAAAATTTTTTTGGCTATTCTAAGTCTTTTGCATTTTCATGTACATTTTTATAATCAGCTTATCTATTTCTACAAAAAGTCCTGCCAGGATTGGGGTTGTGATTTCTTCAAATCTAAAATAAATTTGAAGAGAATTAATGTCTTAATAATATTGAGTCTTCCAGTTCATGAACATTGTTTATCTCTCCATTAGTTAGGGTTCTCTTGGGCTTTTTGCACCTCAGAGATCTGAAACATACTTTGTTAGAGTTATACTTTGAGAATTTCAGTTTCTCTGGTGTATAATACTTTAAAAATGGTATATGAAAATATCTTTTCCAATTGTTTTCCAACTTTATTGCTACCATAAGAAGATTTGGCATACTTTTTCTGTAAAGGATCAGATAGTAAATATTTTAGGCTTTGTACATCCCATTCAGGATCTTCTCCTTCTCTTGCTCCTTCTCCTTTTACAAACCTTTTAAAATATAAAAACACTTCTTAGCTTATAGACTATAAAAAATAGACCACAGGCCAGATTGGGTCTATGGACCATGGTTTGCTGACCTCTGGAATACGGAAATAGAACTTCTATGGTCTATACTTTGCGTAGAATATATCCTATACAGATTTTTGCATATCGATCATGGATCCTGAACTCTATTGGATAACTCTCATTGGAATACAAATAATGCTGTTATTTCATCAGTCTTAAAAAGTCCCTTCCATTGATTCACTTTCCCATCAACTGATGCACCATTTCTTTCCTTCACACCCTTCAAAGTGTGATGTGTACTTGTAGTGTCAAGTATCTCTTCTACTACAAACAGGCTTTGGCTAAGGACCATGATGGTGAGTGAATGAGAGATGGGGAAGAAAGGCATAAAGCTCATGGGTCCCCAAGACTCTGTTGCACCTGTGTATATAATTCTTCCCCCCCCAAATACGTTTATTTTATTTTTTCAGTGTGTGTATATAATTCTAAAGGACACTAGCCTGCTCTCAGTGACTGCGGTGGGTCTTTCCTCTCCTGAGTGCATCAGTCGCGCCCTCTGCTGGACAGTTGGGGGACAACAAACCCTAAGGCTTCTGGTCTCCATTAGTTCAATATGTGTGTGTCTATGGGACAGTGTGTGGGTCTGGTGTAAGTGTATGTGTGACTGGGTGCGCATTCGTGCTACTGTGTGTACACAGGTGTGAGCGTATATGTGAATACATGCATGTACTTGGGTGTATGCGTGTGAATATGTGTGCGTATGTGTTTGTGTGTGCACGTGTAACTATGTGCATGTGTGGGTGCATAGGTATTTGTATGTGACTGTGTGTGTGTGTAAGGGTGTGACTGTGTGTGTCTTAAAGTCACTTAAACTCTGTAACTGGCGGGAACCTTAGATGACTAAATAAGCGTGAGGTTTTTTTTTTTTTTAAATTTATTTATGAGAGAGAGAGAGAGAGAGAAAATGCACGGGGTGGCGGGGGGAGGCAGAAAGAGAGAATCCAAGCAGACTCCACACTGAGCACGGAGCCCAAGGCGGGCTTATCCCAGGACCCTGAGATCTTGAGCTGAGCTGAAACCGAGGGTCAGAAGCTCAACCCACTGGCTCATACTGGCGTCCCTAAGCCTGAGTGTAAGAAGGAGCCCTTTGCAAAGTTGTGGGCAGGGCCAAGGGAAATTTCCCATCAGGGCTAGCTTAGTGTCCTGGGGGTAGCAAGAGCTGAGAGCTGCCATCACCCCCGGGGCCATGGGGCCACGGAGTAGCTAGCTATTCCTGGATCTCAAGGGCTTTGCAGTCATGGAAAGCGCTGTCATGCCAATTCTCTCCTTTGGCAGATAATGGATGTCATTTTTCTAATATTCTCCAATTGCCTGTAGGTGCTTGCCACTGACCCAACACCATTTCCTTACTTGATCCAGAGAGGCCGCAGATAGATGGCCAAAGACTCCTACGGTAGCGCTGGGTCCTGACCAAGGTGGGTGTCTGCTCCACACCCCTCCCCAGATGGCGGTTCACTCAGCTCTTCTGCACCACGGTGGCCCCCTTGCCTGCTGGCTAAGCAGACATCAGAATTGGGGGGGGGGGCGAAATCCTGCCTCTTTCTTTGCAAGCTCTACTTCTTTTATTGTGATGTTCCTGGGGTTCCCCTCCGTTGGCTGGTGTGTGCAAAATCTCCTTTTACACTGCACAGGGATGATCTCTTTTGAGATCTGACTACTTTTCAGAGCTGGTACCATCCCCCAAACTCCTGTCCGGGGGAAGTTGATGTCAACTGTTGCGGGGTCGCAGGACTTTCCTGAAGTTTCCCCTCAGCCTTATTTTTCCAAAGCCAGTTCCTTTGCTCTCCTGGTACTTCTGTCAGGATGCTGACAACTCCAACTTATGGATCCGACCCTTGCCATGCTTCAGGGGCTGGTTAGGTTTCCTGATCTTTGTTATGGTAACTGAAATGTAGCAACTATTTCCAGCTTGAGTGTTGGACCATATATTGTCACCATGGATCCCCTATAGGGCTGGTTCTGATTGCCTCACTGTCTTTGTTTATCTCAGCATGTCTGAGGAAGGAAGTAAGAATGACACAGTTTTTGGGCCATTTGATTACTCCACTCTGTGCTGGGTCTTTACTGTCCTGGTGTGGTTTTAGGGGTGGGGAGTGATGTTTATTTGCTGTTCACTCCTCCATGTCATTCAGGTTTCTACTCAAAGGTCATCTCCACAGGGCAGCACTCCCTGATTGCCCCTTGGTCACTTGCTAGCATATCTTGCTCTGTTAATTTCCTTCATTACCACCACCATTTGACTTGGTCTTACTTCCTGTTGGCTTCTTCCATCAGACATGAGCATCACCATCCAGAGACCTCATCTGTCTTGTTCATCCCAGGTCTCGGGTCCCAGCACTGTGCCTGGTACAGAGGGGTTGCTCAACTACAGTTTGTTGTTGCAGAATGAACTACCTGGGAAGTTTAAGTCCTCTTCTCCATTCTACCAAGGAGGGCACAAAGCTCAGAGAGGGCAAACAACTTGACCAAGATCACACAGCCAGCGAGGAGCAGAATCTGGGATCTGAATTCTCTTGGGCTGAATCCAGAAGTGTTCCTTCCCAGTGGCCAAGGAAAGGAAAAGAGGGTCCCCAGCCACCAGGCAGCCTGCATGCTTGCTTTAGAGAGACCCCAGGCTGACTCCTGGGACGTGTGTCTTCATGGCGACACAAAAGAAAAACTGCTTATCCGTTTTGTGCCCCAACTATGTGCTGCCCCCCCCCTTACTGTGCCAAATCCTTATTTTAAAATTGGTGTTTTAGTGATAAAAAAATTATAGCAGCCCAGTGTTGAAGACAAAAAACATTAGAGACAAGTAGCAAGTCAAAAGGATGAAGACTCCAATTCTACTTCTTCCAATTCCACTGTGATGTGTGGATTCTTCTGGAATTTTTTCAATGCATATGCAAACATGTGCACACACAGACCCATACGCACATTCATAGGTTTTATATGTAGATGGGACCATTACTCCTATGTCAATTTTTTTATTGAATTATAACTGACATGTGACATTATATTGATTTCATATGTACCCATGATTTAATATTTGTGTCTGTTGCAAAGTGATCAGTAAGTCTAGTTAATGTCCTTCATCACACATAGTTACTGGATTTTTTTTTTTTTTTGGTGATGAGAACTTTTTAAGAAAGATTTATTTCTTTTAGAGATTTTTTAAAAAGATTTTGTTTATTTATTTTATTAGGAAAGAGAGAGAATTAGAGGGAGCATGAGAAGGGAGAAGGTCAGAGTGAGAAGCGGACTCCCCATGGAGCTGGAGGCCCGATGTGGGACCCGATCTCGGGACTCCGGGATCATGACCCGAGCCGAAGGCAGTCGCTTAACCAACTGAGCCACCCAGGCACCCTCTTTTAGAGATATTTATTTATTTGAGAGAGAGAGAGAGAATGAAAGTGCTGGGAGGGGCAGAGAGAGAGGGTGAGGGAGGCCTGTCTCATAGAATGCTTGCAATGCGCCATGATGTTTTATCAAGCCCACTTTACACACATGAAGACGGAGGCTCAGAGGGCCGACAGGCTGTGCCCAAAGCTGGTGACTCATAGAGTGACTGCGACTTCTGGTCTGACACAGCCTTGCCCACTTCCTGGCTCTGCGTGTGACTGCTGTTGCTCTAACACTGGCTGGGGGATATTCCATAAGCCAAACCGTGTGATTTAGCCGCGGAGACATTCTTTGTTGGGCGAGAAACATCGGGGACGCTCCAGCCTCCTCTGGCTCAGAGCAGAAAGACCCCACCTGAGGCTGCCTGCCCTGGTGTGATGGACTCTGCCTTTGTAATGCTGCGGAGACCTGCTGGGGTTTTAGTCGTTGGCATGGCCGGTGAAAGTTCAGCACCTACTTAGGGCTTCCATATGGGGCCAGATTTTGCTGCCTACCTTGGGCTTGGTCAATTGTGCAATCTCATCTGTTGGTGCTCTTAGCCCCAGTGTCAAAAGAACATGAATCCTCCCACGTCACTCTTGCCCTTGGTGACTCGCCTTCTTCCTTCACATCTCTGTTCACCCTGCTGCCTGGCCTAAGGTGGGGTCCCTATCCTTGGCCACATCACTTATCACTGATATGTTCTTGATCATTTACTTGATCACTGCCCTTCTCCCCACAAGATGTGAACCCCTTGACAGCAGGGTCTGGGTCTCCTGTGCTCACTCATCTCACATGCCTAAAATACGCTCAACACAAAAGAGATGTTCAAAAACTTATAGTTGTGTAGACTTCCCCCGGATATTTAGTTTGTTCTCCTTGTTTTATAACTGAAAAAACAAACAAACAGACAAACAAACAAACAAACAAATAGTGGGAATCAGAGAAGTGAAGCCTTTCCCCTACCCACTTTCCCCGCAACCTGTCTTAAAGCGACATTTCTGAAAACTTGAAGGTGTGTACACAGTTTTCCCGAGGGTCTACTTAGATGCAGTTTGGAGTCAGTACTTCTGGGTAGTGGTGCAAGATTCTGAATCTCCTGCAAGCTCTCAGGTGATACCTATGGTGGGGGTCTGAGGATCGCCCCGAGTAGCCAATCCTAAGAGCACATGGCTGCAAATATTTCTTTCATCTCTAAATATTCAATGAGCATTGACTATGTGCAAAGCTTTGTTGTCACCTGTGCTGTCATACTTACCTAATCAGCTGTGGGGCTCGAGCAAGTTGCTTCCCTTGTCTGAATCTCTGGTTCCTTTTTTGTAAAAACAGACTCATGAATGCGATATTGCAGGGCTGTTGGATAATTACACAGCAACAACAGTAGCAATAACAGTGACTGGTACTTAATAAGCCCTTCCTCTATCCTATGTGTTTGATGTGCACTGCCTTTTTTTCCCCCTCAAATATGTTTATTTTAATTTTTCAGTGTTACAAGATTGATTGTTCATGCACCACACCCAGTGCTCCAGGCAATATGTGCCCTCCTCAATACCCACCACCAGGCTCGCCCAACCCCACACCCCCTCCCCTCCAAAATCCTCAGTTTGTTGCTCAGAGTCCACAGTCTCTCCTGGTTCATCGCCCCCCTCCGATTTCCCCCCATTCACCCTTCCCTTCCTTCTCACAGTGTCCTCCATATTTTTCCTTATGCTCCACACGTAAGTGAGACCATAAGATAATTGGCTTTCTCTGCTTGACTATTTCACTCCACATAATCTCTTCCAGTCCCGTCCATGTTGATACAGAAGTTGGGTATTCATCCTTTCTGATGGAGGCATAATACTCCATTGTATATATGGACCATATCTTCTTTATTCATTCATCTGTTGAAGGGCATCTTGGTTCTTTCCACAGTTTGGCAATTGT
>CM052799.1:9165225-9183823 GCA_028533885.1 Nasua narica
CCATATGATGTGGTTTGAAGTTTGGGGTTCAGAGCCCACCACCAAGAAAGAATTCTTGACATCTTTGGTGCAAAAAAGGTGATTTTATTAAAGCACAGGGACGTGATCTGCTGCCCTGGGATTGCGAGGGGCAGCTGGTTATATCCTTTGTGAGTTGGGGGAGGTAAAGATAAAGGGGAATTCCTAAAAGGACTTTTGTATGGTAAAGAGTCACAGGATACTAGAAGCCTAAGTTTTATCAAGCTAAGTTTTTTCCCCCCCTTCTGGCAGAGCATTAACATTAATATAGTTGGGAGTTTCCTGGAGGAATGTATACTCTGCCTGCCTGAACTATTTGCCAATGGGCTGCAGGTCATAAAGAAATTTAATCTCATCTACATTTCTTCCTACCTTAGTTCCCCACATCATTCTCCCCTGAACAGTTTTGGTCCTTGAATCTTTCAGTTGCTGAGGATGGAAGTCTTCTCTTCTGGAACTTCTTCCTGCTGAATAGGGGCATGGAGATGCCCTCACCTTTGGGTCAACATTGGTCAGCTGGAAAATTTAATGTAGGAGTCACCAAAGGCAGAGGCTGCCAGTCCGAGGGAGACAACCTATATGAACCTCCTTGAGTAGAAAGGGTTATCTGTTGCTGGAAGTTATGGCAGTGAAGGAGTCTTGGCACCAGGCAGGGAGACACCAAAAAAGACAACAAAATAAGGTTAATATTATAATGAGAAAGAGAGGCCTGAAAAAAAAAAAAAACAACCCACTTTGATAATTGACCAAAATCTTTCTCCAGTCCAGGAGTTTAACCAGTCACTAAAGGAAAGAGAGAGAGAGAGAGAGATCATTTAAAGCGCAGTTTTAATATCTATATATTTTTGAAGATTTTATTTATTTATCTGACAGAGACACAGCGAGAGAGGGAACACAAGCAGAGGCAAAGGGAGAGGGAGAAGCGGGCCTCCCAGCCAAGCAGGAAGTCCGATGCGGGGCTCCATCCCAGGACCCTGGGATCATGACCCGAGCTGAAGGCAGACACTTAACTACGGAGCCATCCAGGTGCCCGAATATCTATATCTTTTAGCAATATTTTTTGGTGATAACTCTTTGGTGATATCTGGAATCTTTTGGTGATATGTGGAATACATACCCAACATTTTGTTTTTATACTAGCACATGTTCCATCTTGTGCAGTTAAAATACCTAATACCATTTTGAGAGTCATTTAAGGCCTCATTGACATAGCAAGTGGTGTTAGCCATCATACACTCTGTTTTATTTAGCAAGCAGTCAGGTAATTAAAAAGAGGCACCTTTATGGAAACAGAAGAAAAAATATAGTTTAATGGTCTGAGCAAATTATAAACCCAGAGTCAAGTGCTTAAAAAAAAAATAGCTACAAAGATGTGTTGTTGAAATATTTTCTTTCTATAATAACCCTCATTTTTAATCTGCGATAGCCAAATCAGGACCAGTTCATTTGAAAAACATGTCCAGTGTAAACAACCTTGGAAAAAAAATAAAGGAATTAGGAGTGGCAAAGAAATAAAGTTGTAGAAAGCCAAAAAGAAAAAAAATAAATAAACAAACTTGGCCTAACTATTTACATAAGCTTAGCAAGAATAATGTTTGGTCATATAGATCTTGCAAAATCCACTTTGCTGGAACTTTCATAAGGAATCTTTTTTTTTTTTTTTTTAAAGATTTTTTATTTATTTATTTATTAGAGACAGAGACTGAGAATGAGAGGGGAGAAGGTCAGAGGGAGAAGCAGACTTCCCGCAGAGCCGGGAGTCCGATATGGGACTCGATCCCGGGACTCCAAGATCATGACCTGAGCCAAAGGCAGTCGCTCAACCAACTGAGCCACCCAGGCGCCCTCTTTTTTTTTTTTTTAAAGATTTATTTATTTATTTATTCGACAGAGAGAGATCATAAGTAGGCAGAGAGGCAGGCAGAGAGAGAGGGGGGGGAAGCAGGCTCCCCCCTGAGCAGAGAGCCTGATGCGGGGCTCTATCCCAGGACCCTGAGATCATGACCTGAGCCGAAGGCAGAGGTTTCAACCCACTGAGCCACCCAGGTGCCCCATTCTTTGGATGCTTTTAACCATGAGAAAACTCTTCCTTTCGTGGGACTCCAGGTCTCAGACATTCATCAGATGTGTAGTGCAACAATCTCATAAACACAGGAGGCATTCAGTTCAATGCCTAGAACACACTAGTTTAAAATCACAGCATGCTGAGGCACCTGGGTGGTGCATTCGGTTGAGTGTCTGACTCTTGGTTTTAGCTCAGGTCATGATCTCAGGGTCCTGGGACTGAGCCCTGCATCGGGCTCTGCAGTCAGAGAATCTGCTTAGATTCTCCCTCTCCCCCCCCCCCACCTGCTCTCTCTCTCTGTCTAATAAATAAATCTTTAAAATAACAGCATGCTTTTAATTCCCTTGAAGACACAAATATAAATGTGTAACTTTTTGATTATTTGCTCCTAGTCTTGTGAATTATTTCCTTCCCACTTCAAGATGAATGCCAGGAGGGCAGGGAGCTCATCTGCCCTGTTCTGTGCTTGAGTTCCCAATCCTGGAGCAAAGAAAGCACTCAGCAAATGTTGGTTCTCAGGACATGGGGTGGTTGGTTGGCTCACATACCCATGGGACTCTACTGAGTGATAAAACGATACGTGTGATGAGACAGAAATTCTCTAAAGGTCTCACATGCAACAGAACCCATTTTAGATTTTTTCTCTAAGTCAGAATGACTGTACATAAACTTTGATCAGACCACAGCTTGATTTATGACCTACCAATCATGCATTGTACGTCTGTTTCGTGAGTGAGTGGCTTAAAGGAAAACTATCTTGTCCTTGAGAGAGGGATCAATGCTCCTGCTTCCTGCATTCCTTTATGATAAAACTCATGATTCCTGCCTATGGACTGTGCACTATATATAGTGCTAATCTATAATCTGTAACCTTTTGAGCTTTACAAGATATAAAAAAGTATATAACCTTGATAAAACTGTTTATTCTCAGGAGCACTTTCTTCTCTGTGAAGAGTGTGTTTCCCAGGCAGCTGTCCTAACTTGGGCTGGAATAAAACTCTTTCTTATTTTTAGAGATTCTAAAAGGTTTATTCCTTTTGTATGGACACTGCCTAGCATTTATGGAGCATTTACAAGCACCGCCCTACAAGGCAAGTACGATTACTGTTAGTTTCCCCGTTTGCTGATGGAGGCTCAGGGAGGTCAATTTATGTCTCCACGTTCACACAGCCAGAAAGCTGCAGGGGCAGGATTTGAACTCACATCTGTTCGATGTGAGTCGGTGCCCTAAAGCAGGCAGCTGTCCATGCTATCAGACAAGCCTCCCCTTGCCTATCGCTCTGTGTTTAAGAACCTGAAGAGAAATGAGCAGTTCACACTGGTGGCCAGCTAGTTTCTGTTTAAGAAATGGGAACAATAAATTAAAGAAAAAAAAAAAAGAGAGAGAGAGAGAGAAAACAACAAGTCACTAGAGAATTCAGCTGTAGTGATGTCGTGGGGTCTCCTTAGCAGGCAATTAGAATTCATCTAAACCTGCCACCTCCAGTCCCCCCCTCCCAGGGCCCTCTGTGCCATCAATCAAGCCTCCTGGGCATGCTTGCTGGAGAACACGGGCAGATTAAAAGTATTATAGACATGACAGGTATTAAAGAGCCCAGGGGGACATGCTCCCGGCACGATCTGCCAAACTCTGCTAGCAGGGTAATCCCTAGAAACCAATTCCAAGTTTTGTTAGTGAACAAGCCATGGGATTCTCGGTGGCACTTAAGGGCTCATTAAAAGTTGATTCACAATTCCCCACTTCCAGTTCATTTGTGGAAATTAGAGAGTCCCTGAGGATCAGCCACAGAGCTTCAGGCAGATGAGATCTGATGCCCAGCTCAGGTCTAAGGCTGAGGCAGAGGCACAGATTTACTGCACTCTGGAGATTAGCCCTCAGATGGTTTCCTGACTTAGGCTCAAGCCCAGACTTGGGCATTTGATTAGCACCAAGAGACATAAGTAGGAATTGAAGGTGACATTCTCTTCCCCCAAGCCACAGGACTCCTAGAGCTCCAAACAGCCAAATGCTACAACATGCACATTGGGGTCCTTGGCAGCAGAACCCCAAGCATGCAAAGCTCCAGGTGCTGAGTGTGGCCACTGTGAGGGCTCCACGCTGCAGAGTAAGATCTCCAGAGCTCTGAGGCTGGCTAGGAGTTCTACTTCCACAGTAATGCTCACTGTACTGCATCATAGATAGTCCTTGGTCAGCACCGCTAGACCTGCAGCCCTGAGAGGGTAGGACCACTCTGAACTTGCTTAATATTGTGTTCCCACAGCTGGGCACATAACAGGTGCACCTGAGTTCAATAAAACTGAGAAAAGAAATGAAGTCTCTTATTACCACCCTATGGAGAGCCTGTGTGATGCAAAATTCCACTGAAATGTGAATGGCTATTCCCTAATTTATCTGAAATTCACTGACATCACAGCCAGTATCCCTCTTGCAAAATGTATGTCATCTAATGCCTGTTGGGAATGTGGGGGTGATTTACTCTGTAATCTGACCCCCACCTGCCATTTTAGGCCATTTTGAGCCACTCACATTTCCTTGGTGCTCAGGAGCCTGTCATGTTGGCCTTTTTTTGTTCCTTGGATGGGCATTCATCTTCCCACCTCAGGTCTTTTGCACATGCTGTTTCCTCTGCCTGGTGTACTCTTTTCTCTCAATCTGTCCCTGGAAGAGAGCATCTTAGCTGAAATGTCACTTTATCCATGAACCTCCCCTCCCCCCCCAGCCTCCCCCCAGCCTCCCCGCTCTCTGTGGATTAGGTTGTTGGCCTTTTGTAGCCTATTGCCTTCCTTTCCTCAAACTCGCCACCATCTTGTCTAAATTCAGTTATCCATCATCCACCATCTCCCCTCTACTGTCATGTGCACAGGACCAGGCATGTCAGTCCTGGTCACTGTGGGCTCCCCAGAGAAGGGTTCAGGCATTGCGTACACAACTGTTGGACACAGGCTAGCTGGGGCTGGATGTCCTCTGAGCTGGAGATAAGAGTTATCTGGGGCCTGGTGTTTGGGTACCGAGGCTGGTCATGCTTATCAAACTAGCCAGTTATTGTGGTCTGTTCGACTTTACCCAGTTATCAAAGAGCAGATCAAGCCTGAGGCTTCCTCCCTCCATGTACCAACACACAGCCGCCTAGCAAAATGAACAGGGACTACTTAAGCAAGGTGATGACCAAGGACTTGAAGAGTTTTTCAATTTAACCGTCCAATTCTTAGTGGGTATTTTGTCCTATACATGTTTGAGGTGTTCCTAGTATGGGCTGAGATAGAAAGTGACTGGACCTAAGTGCCATCTCTACGAGAGACCGGACAAGTGGGGAGAGACAGGCGAGTGCTGGAGTCATTCAGATCCTGGGAGATAAATGTTATGAAGGTGCAGCAGACTCCCAGGACGCTATAGCCCCGGTGACTTCCCTGAAACCCATAGAGGTAAAAAGCTCCGAAAAGGAAATCCATTGACAAATAATGAGTCCTGCCATGTTCATGTGCCTGAGTCAGATGGAAGACTGAGGGGAAACTGGCCCACACCACCGGGGCCAGGGGTGCAGTGTCGTGGAGGGAAGCAGGTGCAGGACATTCCTCTTGGGGATGGGCTGGGCCTGACTCATTTCTCTGTCTGCAGCTGTGAGCACAGATTCCGGCACCCAGCGGGGACTGATGAATGTCTAGGGTGGGAAGCGACTTGGACAATATTTCTTGGTCCCCCTGGATCAGACCCAGTGCAGAGACTCAGAAATGCCTGAATCCTGCCTGGAAGAACAGCTGAGCAAAGCTACAAGGCTGTGGCTCAAAGGGACTTTGGTTATTGGTCATTTTATTTCCAGTGGCCACACACTGCTTGGCACACAGTAGGTGCCCAAGAAATGCCTGCAAGAAAAATGAAAGCATGGTGCCCACAGTTCAAGAGAAAGATCGAAATGGGGGTTAAGGCGGGGAGAGTTCACTTCAACCACGCACCTACTGTCTGTTAGGCTCTTTACACACGTTTTGTTTCTTCCCCTTATCGTTCAGTCCCATCTCATAAAAGAGAAAGTCAAGCCCAGAGAGGCCAAGCCGCTTGTGCAAGGTCACAGCGCCCTCTCCAAGCAGGCGGGTGCTGGGAACACAGCAAGCCCATGGGCTTAAAAATTCTCAGAATTCTGAGCCCCAGATCCCCTCCTCATTGACTGAGAGAAGGAGCCCTTTCAGGCTTATATCCCCCAAGCTCTCCCAGCTTGTGGACACGATCCAACCATGCACTCCCCCACTCTACTTTCACTGATCTCTGTTTCTGCAGCAGGAATTCCTTTTCCCTGCTATCAGCCCAGAGAAGGCCTACTCATCCTTTCAGTCCTAGGGAGAATGTGCCTTCCTTCACATTCCCCATTGTGACCAGCAGGTGTCTCCCTCACATTGCAAGGTGGCTCCTCCATCCTGGGTCTGAGACTGGATAGAATGTATCTCTGTGTCCCAGCACATGTAACAGTTGCTGGGCACCGGGTAGAGACTCAGTAGATGTTTGATGTGGAGTTCAGTGGCAAGCCATTTGTTTCTACTGCGCAGAGTCTAACTCTTGAGCCTGGCGTTGAACGTTCTGTAGTAAACATATGCAGTGTTTTGAGGGTGTGTTTGAAGTTTAAGGTTTGAGGTTTAAGAGTGCCCCCAAGAGAGAGAAATGGGGACCGGGGTTGTCCCTGGCAGGTGACAGGCACCAGAGGGAGTGAAAATTTTGAGATAATTCTTACCTCTGGCGAGATTCACTCAAACTCACTGTGGTCCCGGGGGCCTGGAGTGCTCTTCCTAGAAGCCACTGACAGTCCTGAGGGACCCCAGATAGCACAAGAGGACTCCCCGGACGAAAGAACTTGAAACTGAGGTCCTGCAGATGTTTAGGACCCAGGAAGGCATCTTGCTTGGCCAAGTCTAAGAGTATTACTATGCCTTTCAAAAGACCTGTAGTTATATATATGGGAGGCTTGTGAATCATCAGATACCATAGTCTCAATGCAGAGAACATCCCTGATAGGCAGGGGTACTTATTTCCATTTTACAAACAGGAAACCAAGGTTGATAGGTTAGGTGGCACGTGACGGGTCATTCCAATAAATGAATAGGAGATCTGGAGCTCAGAATTCTGAGAACTTTTAAAAATCACGAAAGATGATTAAAACACAGATTGAAGGAACTCAGAAAATCCCTAGCTGGGTAAATTCCAAACAGCATATGGAGGCACACACATGCACACACACACACATACACCCTAGTCAACCTGGTGAAAACCAAAGAAAAAGAGAAAAATTGTAACAGCATTCAGAGAGAAAAAGATCCATGAAATGATGTGATGCATGGACATTTCCTAACAATAGTTTGATAAATAGAAGCCTCTTGATTACATTATCTTTTTTTTTTTTTAAAGATTTTATTTATTCATTTTTAACAGAGAGAGAACACAAGCAGGCAGAGAGGCAGGCAGAGGCAGAGAGAGGAGCAGGCTCCCCGCCAAGCAAGGAGCCCGATGCGGGACTCGATCCCAAGAGGCCGGGATCATGACCTGAGCCAAAGGCAGTTGCTTAATCAACTGCGCTACCCAGGCGTCCCTTGATTACATTATCTTGCTTGTCCTCCTTACTGCACCATATTCTCCATTTAAAACATAAAATTATAAAGCAATGTGTGGCGGAGGAGTGGGACACGTTCTGAGTGAGTATTAATATAACTCCACTGTTGAAACCACTACAACTTTATCTCTGAGAAGATGCGAGAACTTTTGAAACAACTGTAACCAGAAGCCTAAAGGTGCAAATGCACTGGAAACTTTGAGGAAGATTTCTGAGGCTGCTACTGTCTCCCAAACGAAGAGAGAAACAGACTTGTAGGAAATACTTGGAACAGAATACCTTTTCCAAGACGCTAATGCTACCTCCCTGTGACATGAACTGATGATAAGCCATCTAGAGATCTTGGGGGCCTTACTGAGCCAGGAAGGAAACATCTGATGGTTTACATGGGGGGTGGTGGCATTTCCTAGTATAGGATGGGTGTGTCTTCAATAATAACCAGAAGGGCTGTGGGTAGCTGGAGAGAAAGAGCTGCAGCCACAGAGAACATCAGGCTACAGGACCTCACATCCATGGAGAGAAAATCTCTGCCCATACCGGGGGAACCAGGTGAGTCAAGAAGTTGAAGGCAAGAGTAGATGCTCTGCTCAATACCAGGAAGTGCTCATTGCCTCCTATTCCAGGGCCTGGTTCAGGCTCATCCTCCACATTCCTGGCACCATTCCAGCACTGGACCTCATGATTCCAGACCTCATGCTTGTTGCATTCCCTGCAGCACGCTGGAATCAAAAGCTGCCCCAGGATGGCCCCTGGAAGTTTTTCTGCCTGGCAATGACCCTGATGTTGCTTCTGCTGGTCCTCATCCTCGGTGTGGTCCTGGCTGAGGGTAAGGTGTTGAGCCAGTGGGAATGGGTGATCACATGGACCCAGACCCCCAAATCTGCAGAAGAGGACCCTATAGGGCTGGGGCAGAGATGGGTCAGTAGGGGGTGGCTGGACTGTGTTGCTGGACTTAATGATTCTAGAAAGAAACCGCCCTCCTAGTCTCAGCCTGGAATTGGGGGAGTGGGAAAAGAACTGTGTGTAGAAAGGTCTAGAGCATATCAGCGTGTGTTTCCTCTAGTACTGCAGTCCTTCAACCAGATGCAGGAAGAACTCAAGCAACTGGACATCAAATGTGAGTGCTGAATGTCATGGAGGGCTTCTTACTCCTCACCCCTCCACCAGGTCTTGATCTGCCTTTCTCTGTGGGCCCCTTAGTTGTGCAGGGTCTGGCAGATGCTGGGCACAAACGGGACACGATGCGGGGACAGGTGTTCTGGCAAATGGAGGCTCTGCGGGCAGGCAACAGTAAGGAGATGGGGCAGGTTGGGGGGTGGGAAGTGGGAGTTGGGAGAGGAAGGTTGTTTTCTTGGGCGCTGTTGATGCTAGTGATCCTTGCAACACGTGAGTGTGTGTAGGGTCGTTTTAATCAACCCTCTGTCAGGGTTGATGCTCATATAAAGTTTGAGGCCCCTAGAATGGTATTATTCTGCCATCTGATAATGCCTCTCTTTCTCTCTCTCTTGCTATCTTTTAAAGATTTTATTTATGAGAGAGAGAGAGAGAGAGAGAGAGAGAGAGAGAGAGAGAGAGAGAGAGAAAGGGAGAAGCAGACTCCCCACTGAGCAGGGAGCGTGACTCAGAGCTCAATCCCAGGACCTGGGGATCATGACCTGAGCTGCTTAACTGACTGAGCCACCCAGGTGCCCCTGCCCATCTTTTGAATGAACAAATGGAATGCTACTGTGCTCACTTTTGCAAAGTGGCAAAGATGCACAGGTTTGAATCATTTCACTGGAGGCCTTGTTCAGTGGCCAGTGCAGCCCCTAGCCCCAACAAAGCTGGCCTCTTTCTCCTTCTCCAGAATCCTCCTGTGAGCCCTGCCTGGAAAACTGGATGGCATTTCAGGGCTCCTGCTATCTATTTTCCACACAGCGACAGACCTGGTTCAAAGCCAAGGATCACTGTGCCGAGGAGGGTGCTCACTTGGTCATCATCAATAGCCAAGCAGAGCAGGTGCGAAGGTGGGGAGGGGTACTCTGGGGACCCTTCAAATCACCGAAAGCTCATGTCCTTGTCCCTTGCCAAATCTAGTGCAAATCCTTCATTCTGCCCTTCCTAATATCCTTCTACTGCTTTAGCACACAGTATTGGCCAAGATTCAGTCTTTCTTCTGAGTGATTCTTCACGCTGGCCCTTCTGTCCAGAATGCTTCCTTCCATCTACATAGATAACTCCTACTCCTTCTTCAGATCCAACTTTGTCCTTCAACATCCCTCCCACCCCCTCTTCCTCAACACTGGACTATGCTGCCAGATCTCCAGTTCATCTCCTCTCACATGAAGAACTCTCAGGCTAGGTGTGGTTCTCAGCCATTTTTGAGTTGATAGTGCTGGGGACCAGATTAGACACACTCAATATGGTTCAGTGGACTCCATATTTGTCGGTGGAATCCACCTGATTTCCAGAACTCTTTCTAAAGGAGCAGTGTCTACATTTCTCACCCTGTAAACCATGCCTTTGAATAATCCTAACTACCTCTTAACCAGTGCTCAGCTAGGAGCCACACTGGGTTCTTGAGACTCTGGACTCTGGGAAACAAACTGAGAGTTACAGAAGGGAGTGGGTGGGGGGGTGGGGTAGCTGGGTGATGAGCATTAAGGAGGGCACATGTGGTGATGAGCACTGGGTATTATATGCAACTAATGAATCGTTGAACACTACATAAAAAACTAATGATGTACTAAATGTTGGCTAACTGAACATAATAAAAAAAATTCAGAAAATCCTGGAAGGCACTGGCCATTGTTATCCCCATATTACAAATGAAAAGCCTGAGGCCCATAAGTGTCCATAATTTGATGACTGCATAGGTCATAATAATGGTGGAAATGGAGGTCTACCCAGAGCTTTTAGCCAATTTCAGCCAAGGATGCTGCTTTGGACAACATTCCTGCCTATGTGGTCCCGTAGGTCTTAGTCCCTTTCAGCATCTGCTTCCACCACCATTCTCACCTCTGGGCATAGTCTTTCTTGACTCAATCTGCCTTCTTCTCATTCAGAAATTCCTGAGTCCAGAGAAAGATACTTACTACTGGATTGGCCTCAAGAAACAGTATCCAAAGGGCATTTACAAATGGCAAGATGGCTCAGTGCCCACCTTTATGTGAGTGTTCCTGTTGAGACTCAGAACACCTGAGCTCATCTGTGCCATTGGATTTTGAAGACATCTTCCTACAGATTCCCATACTGTCTCAAGTGTCTGATTTTGGCTAAAACCAAACTGCCTGTCACATTTCCTATTGTCATGCTTAATGTTGTTTTGTTAGCTGCCAAGGTGTGTGTGTGTGTGTGTGTGTGTGTGTGTGTGTGTGTGTGTAGACCACAATTAAACAACATTAAATAAGAAGTCCTTTATTGTGGGAAGTCTCAGTGCTGTAAATTCATCGGAGGGAATCATACACTTCGAGGAGGGAGTAGGCAGTGTGCGATGTACCAAGCTTATCGAGATACACATCTCATCTGGAACCTTCAGTGTCCTACAGAACACACTGAAGGAATCACTGCCTAGGGGATCTAGTCTTGATGCCTCTACATATGATTCAATGACTTCACATTCTGGTCATCATTTGTTCTTGAACTTTTTTTTCATGTCCACACACTTTCCTAGAACTTCACGGTTAGCCTCCTGGACCATCTCGAGTACATCTGCTTTCCTTAATTTCCATCTCTTCTGCCTCAGCTCAGGTCAGGATGATTGCTATATATCCTATATTTAGTCTTACCCTCGTGAACCCATGCTCTAGTCAAGTTCGAGGGACCATCTTCCTAAAACACGATTTGATATAGTTTTAGGAAACACCTAATTCCTCAATGTCACATGGATAACACAGAATCTTTAGATGGCACCTTTCAATGCCCACACAGTGGGTGCCATTCATCTTTACATTCTTATCTCTTACACACCCAAAGGCTCTCCCCCTCCTTGCCACAGCTATGTGACAAATGACTCATCTTTTTGAACACTGTCTTGCATCTGATCTTTCTGTTTTTTTTTCCTCCCGCTGTGTCATCTGTCTAGAACATATTTTATTGGTTTGATGAGCTACAATATGTGTGTTCAACCTCATAGAGGAATCCAACCTTTGCCCAGAAGGAATTATTCCAACTCCCTTAGCACTATGTAGAGTTTTGTGGCTGTGTTAATTATGATCTTCCTTTGCCTGTACATGTCTTACCTATCAGACAGGTTGCTGCTTTAGGGCAGAGCAGGCATCCAACTCATTGATGTGTCTCCAGTATCCACTTCTGGGTTTGGTACACAGCATGTGCATAATCAACTGTATTGGAGTGAATGAATGAATGAGTGTTGTGAACATTTCAAGGAACGTTTAGGAAAGAGGGGATGGGATCCTCTGACAGGCTTAGCCCCTATTATATACCAGATATTCAAATGTATCATGTCCTGCAACTTAATGTCAGAGATCCAGGGAGGTTAAGTTATTTGTCCATTTTGGCCTCATTTATTTCATTTATAATGCAAGAAGTTGCACCAGATGATTATTATAAAACAGTGGTGCTCAGAAGGTAGTGATTTCCCCCTACAGATATTTGGTGCTGTCTGCAATATTTTTGGTTGTCACAATGGAGTGGACGCTGATGGCATCTAGTGGGTAGAGACCGGTGATGCTGCCCACTATCCTGCAATGCACAGGACATCCCCCACAACTAATAATGATAAGGCTCTCAATGTCAATAGTTCCTTCATGTAGAAACCCTTGCTATAAGATATGGCCGGGATATTTTACTTCTAGGGATTTCTCACATAACCCCAATGCCAGACCCTCCCCTGGTAGCCTTATTATCCTCTTCTGGGATCTTAATGGTGAGAAGTCCAGCTGGTCATGGTTGAGAGTGGCTTGCTCAGTAGCTCAGTACTGTGGCTAAGGGACTTGGCTGATACTTGTGTATATTTTCATAGCAACTGGCTTGATTTCAAATCTTCTGACTATGACTGTGTCTTCATGGAGAATTCTGGCTCCTGGTCCTCGACTATATGCTTTACGTACTGGTATCACTGGATCTGTGAGAAGCCACAAGTCTGCTGAGCCTGCTCCCTTTACTCTGTCTGCCATCTTGGGAAAAGTTGCCTCGATATATGACCTCATAACAATCTCCCAACTTCTCTGCAGAAAAGAGGGGTTTCCTGAAAGCTCCAGTCCTCTTGGGGACATCTTTCCCCTTTCTTGCCCCTACTTCTAAATGACATTGAGGAACACAAAAAATGACACCAGGATGGAACCATGAGCAAAATATATTGTGTAGGACTTTCTACGAGACAAATGTAGTTTTTTTTTAAATGACATAAATAAAGGCAAATGTAGTATTGTTAGAAAATAAAAGAGCCTTCAAAAAAGAAAGAAGAAAGAAAGAAAGAAAGAAAGAAAGAAAGAAGGAAAGGAAGAAAGGAAAAGAGCCTTAAAGACATCACTAAATTAATGTGTGTACCATGTGTGGGTTTTGATTTGAAAAAGGTTTTGAAGAAATCACAATATTTGAGTATAGATTGTGTATCAGGAAACACGAAGCCGTTTTTATTTATTTGTGAGTTGTGCTAATGGCATGGTATAGATAGATGATGGATAGATAGAAAGAGAGACATCACTATATGTTAGCAATACATACTAACATGAGTATGGGTAATATATGCGGGTAAATTTGTGTACTGTGTGGGCTTTTCTTAAAATAATAAATCAAAAAAGTGGGAAGATTGTATACAAGAAACTCAGTTGGCCAAGTGTTATCATATATTCCCTCTAATTTGTGACTAGAGCCTGGTGGTGGGTATTGAGAAGGGCATGTATTACATGGAGCACTGGGTGTGATGCATGAACAATCAATCTTGTAACACTGAAAAAATAAACATATTTGGGGAAAAAATGAATCTTGTAACACCGAAAAAATAAATAAATATATTTGGGGGAAAAAAGGATTTTGTTTATTTATTTGACAGAGAGAGCGCGAGAGAGCACAAGCAGGGGGAGCAGCAAGAGGGAGAGGGAGAAGCAGGCTCTCCACTGGGAGCCCGATGCGGGTCTCGATCCCAGGACCCCAGGATCATGACCTGAGCCGAAGGCAGACGCTTAACCAACTGAACCATCCAGGCACCTCATTAAGTGACTTTAATAACTACAGATATTTTGATGTCTTTTAGTGAAAAACTAAAGCCTATGCATGAAGATATATATGTGCAGATTAGGTAGTCTTGCAGGCACTCACTGTGATGAGAATTATAGGACACGGCATGCTTAGCATAGCGCTATCTGCATAACAAACACTTAATACATTATAACTTCTCGATAATAATATATTTAAAAGCTTCATCCTGGAAAACGTTGAGTACCATGCTATCCCTCTGTCAACCAAGAGAGATGAATCTGAAGAAAGTTAATGTCCTCGTGACAACCTTCTTTTCTGCAAGGATGCCAGACTCAGAAGCACACTAAGGAAGATAAGCTAATTGTATTCCCTTCGACAAGGTTCTCTGGGGATTATGTCTCAGGGGTCAGAGAGTCTGGTATAAACTATGGTGGTGGTGGTGGTTCAGCTTTGTGCTGTCTCGGAGAAAACATGCTCCTCCTCCACAGCCATAAGACAGAATCGAGGCAGCAGCAGTCCCTACCCCCCTGGAAACACAACACCCAGGGGCTGAGAGGTCCGGGATCTGCCAGGGGGTACAGTAGCCACTGGTCAAGTAAGTGTGTCAGGAAAACAAGCTGCAAAGGAGTGGTCTCAGGGAAGAGTCCTCCCTGGAACCTCTTCTCAGATGTTGGGGGCTGCCTGCTCAGCATTCCCCGCCAGAGCTTAGAAAGCCCGGTGTCACAGCCTCGTGGGTGGACAGGGCATTGTGAGCTGGTTAAGAGAGTGGGCACCAGACCCCGAGCCAGAGCTTAGGCTGAATTTGAGCTCCACGCAGGAGCGAGGTGTGGAGTCTCAGCTGCCTGTTCCATGCACTTGCTCAGGGCTCAGTGGGGTGGTATGTAGTTGTCAAGGGATTAGCTCAAACGTGCATTTCCATCAAGTAAACAGTATTGTCCCACTCAAAGTTAGTTGATTTGGGCAGGTTCTGTGGGAGGACAGAGCAGGCAGTTCAACCTAGATCGGTGGTTCTCATTAGGGGGGGCAGTTTCAATCCCTTCCCAAGGGGTCTTGTTGCAGCTGGGGTGAGGGGATGCTCCTGGCCACGGGTGCTGCTCAGGATACTCAGGTATCCTGCAATAATACAGATGGCAGTCCCCACCACAAAAACTGATCTGGCCACAAATGTCAGGTCGAGAATGGCTGGGCTTGGCCAACAGAGGGATGAGTGGGAAAGGGATCCTTGCAGATATAAAGCTAATGCCTGAGTGAGGCAAAGTTGGGGCTAGAAGTTTCTAGGCAGGAGGAACAGCAGGTGCAAAGGCTCCAAGGCAGAGATAAAACCAGGAAGATGGAAACTGAGGTTCAGGAATGGGAGGAACAGTGGTGAACCATAGAAGTATGAAGTTGAATTGGAGCCTCATCTACATTTTCATGGAGTCACTGGCTGTAGGACTGTGGTGGGGGATGGGCAAGAGTGGCTGTGGGGAGGCCAGGGAACAGTGGATCATCCACATGGGAGTCCACAGTGACCTGGATTAGAATGCTTCCTCTGGGAATGGATTTCCTGCTTCTGTCCAAGAGATGATGATGTTTAGAAACCCACAAATCAGGAACTGTTGGGAAATGAGAGACAAGCGGGAGTCGGGGGCAGTGCCCAGTCCTCAGTGCCCAGTTGTTCAGGTTGTGCACTCTGTGGAATGGTGCAATGCATGACTCCGAGGGCTAACCTCAGCAGCTCTGGAAGGGGGATCCCATTTCCGACCTTGTGAGACTAGAATGCCTGGGAGTCTCTGAGAGTGATGTCCAGGAAGCAACAGGATAATCAAGTAGGAATTTGAAAAGAGGTGGGTGCTGAGCCAGAAATTCAGAATGAATTTAATCCATTGAATGAAAAATGTAAGTATGGAAGACAATGGAGACCCCCCCACCTTGGGTTAAAATACTTGCCACTTGTATTATAAATATTTCATACCACATATGTACTCTGAGCATACAGGGTTATGTGTATGATGTGTGGATTGCAGGGGAGGGGTCCAGAGATACAAAAAAACAAGTCTTCATTCCCTTCCTCAGCCTTCAGTAGAAGAAGGTGAATGGAAGGCTTTGAAGAGTCTATTGTTATTCACAAATATGTACTGTTGTTCTCTGGGTGAGATTTCTACCTCTCTACCCCTTGGCACCAGACTTGGCCAATTAAAATGTGTGTGGAGGTGAGAGAAATCTGTTTCCTGGTAGATGTTCTTAGAAGCCAGTCTACACCTCACTTTTTCCATTGCTGTGATAACTGGCAGTGTCCCAGACACAAAGGTTTACCATCTGCCTGAGCCCTGAAGTGAATTCTTCATGGAGCACAGCCATAGCAGCATGTCATGGGCATGCAGCCTGAGAGAGAAATAAGCCTTCATTGCTGTCAGCCACGAAGATTTGGGCATGGATGCTACTGCAGTATAATTTAGCCTACATGGACTTAGAGCCAGTGGATGCCCAGTGGAAGCCAGGGTCAGGGTAATGCAGGACTGCCTGGGACATGGGGCCAGAATTCGTGGACGAATTAAGATCATCTATCTTTAACGCTGATGTTAAGAAGCATCAAATGAATGAAATTAGCTCCCTTTGGAAATAACCTCTACCAAGATATCATTAATCTGTGCCATGCTCCTGCAGCTCGACAAGGAGACTGATATAAAAGATACATGTCATTGTAACATTTTAGAGTGGTACCTTTAAAAGAAGCCTTCATAGAGCACCACACTAATTGTCTCATTTAATCCTCCCAAGAACCTGAGGCTTGGAGAGTATCTGTCATCGGCTCACACAGCTGATAAGTGCAGGGGTGGTATTTAAACAGGGTCTGTCAGAGCTCAGAGTCCTTGCTTTCAACCACTAAGATATCTTAACTCTCAGAAAAAAATCATGAGGCTCAGCATTTTATATATTAACCCACCAAATCTTCTCAATTGCTCTGTGGAGTAGTTACTATTATTAGCCATCTTTACAGATGAGAACACGAAGGCACAAAGAGGTTTAAGTAACTTGCCTAACTCACAGAGTTAGTAAGTGGCAGAGCTGGGATTTAACCCCAGGCTGTCTGGCTTCAGAGTGGATGCCCTTAATCACTAGTATTTATTTTTATTTTTTAAAGCAAATTCTGGAAATATTAAGCCTCTTTATTTAGGTTGTTTATTTGGTTTTATTTCTCTCCCCCCATTATTTCTGAGGTATAATTGGCAGATAAAACATATGTAATTAAGGTGTACAACTTGATGCTTTGATATATGCATACACTCTGAAATAATCACCACAATCCAGCTAACATATGTCAGTCTTTATTTTGATAGTATCACTAGAAGTTCCCACTGATAAAAATAACTGTCCATATTTCATATCAAGTATCAATTTAAGGCCTTTATAAATATTTTCTCACTTAATCCTTGTAATGATCCTAAGAGGTTAGAATGACCATTCCCATGAAACAGATGAGGAACCTGAGGCTCAGGGAGGTTAGTGGGAGGCACCATGAGGGGTTGCTGGGAAGGACAATAATGCAACAATCCATTTCTTCTCCAGGAGTCCACTCAAGTTGATGCCCTTATTTTGGCTTTAATACTGCCTGGACATGGACAATCAGACCCAAGTCTTTGAATTTATCCTCCTCGGCCTCTCTGAGCAGCCCCTGCAACAGCAGGTGCTCTTTGGTCTATCCTCCAGCCTGTATCTGATTGGGTGCCTGGGGAATCTTCTCACCATCCTGGCCATCCTCTTGGACCCTCACCTCCACAGCCCCATGTACTTCTTCCTCAGCAACTTGTCTCTTCTCGACATCTGCTTTACCTCCACCACCATCCCCAAGATGCTGGTGAACCACCTGTGTGGGCAGAGCTCTATCTCCTCCAAGTCTTGCCTGACCCAGATGTATTTCTTTATTGCCTTTGGGGCAGCTGACAGCATTCTTCTCTTGGCCATGGCTTATGACCGCTACCTGGCCATCTGCTGCCCTCTGCACTACTTGACAGTCATGAGCGTCTTTCGGTGTGCCTTGCTTGTGGCAGTACCCTGGATCTCAGCAAACCTCATCTCCATGGTCCACACTATCCTGATGACCCGCTTGTCCTTTTGCACCAATAGGATCCCACACTTTTTCTGTGACCTCAATGCCTTGATCAAGCTCTCTTGCTCCAACACCCAAGTCAATGAGATGTTGGTGCTGGTCCTTGGGGGCTTGGTGGTTCTGATCCCTTTTGTGTGCATCATGGCCTCCTATACGCCTATTGCTGTGGCTGTGTGGAAGGTGCCCTCAGCTCAGGGGAAGTGGAAAGCGTTCTCCACCTGTAGTTCTCACCTTTGTGTTGTCTCTCTCTTCTATGGCACTATTATTGGGGTCTATTTCAACCCTGTATCCACACATACCACCCAGAGGGACTTGGCAGCCACAGTGATGTACACCATGGTCACCCCCATGCTGAACCCCTTCATCTACAGCTTTCGGAACCAAGATCTGAAGGAAGCACTTAGGAAACTTCTCAAAGGAAATCACTTGGCTACACCTCTCTGAAGACTCTGTTTAGACCATTTTTTTTTTAATTTTAAGAATTTTTTGATTGTCACATTTGATGCACTCATGTTTTTTATTATATTATGTTAGTCACCATATGGTACACTAGTTTTTTTTCTCCCCAAATATGTTTATTTTAATTTTTCAGTATTACAAGATTGATTGTTCATGCACCACACCCAGTGCTCCATGCAATACGTGCCCTTCTCAATACCCACCACCAGGCTCGGGGGGGGGGGGGGGGGGGGG
>CM052799.1:9184323-9226444 GCA_028533885.1 Nasua narica
AAAGAAAACAGTGAAGGAAGGACATGCACAGTGCTCTGAGTCCCTGCAGTGCAAGTGGGAAAGGAGGGAGGTGGCATCCGAGCTGAACTCTGAAGAATGAACAGTCCCTGGCACAGGGCGTCAGGGAGGGAACAGCAGACAAAGGAATCAAAATGAGCAAAGGCATGGAGAAGTGCTCAGAATGGGGCCCCCGGGAGGCCGGGAAGTCGGTCGGGTTCAAAATGTGAAGGGACTTTAGGCACCTTGGATCCACCCAGGTAGGGTCTGAGAGAGGGTGCTGGAAGGAGGTGCCACCTGGAGTGAGGATTCCATTAGCTCTCTCTTCTAAGCTCTAGCCCACTGGCATAGCAGAAGACTCAGAATGTGGGGCAATTTAGGGGATTTCCTGGTTCTACTCAAGTCCAGAAAGGACAACGGAGAATCAGATGTTCAACCAAGAAGTGAACTCAGTACTAAGGAGAAAGAAAGATCTTTGTTGTTGCTTGTGGATGCCCAGAGAGATCAGGATATAAGGCTAAGGTCACAGAAGGGAGTCAATAGGAAGCCTGGAGATATTTGGAGCACAAGGTTTCAGTTCAGCTGCCTCTTCCAGTCCTGCCTGAATGGGGCGCTGTACCCTGGAAAGTGGCTTGACCTCTCTGCGCCTCACTTTCTTTTTTATGAAATGAGGCTGAATGATAAGAAGAAGAGACACAATGTGTATAAAGAGCCTGGCACACAGTAGGTGCACAATCACGGTGAACTCTCCTCCCTTCAGCAGCCATTTCAACCTTTTTCTTGAATTGTGGGTACCATGCTTTCATTTCATTTTTCTTACATGCTTTTCTCGTGTACCTACTGTGTGACAAGTAGGTCCAGTCATTTTCCATCTCTAGCACAAACTAGGAACACCAGGAATGTGTATAGCACCATATTCAACTACAGACTGGACAGTTAAGTCCATTGAAAAACTCTTCCAGTCCTTGGTCATCATCTTGCTTAAGAAGTCCCTGCTCAGGGGCACCTGGGTGGCTCAGTGGGTTAAAGTCTCTGCCTTCAGCTCAGGTCATGATCCCAGGGCCTGGGATCGAGCCCCACATCGGGTTCTCTGCTCAGCAGGGAGCCTGCTTCCCCCTCTCTCTCTCTGCCTGCTTCTCTGCTTACTTGTGATCTCTCTCTCTGTCAAATAAATAAATAAAATCTTTAAATTAAAAAAAAAAAGAAAGAAGTCCCTGCTCACTTTCCTAGGTGGCAGTGTGTTGGTACATGAAGGGAGGAAGCCACAGGCTTGATCTGCTCTGTGATAACTGGGTAAAGTCGAACAGACCACAATAGCTGGCTAGTTTGATAAGCATGACCAACCTCGGTACCCAAACACGGGGCCCCAGATAACTCTTATCTCTGGCTCAGAGAACATCCAGCCCCAGCTAGCCTGTGTCCAAAAGTTGTGTATGCAATGCTTGAGCCCACAGTGGAGCCCACAGTGACCAGGACTGACATGCCTGGTCCTGTGCACATGACAGTAGAGGGGAGATGATGGATGATGGATAACTGAATTTAGACAAGAATGTGAGATGTGTGAGGAAGGGAAGGTGGTGGACTATGAAAGCAGGGCAGATTGTAGGGGTTTTATGGAGAAGGAGGCATTTCAGCTGAGACTTTCTCCTCTACAGGTAGAGTGTGAGGAAAGGGTGCATCAGGCAGAGGAAAGAGCATGTTCTGGGGATCTGAGGTGGGACAAAGATTGTCCATTTAAGGAAATGGAGGAAAGCCAATGTGACAGGGGGCTTGGACAGGAGGGGAGGAGTGAGTGGCTCAAGATGCCTTAAGGACAAACAGGGATCCAAACAAAAGGACCTGACTCCGTAACCCTAACTGCCACAGGGTAGAACTCATCTATAGGAAATACTGGCTATGATACACACAAGAGGGTAGATGGGTTCCTGTGACATCAGTCACATAGTCACACCTGAAAAGTGAATTTTAGATAAATTAGGTTGCGCCATTCATATTTCAGAAGGATTTTGCAGCTCACATGCTTCCTGTAGTATTGTAATGAGAGATAAGTTTGTTTTCGTGGCCAGTTTTATTGAACACCTATTAGGTGCTCAGCTGTGGGAACACAATACAAAGCTAGTTCAAATTGATCCTACCCTCTCAGGGCTGCTAGTCTAGTGGAGAAGGAGGGAAGGTGTTGATCAGGTAATACTATAATGTAGTGCAGTGAGAATTACTGTGGAAGTAGAAGCCTCAGCCACCCTCAGAGCTCTGGACACTTTTGTCTCTGTCTGCGCCCAGCAGCATGCAGTGCTCACAATGGCCTGGGCCCCCCTCCCCGCCATGGGGGTGCCCTGCCGGGAGGCACCATGTGGTTTTTGGGCTACAGTTCTGCCATGGTGCATGTTGTAGAACTTGGCCACTTTGAGCTTCAAGAATCTGGTGTGTGGGCCTAGAAAGGGTCACCTCATTTCCCACCAGCGTCTCTTGGTGCTAATCAAGCTTGAGACCACGTATGAAAACTCCCTGAAGACCATTCCTCTGGAGTGAGCTGAACCCACCCTAGCCCTGAGGTGTGCAATGAAACTCATCTGCCTGCAACTCTGTGGCCAATCCTTAGGGACTCTTTAAATTCCACAAATGAAGTGGAGATGGGGAATTGTGTGTCAACTTTTAATGAGCTCCCAGCTGTCACTTAAAATCCTATGACTTGTTCAGTAATGACCATGGTCTTGGCTTCTAGGGATTCGTAGGCCAGCTGGGCTTGGCAGGTTGTTCAGGGGAGGGGTCCCAGTGTGCTCTTTAATACCATTGACTGACTCCTCGGGAGCTTACCTCAGTTCACCTCTCTGTGTCCTCCAGGAAGCGAGCCCAAGGGCCCTGGCAGGTGGGCTCTGAGTGTATGGAGGCAGGACTGGAGGCGGTGGATTCAGACAATTCTACTAATCTCCTGCTATCCCAAGACATCACTTTCACTGAATTCTCCAGGGGCTTTTTGTTTACTTCTTTCAACAAAGACTAGCTAGCCACCAGTGTGAACAGTTCAGCTCTCTTTAGGGTCTTAAACACAGATTATTAGGCAAAGAGAGACTTGCATGTAGCTGCTTGAGTGGCTCTGTGCCTTAGGATACCGGCTCACATCAGACAGACTCAGGTGGAAATCCCAACCAGCCACTTCCTGGTTGTGGGACCTTGGTGAAGTGACCAGATCTCCCTGATTCTCTGTGTGAACACGGGGACACCAATAGTAATAGCACCTGCCTAATGTATAAACTGTTTGGTACTTAGCAAATGTTCATGAAGTTCTTGAAACTGTTATGTCATCACTTAGGAGAGCCCCGTAGCAGTCTGAGTTCAGTGAGTTGCACCAGCTCACTGTCTAGCTACCTTACCCCTTGCCTTTGGAACTCCTCCATCCATTCATTCATCAAATATTACTGAGTGATTTCTGTGTTCCAGTCTCTGGAAATTCAAATACACAGCAAGCAAGTTGAGATTTCTTCTAGTTTTGTGAAAATATGAGTTAATGATTCACACAAATAAATGCTAATTTCAAGGAAATGGATTTGTGGTTGCAATTCTAGGGTCAGATGCAGCATCATGGTGGACAAATAAATGGATAATATATCGGAGTCAAGGTGAGCTGTAATAAAACTATTTTCCTGGATTTGGACCCTTCCCCCGTGAGGTTGTCAAACCTACCATCATGAGCATACTATGAAGGCGCATACACATGTCGTGTCTTTCCATAATGTCAGCTTTATTCAGTCGTAAAGCAAAGTTAACATAATTGTAAAGCATGTTCAGGATTCCAAATTCACTGACATTTTACTCCGTATTTAACTTGGCTTCATGCACACCACACAAATCAAAGCATAAGACAAAGTCATACAACAAGCAAGATAGAGCAAAGGGTAAGAAGTTAACAAACCTAATGCAGAGTCAGTCTGTGACCATGCAGTTGGGAGGAGGCCTTGGTCTTTTCTGGGCCAGCTCTCTGCACTGCTGCTTATTATGTTCAAGCAGTGGAGGATCTCTGTTGTTCAGAGATCAGTCGTGCAGGCTTTTTGTAGGCAATCGCCTTTTTTGATTTGGTCAGACGTGAGAGGGCAGCGTTTGGAAAGTGACCGGTTGTTGCAAAAATCCTCCTTTTTAAAAGGAGTTTAATCAGTCTTGGGCCTTTGCATATCTCCTTGGGTTCGGCTGGTTACCAGTTCTGGAAGCCATCAGCTTGTGCTGGTTTCAGCGATCGCTGGTCTAAGAAGCAATGCCCTTGGCTGCTAAAATCAATGCTTGACATAAGTTACTTCTTGACATGAGTGACTCCATCTTGCTCTGTACACCTGTTCTATCAGCTCCACCTCTGCCACAAACTACAAAGCCCCAGAAAGGCATCCTGGTGACAGGTGTGTCTATCCTGGTTCTTAATCACTGTGTCTGCCATGTTAGAAGCACTCATGAGTTTTTACTGAATACATCAAATGCAAAATGCATCCTGAGAAAGCACATGGGTTGACCCACTTTACCACATCATCATGAGACATCTGGTCTACCTGCATTTTTATAATAGCTGAACTTTAGCTAAACTTTCTGAACAGGAGCAAGAGCCACTCCTAGTTTCTGACAACTCATCTCCATAGTCCTGGAAGAGAATCACATTTATGTTTCTTTTCTCCACAGCAGGGATGCAGGTGTGCATCTCATTCCCACACAGTTTCAGATTTTAAGGAAAGAGATAACAGGGATCAAATTGCTGTTTTATCTAATTCAAAATGGCATTTGTTGGAGAACAATTGTTTTCACAGACTTGAGCTTTGTTGTGCCATGTCTCTGTAGCCATGAGTGAGACATGTATAAGTAAGTGAGCCTGGGCCAGGTCCAGGGAATAGCCATAACTAATCCTAATGGCTGATTCCTGCACCTTCTTAATAATCTTGGTCTCAGGAATCCAGGCTTGCAAATGTGGAGGAAACTCACATAGGTTTTGGAATTAACAGAAGGGGGTCAGACACAATTAAGGGATTGAAGGATTTTTTTAAAAATGGGATAGAGATCCACTGCATTTGTACAATATATATCATAAAATTTAATGAAGGTCTCTAAGAGGAAAACTAGAGTTAGACTCTGAGTAGACCATATACATGGTACCAGTTGATTTGGGCCAAATGAAGGAACCGATATCCCAAGGATAGCCAGGGCAAGGGAGCATCCCAGGCAAAGCAAACTGCAAGAGCAATGCATGGAGGTTGAAGGACATGGAGAATGTGAAGTGGCAGACTGCAAAGGGGTTTTCGAGATGTCTTTGAACAATCCCACTGGGAATCAGAGTGGAGACTGGACCAGCAGGAGATGCTGAAGAGGAAACCAGAGGGGCTGATTGAGTTAATGGTGATCCTGAATGAATGTGAGGGGCCCAACCACCCTATATCCACAAGCTTTAGGCTTTTTACGTCAGAAGATAGCCTTAGATATGGGGATTTTATGAAATGAAACTTGGTCCTCTGTATTGGTCAGTTTAGGTTAAGTATGATGAGGTGACAACTGGTGACCTCAAAATCTTAGTGGTTGACAACCACAGAGTTTCATGTCCTTGTCATGTTTATGGTCATTGCAGGTCAGCAGAAGCTCTGCTTGAGGGGGTCTTCTTCATTGCAGGACCAAATTTGAAGGATCTTCCCTCTCCAGGAAGAATTGGTCTTGTGCCAAGAGCAAAATAAAGATGGCAGAACCACATAAGGCTCTTAAGATTCCTGCTTACTTGTGGCACATGGCAATTCCCATCACACTTCATTGACCCAAACAAAATCGTGGCTGAGCCTGGTGTTAATGGGAGTTAAAAATTATAATCCTCCTGCAGAAGAGAAGGACTCTTCTGGGGTATTTCCTCCACTCAGCAGAAATCAGGAAAGGAAATAAAGGGTGAGCAAGCCCAATGCTAAGAAAGGGACACTAGGCTTTGGCTTTGGAGAAAGATCCTTTATTGTTGCCCCTGTGAACTCAGAACCCAGAAAAAGCACGGATAGGGCCTGAGGCTGTACAGCATGGGTTCTTTTTTTGTTGTTGTTGTTGTTTGTTTGTTTGTTTGTTTGTTTTCTCCCCAAATTTGTTTATTTTAATTTTTCAGTGTTACAAGATTGATTGTTCATGCACCACACCCAGTGTTCCATGCAGTACGTGCCCCTCTCGATACCCACCACCAGGCTCACCCCCCCACCCTCTCCCCTCCAAAACCCTCAGTTTGTTGCTCAGAGTCCACAGTCTCTCCTGGTTCAACACCCCCTCCGATTTCCCCCCATTCGCCCTTCCCTTCCTTCTCACAATGCCCTCCATGATTTTCTTTATACTCCACACATAAGTGAGACCATAAGATAATTGCCTCTCTCCGCTTGACTTATTTCACTCCGCATAATCTCTTCTAGTCCTGTCCATGTTGATACAAAAGTTGGATATTCATCTACAGCATGGGTTCTACATCATTCCAGGGAGTGGAGCATAAGGGCTTGGGTCAGCAGTTCTGCCGCCTCTCACAGATGAAAGCAAATCTCCCTAATTCACAAGAGAAGTCAATCCAGTGTCCATAGTTGTGCATTATCATGCAGGCTGGGGCAGTTACATTATCATGCAGCTCCTCGGAGTTCCAGTTGCTGTAAAGAGATGCCCACAAAATCCCTGAATAGATGGGCCAGTGCCTAAGCCCCCCAGCCCTTCTCTCTATGATTGAGGGTCTGGCCTTGAGGGTCTTGAAGCCTCCAATGGCAGTCATTTATTGAGCCCATCTTATAAGTAGGCATCTGGTCAACCTATTCCCATTTCTTTTTTTCCAAGTGGAGAAACTGAGCTCAACTGGGAGTGGCAACAGGCAACAGTTTTTAGAGAAGCTGAGAATCTCCAAGTTTTGGGACCACCCTCTTGATTGCCTCATACCACTGACCCTCTCCCTCTCTCTGAGGACCATTTATCCTGAAACCAGAATTTACACAGTCCAAGTTTTAGCTCTGCCAAATGCTATATACTTAATTTCTGAGTCTCTGTTTTCCCCTTTTGCAAAATGGGAGCACATTCTGAGGATATGATGACCAGTGCATTGTAAGGTATACTATATGTGCTCAGACAGCAGATGAGTTTACCATGGAGATGAATTCTGCCCTTAGCCTGGAACAATCCAGAGCAGTTTTCCAGACAAGGAAAGGTCATCCTGGCAGATGGAAACATCCAAAGAAAAACAAAGAGTGTGAAGGGTGCAGGTAACCTCCAGGAAGACATACTGGGTTCAGTGTTGTCTCCACCAAAAAGATAAGCCCACCTCCTAACCCCACGTATCTGTGAATGTGATCTTATTTGGGAAAAGGATCTTTGCAAATGAAATTAAGTGAAGGATATAGAGATGAGATCATCTTGTATTAAATTAGTGAACCCTAAATCCAATGACATGTGTCCTTATAAAGGAAAGAAAAGAGAAGACAAGGGAGAAGAGAAGGGTATATGACCACAGAGGCAGAGATTGGAATGATGAGCCCATGAGCCCAGGGATACCTGGAGCCATCAGAAGCTGGAAAGACAGGAAAAGATCCTTCCCTATAACCTTTGGAGGGAGTGTAGCCCTGCCGACATGTTGGTTTAGGACTTCTGACCTCCAGAACTGTGAAAGAGTAGGTTTCTGTTGTGTTAAGCCACATGGTTTATGGCTCTTTCTTACAGAGTCCACAAGAAACTCATACAGTTAGCAAGTGCTGCATTATTATACACCTGAATAGGCCCAACCTGCATATTAGCACCTTCAAGGCTCTGAGAAGTCCTGGGAAGTCCTTCAACATTGAGTCTATTGTTTCTCAAGCATTTAAATGGATTACCCTCCCCAAGTAACAAAATAGCAGTAGTTGGTCTGGCAGAAAGTGTGGCATGTTGTTTGGGAGTTGCTGCCAGTAAATAGTGAGTGGTCATAAACTCCCTCTTCAAAAGCCCTGCCAATCTCTGGGGGTGGGGGGGGATTGTCATGGATGGTTAGGGGCACCTGCATTGCAGAGAGGGAGACTCACATGTAGGTGGGGGTTGAGCCATCCATCCACTTGTGGTTGCCTTTTTGGCCCTCTTTGAAGAGGCCTATCCAGGATGTCACCTGCCCAGTTGATGTCAGGAAGTCCTAGAAGGGAGAAGACATGCTGGTAGGTAAAATTCCATCAAAGCTCAAAGGACAGAGGTTGGAGTGTCTGGGGTTGGAAGAGGACTAAGGTACAGAGGAGTTTTCAGGTGGGCAGGCAGACAGCGACGCCATGCACAGCACTTTATATCCTGCTGCGAACTCCAGACCTACCATGTGCATGTTGTATGTCCTCAGACAAGTTACCCACCCCTTGGTCTCCCCATCTGTACAAAGCATAGAGTCTCCACCTCCTAGTATAGCCTTAAGATCAAAAGAATCAGTTGTGTGAGGTATGTGCATGTAGAAAGAAGTACTGGACAAATATTGGCTGCGAATGTTTTTTAAGGTTGATGCATGTCAGAGAAAGGGATTTGATCTATAGGCTATAGGAATATCTCTGGCTGGAAACCCAACTCCAGGGACATTCTGGATGCTCTAATTCAAGCCAAGCCCTGTTCCTGAGATTATTTAGATCCAGCCACAGACCTATAAGCAGTCAAGCCTGATGTAGTGTGAAGTTCTGTGATGAAACCTCTGATGATGTCATGAGAGAATATGGAGAAGAGATGTTTGCATTGGGGTTTTGACAGGTGAGTAAGAACTCTTCACACAGATAGCAAGAGTAAGAGCGCTCCAAGCAGGGGGACCTACATGAATCAGAGCTTGGAGGCAACCACAGAGCAGAGAGTCCATTCCCTGTGTGTCATAGCAGTGAAGTTGGGTTGAGGCAAGAGGAGGCAGGTCTTGAAGACCATACTAGAAATATTGCACTAGATCCCAAATGGGACAGAAATATGAACCTCCAAATTCTTTTATAATACCTTCCCCACCCTGCTAAGAATCTGCTTTCCCTTTTTCCACCTGTTCTCTTCGGCTGTTGATGATAACCAGGTGAGCTTGCTTCTGGACACAAGAATCATTGGCCTGGGTCCAGGTGAGGTTGTCCGGGGAGAAGAAGTAGCAGGATCCCTGAAAGACCTTCCAGCCCATGGGGCAAGGCTCACAAGAGGATTCTGTGGGAATGGAGCCATTAGCAAAATAGGCACATCCAGTTTTCCATCCAGTGAAGAGCTGTGTAACACATCACCCCCTGATCACGTTCCCAATGGCTTCCCTTTGAGCACACCCAACATTGGAAACTCACTGCCTGGTAAGTTGGTGCTTCCCATTATTGAACCGTATCAGAAGGAAATAGTAAAATGCTATAGCTATCCTATGAGGTGGGGAAAAAAGGACTCAAAGAACTTTTGGAATTAATATCCTACTTTTGTATAAAATAGAGGGACATACGTTTGACATCCTTATTTGCTTGAAGAAACTCTAAAGCAGTGATTCTCAGCCAGGGGTGATTCTATCCTCAGGGGACATTGGGCAGTATCTGGAGACCTGTTTTAGTTGTCCTAACTCAGGGAGGGTTGTCACATGTGAGGGGTCAACAGCAGAGATGATGCCAAACAGCCTACAATGCACAGGACAATCCCCCACTGCAAAGAATGATGCAGCCCCAAATGTCAATAGTGCTCGGTTTAAGAGATTGTGCTCTAAGGGAAAACATATATAACTACATAATGCAATTACAGTGGTTCCTGAGGATTAGATGGGAACTTGGCAGTGAGGGCTCAGGAGTGATAGAGAGGATTCTCGTCTCATTCATCTATATCCAGCTAGTGAATAGACACACAGGCAAGTAATCCTTCTTATTTGCAGATTCCATATTTGCAAATTAGCTTACTTACTAAAATGTATTGGTAACTCCAAAATCAATACTTATGAAGTTTTCCTTGTCACTCACAGAGATGCACACAGCAGCAAGAAGCTTGAGTCTGAGGTAAAATAAGGCAAGGCTTTGCCTTCTTGTTTCACCTCTCAGATTATAAACAAGTGTTCTTTACATGGACCATTTTGTGCTATGATTTTCACATTTTTGTGATTTCTGCTGGCAATTTTGCTCTTTAAAAAGGCCCTTTGGGCACCTGGGTGTCTCAGCCCGTTAAGAGTCTGACTTCGGCTCAAGTCATGATCTCAGGGTCCTGAGGTCGAGCCCTGCACTGGACTCCATGCTCAGTGGGGAGTATGCCTATCATTCTGCCCCTCCCCCACACTCATGCTCTCTCTATCTCTCTCTCCCTCTTTCTCAAATAAATAAATAAAACCGTAAAAAATAAAATAAAATGAAAAATAAAAGACCCTCAAGTATAACGCAGCACTGCTGTCAGTGTTCCTGAATGAGCACAAAGGTTGCGATATGCCTTACAGAGAAAATATATGTGTGTTAGGTAAACTTCTTTCAGGCATGAGTTATAGTGCTGTTGGCCATGAGTTCAATGTTAATGAAACAATAGCTATTAAACATATTTAAACAGAAACACATAAAAACAGGGTGATGTCTTGATCAGTTGACAAAATGTTATGGCCAGAGGCTTAAATAAACCTAACGCTGGTATTTCCCCTACGAGAAATGATTCAATATGCACCAATTCATCATTTTCAGGGACTTTATAAAACACAGCTACATGAATAGTGAGAATTGATTGTATATATTGTGAATGACATCCACTCATGCAAAAGTTGTATAAAAAACATGTGACGCCAAGAGCACCCCCTTCAGTAGCCTGATCCAAAGGCTGATCCAAAGGGTTGTTTGGGAACAAGGAATGTACACTGTGGAGAAGTCTCCAGGTACTTCTCACTTGCTGCTATGGACTGATCACATTTTGTAACATACCAGTGTGGTTATTAAAAGTGGAAATGTGGAGGACATTGGGAGAAGGAAAGGAAGAGTGAATTGGGAGAAATCGGAGGGGGAGATGAACCAGGAGAGACTGTGGACTCTGAGCAACAAACTGAGGGTTTTGGCGGGGAAAGGGGGTTGGCTAAGCCCGGTGGTGAGTATTGAGGAGGGCATGTATTGCATGGAGCACTGGGTGTGGTACATGAACAGTGAATCTTGGAACACTGAAAAAATAAAATAAAGTTAATTGATAAAAAGTGGAGGCTCTGGATCTTGACCATCTATCTTGAAGAAACTACTGTTAATTATCCCCATTTTATAGCTGAAGAAACTGAGGCTCAGAATGGCTTAAATGGGTTGCCCAAGGTCATATTCAACCACAAGCCCAGACCAGGTCTTACTGTCTCAAAGGTCTTGCTTTCCTGGGAGCCCTCCAATGTAAATATGATCTGATCATGTCACCTGAACTTTCTAAAAATGTGCTATGGTGACTGCTGTGAATTGTGTAAGACTGATGATTCAAAGACCTGTACCCCTGAAGCAAATAATACATTATATGTTAATAATAATTTTATAAAAAAGATCTGAGAAGCCATTGGCATTGGGGCGCCCCTCTGAGAGCCACTGCTGTGGGCAGCCCCAATGTTACAGGTGCTGAAGGGAACATAGCCTCTTCCCTTTCCACTCCTCTCCTTACCATTGCCTGCTAGTACAGCCTTCACTTGTCGGAACACTTCTCCCCGGATGAAGTCCCGGTCGTGCCCAGCATCCCCCAGTCCCTGAGTTACTGGGAAACCCAAAGAGAAAGGCCTGGTGAAGGTCTTGGCAGAGAGAGGAGATGTGGTTGAGGGGCAGGAGGCCAAACATGTTGAACTCCACTCACCTTTTTCATTCAGTTGAAAGACTTCCTTCTGCACTTGCTTTGTCCTCTTCAATACTGGGGAGAGGTGCAACCAGGTGTTCTGCACCCCGGAATGTACCTGGGGTCTCTCCCTGTTCCTCAAAGCCAAGACTTTCTCCCATTCCCAGGGCAAGGCTTTCTGGGGCTCTGAAATGCCCTACTCATTTTTCAGATGAAGAAATTGAGGCCCAGAGAGAGAGGTCAAGTCCCTTGTCTAAGACAGCCAGCTAGTGAGCAGTGAGATGGGACTTTTATTCAGGAAGTTCTATTGAGCTGGTTCTCTACAGTAGTTAGCTGGGAGCCTGGAGTTCTAGTCCAAGTCAGGGATGAACTTTGGGGAGACACTCACCAGTGACTCAGACTGAGTTCAGTCCATGCAGGCTCCCACATGCCTCTGAGACTGATGGGCAGGTGATCTTCATTCTGTTATCATTATGATCCCCCTAGGGACACAGACCAGCCACCCCCGCACCAGCCCTGAGGACCTGTCTTTGCAGGTTGGGAGCCAGTGTGCTTGCTTCCCTGTGGTCACTCTGTCCCCACTGGACCACATGGCTTACCTTCAGACAGGACCACACTGGAGATAATAACCATGAGAAGCAGGATCAAGGACACGAAGAGGCAAAGATACTTCCAGGTCTTGTCCTGGGATGTCTGTCCCCATCGCCCTGGAGGAAACCAGGTCAGCCTCCCTTTACCCAAGGATATATACACTCTCTTGCCCCCGAGATGCCTGAGACGGTCTGCAGGAAACTGCCATAGCCCCTGGGGTAATCTGGGTTCACTACTGGACCCACCTGATAGGGAGGGCTCAGAAAAGGCTGGAGAAAGAAGCCCATCCTTCTAGGATAAGAAGTCATGTGGGCGAAGGCCAATGGGATGAGGAAGGGCTTCAGGAAGACTGAAATCTTAGGTATTCCCTTCCTCCAACCTGTGAGGGAATCAGGGCAACCCAGCACCCATCTTTTGCTGAAGTAAAGGGCCCCTAGTCCCAGCTCCTTGACTCACCAGTGTTCCCCTGCTGCGAGGGTAGTTTGGCTCTCAATGCTGTAATCTCTTTGGGGTTTGGGGACTGCCTGGCTTCGGCCATGGCTGCAGTTCACTCAGCTCTGAGATGCCCTGCCCTGCAGGGTTTTCTGAGTGATCTACCCAGCTCTTGGAAGGAAATGCTCTCCTCCACAACCCTCCCACACATGTCTTCCTTCCTGGCTCAGTGTGGGGCCCCAAGATCTCTAGATGGCTGATGATCAAGTACTCTGATAGGGGAAGGGTCCTGGGCACCTGGAGCAAAGGCAGTTGGCACCGAGCTTTCCCTACAAACTTGATCTCTGCTCGAAATGGTTAAAACACAAGACAATACAGAACCAAATCCAAATCCCTGTATGCACACCATTGCCACTCTTGGCTTCTAACAGCTTTCTGTGAGCAGTTATCTCAGGTTTGCTGAGTTGTGGACATGTAACCTTAGGAAATCATTTGTGTGATTCTTCTCTTGGCTACTGAAACCAGTCCCACTACCCATGCATGCATGCATTACTCTAGCTAGTTAATTACCTATTTATTATTTTAAAGCTTTAAAATATATAAGGATGAAGGAGCTAGTGTTTATTGCTGTCCTTTGTCAAACACAACGAAATACCCTTTAGACACTCTATCTCATTTCATCTTCACAAAAAAAACTGTCTAAAATAGCGACTATTTCATAGATGAAAAGCTTGGCATGGTGAAAACGCAAGGCTAATAAAAAGCACAGCCAGGATGTAAATCAATCCTTTCTGACACCAAGCAGTCTTCCCCATTATTCTCTGCTGTGTTGCCAACATCAATACTATGCACTTGAGAGAAAAGAAAGAAACATTACCTGGCCATCTGCTATGAGTTGAGTTGTAACCCTTGTCCTCCCCAAATTTATGTGTGAAAGCCCTAACCCCCAGGACCTCAGAATGTGACAGTGTTTGATAATAGGGTCGTTACAGATGTCATCAGTTAAGATCAAGTCATATTGGAGTAGAGTGGGCCCCTAATCCAATATTCCTAGTGTTCTTCCAAAAAAATAAATGGGAATTGCACACAAGGAGAATACCATGTGAAGATGAAAGTAGGCGCTGAGGTGATGCTTTTACAAGGAACACCAAAGATTGCCAACATGCCACAGAAGCCAGGAGAGAGGCTGGCCACAGACCCTTTTCTCATACCCACTAGAAAAAACTAATCTGCTGACACATTGATCTGGGACTTCTGTCCTCCCAAACTGTGAGACAACAAATGTCTGTGGTTTAAACCACTCAGTGTGTCGTACTTTGTTATAAAAGCCCCAGGAAATTAATATACCACCTATTTTGCATATTGCATTGCAATCCTTAGCCACAGGCAAACCCATTTTACACAATTACGACCACAGTAGTCTATATCATAGTGTTTCCACATGCCTCTTGAAATCCTGGTAATTTTTTAAATAGGAAAAAGTGCCCCTGCTTATTATCAATCAGGAAGATGCAATCTAAATGAATCAGGCGATATTATTACATGCATATCAGATTGGGGCATATTTTTAAATCCATCACTAAGTGTTGGTGAAGATATGGAGCAACCAGAACATTCATACACTGCTGGTGTGAGTGTACATCGATGCAAAAATTCTGGAAAACAGTTCAGCACAAATAACAAAGCTCAGAACACCCTTGGAGTTGCACTTGTAAGTGTATATCCAAACCAGTGGCATGCTTATTTGCATGCTTATCCCATCACAATTTTTGTAATTACCAAAATTGAGAATAATCAAATGCCCATCTGAGTAGACTAGAAGACTACAACTGTGTTATATCCATGTGATAGAAAAACAGAAAACATACATCCATGAAGTTAAGCCAACAAGAGCTGTATACAACAGCTTAGATGAGTCTTTCATATTTTTTTCTGATGAGAAAATACACGTGCACACGTGCTCGTGCGCGCGCACACACACACACACACACACACACACATAAGACTACAAAAACTATATCTCCATAAGCAAAATCAAGTATTCAAAAATAATTTGTGGTGGCACCGAGTGGCTCAGATGTTAAGCATCTGCCTTCCAGTTCTGGTTATGATCCCAGAGTCCTGGGTTCCAGCCCCGCATCAGGCTCCCTGTTCAGCAGGGAGCCTGCTTCCCCCTCTCCCATTCCTCCTGCTTGTATTCCCTCTCTTGCTATCTCTTTCTCTGTCAAATAAATAAATAAAATGTTTAGGGGCGCCTGGGTGGCTCAGTGGGTTAAAGCTTCGCCTTTGGCTCAGGTCATGATCTCAGGGTCCTGGGATCGAGCCCCACATTGGGCTCTCTGTTCAGCAGCGAGCCTGCTTCCCCCTCTCTCTCTGCCTGCCTCTCTGCCTACTTGTGATCTCTCTCTGTCAAATAAATAAATAAAATCTTTAAATAATAAATAAAATAAAATGTTTAAAAAAACAAAAACAATTTGTGCTACCTACTCTCAAATGGGTGAACAATGAAGAGTGTGTGAGAGATAAGTAGATAGGTAGGTAGATGATAGATAGATAGATAGATAGATAGATAGATAGATAGATAGATAATAGATAAATAATAGTTCAATAAAGCAAATCTAGCCCAGAGTTAATAAATGGTGAATCTACAAGTTCATTGGACTATTCCTGCAATCTTCTGTAGGTCTAAATTTTTTCAGTTTCAAAGTTGTGGAGAAAAAGTTAGAAAATGTGAAACACTAATATTCCTAGCAGTTTTATATTTAATAGCCTCAAAGCTGAAATAACTAAAATGTCCATCGATTTGTGGATGGATAAACAAATCATAATACCTATGCAGTGGAATACAACTGAGAGATGAAAAAGAGATGCTTTCTTGATTCATGCAACAACATGAGTGATTCTCAAAGGCATGTTAGGTGAATGAAGCCAGGCCAAAAGCACTAGCTAACTGTAGGATCTCCTCTACACAGAGCTAATTATAGTGACATAAAGCAGAATGTAGTTGGCTGGGACTGGGGCTGGGGGGATTGACTGGGAACCTTGGGGGAGTCATGGAAATGGTCTATATCTTGATTGTAGTGTCGTTTCCATGCCAAATTCATCAAAATATATAACTTAGAATGAGGTCATTTTATGTAAACTATGTATCAATAGAGTTGATTTCTTCTAATGGCAAAACTAGACTATATTGTTTAGGGGTGTATATATAGATCTACATGGGTAAAAAAATGTAAAGAAAATTGGCAAATGATTATTGGAAATTCAGGATACTGGATAAGTCTGGAGAATTAACCTATGTGATGAGATACCAGTATGTGGGACTTCTGGACCTGGCAAGCATCTCTTACTGCTCTTGGGCTGTAAATGTGTGAACATTGATTATATAAGCACCCATTGATTGTGTATGTTTGTTTATACATTTCATGTATATGCATTATATTTCACAATAAAGATTTTAAAAAGTTGTGAAAAGGGATATGAAAATACTTTGCCCAGTTAAGCTGCCATATAACTGCTAATGGAATAGGGGACTTTATAGTTCCCCTGCTTTTTGGGATCAAATGTAAAATAAAAAAGGATGGATTTTCCAATTTGCATGGCCTCCTTGACACCCATCTATCAATTGGCATTTTCTGCAGACCCATTTTAGAAGGCAGTGTAACGATAATGTCATCCTACTTTTATCCAACACAATTGGCTCCTATGTAACCACCAATTCAGAACCTTTTTTATGTCTGATATTGGGTGATATTGCCTGCTAGGTCATTCCCATAAATTTTGTTTCCACCATCCTAAAGAGAAATTATTCAAGGGAGGTGAACGGTAAGAACAGAACCTTTGTAGACCTGGACTCACCTTCAGACAACTCGGAATTGTTGGAGAAATAAAAGTTAAAACCCAGAGAACATGCCAATTCATACATACAGAATGAGCTAAGTTTATCACTGAACAGGGAAAAGGTTCGGAATGCCCCGTGTGTGGTCTGTAACTGACTACAAAGATGTAAATTTTCAGCTCTACTTATATGGAATTAAAACGGTACACATCACCTTATAGTAAATAGTCAGCAGTTCCTGAATTCACATTGGTATTTTGTGTTAGCCCTGCCTTTTAATTTTCTGATGTGTTGACAGCTAGGGCCTTGCAGATCCTGGAGAGACTAGCCAATTTCTGGAGACAGAGAACTCACCAGGAGTCATTCATATGCATGTCAGCCCATCCAGAGCCCGTACCCCCAACTACCGCCTTTCTCTAGATACAAATCGTGTAATTCATATAAATTTTATGTAACTATTTATAAATAGTCGTATATTTATTTTATATGTATAAAGTATTTATAAGCATATTTTAAAATCTGTATTCATCTAATTATACTTAATGTTCATTAAATGTTTATAAAAATTCATTATATATTTGGCCCAAGGAACACTCAAGAGATTCCAAACCACCCATACGTTCCTACTGTTAGTGAGCCCTCTGGCTCAACCGGAGACCCCAACAGTTAAAACCCAAAACAAACAAGACTGCTTAACTCTTTTTTTTTTTTTAAAGATTTTATTTATTTATTTGAGAGGGAAAGTGAACAAGAGAAAGAGAGCAAGCAGGAACAGAGGAGGAGCTGAGGAAGAAGCAGTCTCCCTGCGGAGCTGGAAGCCCGTGTCGGGGGCTCAGTTTCCATGGGAAGACCCTGGGATCACGACCTGAGCGGAAAGCAGTCCCTTAAGCAACTGAGCCACCCAGGCGCCCCAAGACCGATTAACTTTTACACTAAATCCCACTGTGCTTATTTCTTATGCACTTTAGGAGGCATTGATAAAGGTGTTTTGCAATGACCGCAACATTTCAACGGCCAGACCAGAAAAGCCCCACTAACAATGGACAGCCTAGAAGACCACACTCCACAGGCCCCATTCGCAGCCCCGATGACCCGCCCCTGATCACGTGCTTTCTGCCTGCTCTCTTGCAGCATCGCTCCCTCCCCCCACAAACTCTCCTTATAAGACTCTAGGTGTCCCTCTTGTGGACAGGAGGGGTCCATACCCAAGGCTTGAGCTTGCCACCTCCCCGAGCTGCCCGAAAACGAAATAAATCTCTTTTCTCTTCCCAACCCTCTTCTCTTGAGTTACTGGCTTCATTTGCGAAGAGTTTATCCGAGTTTGTTCCGGCAACAGTGTTGGGGAGCCCAGCCAGAGGCTGCGTTCTCAATTTGTCCAGCCCCCTGGGGATTCGGGGAAAGGGGTGGGGTGGGGACATTGGCTGGGGCAGCGCCAGAGCCCGCGTGTTCTTTTTTGAGTTACAGGCTGTGATCCCTCATTTGGTAAGAGCCCGTGTACTCTTCGATGGCAGAGCAGCAACCGAAAAAATAAAATAAAAATTTTAAAAAACGGGGGCTCCTGGGTGGCTCAGTGGGTTAAAGCCTCTGCCTTCAGCTCAGGTCATGATCTCAGGGTCCTGGGATCAAGCGCGGCATGGGGCTCTCTGCTCAGCGGGGAGCCTGCTTCCCCCTCTCTCTCTGCCTACCTCTCTGCCTACTTGTGATCTCTCTCTCTGTCAAATAAATAAATAAAATCTTAAAAAAGAATTTTTTTTTAAAACCAAACCAACCAAACAACAACAACAACAAAAAAACCCCAAAGTGTGCATCAGAGAATAGAGACTTAAATAAAAATTTCGCAAAGAACTTTGAAGAAAGTTAAGAAATAATTAAGAGAATGTAAATGTGATAAAAGAAATAGTTTATTTTATTTATGTATTTATTTTGGAAATTAAATAAAGAGAAAAAGTGGTGATAATAGAAGACACAGAAGGGAAGGATGGCATTTATGAATTGGTATCTCTGAAGAAAAAGAGAACAGAATAATGTAGCAGAACTCAAATTTAAAGGTATAATCTAAAAAAATTTCCAGAAATAAAAATAAGCCCTGAACCTATAAATGAGAAGTTCCTATAAAGTACATGGGAAAATCAAGTTGGAATGTTCAACTCTAATATGTATCCTTATAAAACTGTTAGATTTTTTCACAGACATGTACCCTGGGGCAAATAATACATCATATGTTGATAAATAAATAAATTTAAAAAACAGATTTCAAAGATAAAGTAAAAATCAAATATTAAAAAGAGCAAAAGAAAAAAAAGTAACAGCAAACTAAAATAAGATGAAAACAGGAAGGGAGGCAAACCCTAAGAGACTCTTAACTCCAGGAAACAAACTGACGTTGCTGGAGGGATGATAGGCATTAAGGAGGGCACTTGATGGAATGAGCACTAGGCATTATATGCAACTGATGAATCACCAAATTCTACCTTTGAAACTAATAATATAGTATATGTTAATTAAGCTGAAATCAAATAAAAAATTAAAATATAAAAAATAAAAATAACAGCAAACTTCAAAATGCACATAACTAGAAACTGGATTGATGAAACCATTTTTGGAAGCAGCCAAAAGGCAGGTCTGGGGTGAAAGTTAAGAGTTTAGTTTGGACCTATTGAGCCCAAGATCTCTATCATTTGGAGATGTTTCCAGCAGCTTTTATAATCCAGAGGCCTCTACTCTCCCCAGTCCCCCACATGCATGGAGATGTCAGGAATCCTATTACTACACACGGCTTCAAATTTTGTTTCATTGGGAAATAACTTAGATCTATTTACTTTCTGTTTATTTGTTTTTTACAAATTATATTTTAATTAACTTCCTTTCACTTTTCCATCTTTTTAGATTTCATATTTATTTTAATTAGCAATAAAGAAACCTGGTTTTGAACAATACCACACAGAGGGAGACTTCACACACATAATAGACCTCTCATGTATCTGTTCTCTTGTGAACCTAGTGAAATAATACATGGGCATCCACTTAAAACCCCTGGAAATGGTCCTGGAAACATACTGCAAATGAAGAAACATTCATTTATTCCAGAATTGCCAGGTGGTCCCTTTGCTAATGATGGATCCACAGAGCAGCACATTCCCCCATTGCTGGCTTTTGGAATCTCCTCTAAGCAGCTTCTCCAATAGGACTGTGATCCCCCCTCTGTCATGGTTTGCTTGGGGCTTTGCACACATTCTTCCTTCAGGACAGGATGTTTCTCTCCAGTAAACCCACCTTCCCCTAGTCCTCTTGTAATTCTCCCAGTTTTTATCTTAGAATGCCTTTCACTTTCATTTTTGAAAGACAGCTTTGCTGGATATATGACCTTCTTTGTCTCTTTCCTTGACCTGGTGCTCTTTCCCATGAGGCATAAGCAGGTTCATGGAAACAAAACCCCAAATCACTACTAAGGAATTACTCATGGGATTCTTGGGGAAGCCAGAGTATCAGTAGCTCCTCTTTGGGCTGAACTTGATCTTCATGGCTGAGTCCTCGCTTACTGTCACCTCCGACTCCCACCTCCACAACCCCTTGGGCTTTATCTTCTCTGGCTCCTCCTTTACTTGACATCTTTTCACCTCCATCGTGGTCCCCGAAATACCAGAAGACATCCAGAAGGGTACAAAGCAATCACTTTGGCAGACCACCTCACCTGGATGGTTTTAGCTGGGATGAACAATTGACCATGATTTGTTTGTAGTCATTGCTGCCTGTATGTATCTTGCCTGCTTTTATAACCTACAAGGTTACAGCTCCAGGTCCAGTCGGTTCTGCATCTTGGTTCATTACTCTTGTGCACTCCCTGATTCATCACCTGATTTTGATTAGGGTGTTATTACATGCACACTAAGACCTTTCTCATTTCTTCAGTTATCTTCCCAAGGTGCTTATCGATACCAATACCTTCAGTCTTCACTGAGTTCTCTGCTGTCTGTGAGTTCGTGAGCACCCTCAGAGACTATGAAATAGAGAAGGGAATTACTCTAAAATAGGTAGGATAAGTGGGGATATTTCCTGGTTATTCTTCTAATATCACAGCCTCATTATTTCGCTCAGAAGAGATAAGATCTTTAAAGAACTCCTCAAACTCAACACTCAAAAACCAGATAGTCACGTCAAAAAATGGGCAGAAGACATGAACAGACACTTCTCCAAAGAAGACATACAAATTGTTAACAGACACATGAAAAAATGTTCATCATCATTAGCTATCAGGGAGATTCAAATCAAAACTACATTGAGATACCACCTTACACCAGTTAGAATGGCCAAAATCAACAAGACAGTAAATAACAAATGTTGGAGAGGATGTGGAGAAAGGGGAACCCTCTTACACTGTTGGTGGGAATGCAATTTGGTGCAGCCACTTCAGAAAACAATGTGGAGATTTCTGAAGAAGTTAAAAATAGAGCTACCCTTTGATCCTGCAATTGCACTACTGGGTATTTACCCCAAAGAAGCAGATGCAGTACAAAGAAGGGCCACATGTACCCCAATGTTCATAGCAGCAATGGCCACAATCACCAAACTGTGAAAAGAGCCAAGATGCCTTTCAACAGATGAATGGATAATGAAGATATGGTCCACATATACAATGGAATATTATGCCTCCATCAGAAAGGATGAATACCCAACTTCTGTATCAACATGGACAAGACTGGAAGAGATTATGCTGAGTGAAATAAGTCAAGCAGAGAGAGTCAGTTATCACATCGTTTTACTTACATGTGGAGCATAAAGAAAAACACGGAGGACACCAGGAGAAAGAAAGGAAGGGTGAATTGGGGGAGAGACTGTGGACTCTGAGCAACAAAATGAGGGTTTTGGAGGGGAGAGGGATGGGGGGTTGGGTGAGCCTGGTGGTGGATATTGAGGAGGGCACAAATTGCATGGAGCACTGGGTGTGGTGCATGAACAATGAATCTTGGAACACTGAAAAAATTAAATTTAAAAAATAAAAAATAAACATATCTATAACTATAAAAAAGAAGAGATTCTCTAAAATTAGAAATGTTATTTTTGTATGTTCGTGTTCATTTGTGTCCATGTTAAAAATACATCTGAAAGAAAGAAAGAAAGAAAGAAAGAAAGAAAGAAAGAAAGAAAGAAAGAAAGAAAGATTGATTCTCATAATCCCTTCTCCTACAAGAGGACAAATAAAGACTTCTGAATTATCTGACATTATTGGCTTTAGATTCTTCGAAAAGTTCAATTATCCACCCAGGGATTCCCACTTTCCTGGAACTGAAGGTTGGAGAATGTATCTCCTGGCATAACTTCAGTCTCAAGGGCTCTGGCTCCCATGGTGATTAATTTTCTCTGTCTGAAAAAAGGGAAGATAAAAAGAAGCTTTCTGAAGCAACACAGTCCCTTGGAGCCTCTCTCCTCAGACAATTTTGTAAGCCACCCTATAGACCAAGGCAAGATTCATTAACCAAAGGCGCTGGGTCCCAGGGAGGTATTATCAAGAAGGCATCCCAGGATAAGGAGAATTGAAGTATATGTGGGAGCCAAGAGGGGCTCCCTTGGACCCTGGCAAGTAGAGGTGAGAGTCTGGAATCCCACTGCTTTCCAAACTATATGCCTCTTAATCTTCCCCAGCTCGCAGGTGAGCATCTTATCATTTGTTTTACCTCAGCCTATCAGCGCTGCCTCAAGCCTCAAGCCTCAAGCTTTGTGTGGCAGGCAGGGGGTAGGGGGGTTGTTTATTTTAATGTCCACACATGAACTTCCATAGAAGCTGCTGAGCTGGGAGGACCTGGTGTCCTTGATCATTGCCCAGAGATTGGACTTAGGACATGCTCCCTGCCACAGCCCAGAGACATCCCTCAGCTCCCCTTCCAAAAAGTCTAAAACACTGACATCCCGAAGCAGTCTTCAGAGATCAGATCAGATCAGCTTGAAAAGCCAGGACAGAAAGAGCCATACCTCTATTCAACTGGCAGAGTAGAAAGAACACATGACTGGGGCCGTCAGAATGGCTTCAGGTCCCAGTACTGTCAGTCAACCCCTGTGCCACCTTAGACATGTCATTACATTAAGTATTTCCCTTGCAGATTTTGTCATCCAGCAAATGCATAATGAGTGCTTCTTTGCTCCTTGTGCTGTATGGTCAGGAGTGAGGGTCAAACAGAAAACATTTTGTGAGCTGAGCTCTCAAGTTCTCATTATTTGATTACTAAACTAGCAAACGGAGGGAAAGGCAGGAAGGCAGTGTAACCTGAGTGGGTCAGAGGCAATTTTGCTTCTGTGGACCCCTTCTTCCATAAGTAACAACATTAAAAAATTATATTTTACGGCTTGTTGTTGGTATAAAGACACTTATAGTTCTGGTTGTATGCAATAATCTTTTCTCTTCTGATTTTAAAATAAATAAAAACATGTCAATGTACCCTGGACCACCTGTGTCGTCTGATGGAGGAAGAGCTCAGCCATGCTTCCTCATAGGTGAGAGATGTTGTGAAGGTTTTATTGGCAACGGAGAGTCCGATAACTCCCGTGCTTCTTCTCCCATCTTTCATTTCAGCTAAGAACATCAGATCTTAAAAATCAAACAGTAATGAGGCAAACATAGAACAGAAGGGTTTTAAAAGTCAACTTCAAAAACAGTTGGAGGGGCACCTGACTGGCTCAGTTGGTAGCACAGGCAACTCTTGATCTCAGGGTCATGAGTTCAAGCCCCATGTTGAGTGTAGAACTTCCTTTAATAAAATGGTTGGAGTTGGAGGGGCTTTTCATCCTAAGACGTGAGGTAGATGACTGGTCTCTATCTTGTGCTTCCTGATGCCTGACTGGGGAAGGTAGATTTAGTGGAGGGAAGCATCCTGTCCTGAAGGAAGAGAATATGTGCAAAGCCCCAAGCAACCATGACAGAGGGGATCATAGTTCTGTTGGAGAAGCTGCTTAGAGGAAATTCCAAAATGGGGGGGATATGCTGCTCTGGGGATCCATCATTAGCAAAGGGACCACCTGGCAATTCTGGAAAGGAAAGTGAGGTCAGGGAGACAGAGTTGAGTACGAGGGAAGGAAGGGGCCTTTCATAGGTAAGACCTTGGGGAGACGTCATATAGTCTTCAGAGGCAGAGAATCCAAGTTACCAGGACAAATAGTACTGAGTTCACATCATGCTCTAGACCAAATGATACATCTTGGAGGTAAACCATGGTTGACCTTAATGGTTTCTTAAAGTGGAGACTGGGGAGCTGTTGACCAATCCACTGAAAGGGTCACTGTGCCAAAGCCAAGTGAGTGAGTGGGGAACATCAGGGCAAGGAAATTCAAGACCATGGACCCACAGCTGGTGAAATGGCTCCTGTCCTAGGACAGGCAGTGAGATAACTGTCAAACAGAAGACAAAAACTTAACATGACTGGAGCAGGGATGCCAAAGGTTTACTTAGGAAAACAGGATCTGAATGATCCATTATTTTTTGTTGGAAAGTAAGGTGTGAAGAAAAAACATAGGAACCCTGGAATCATACTAGCTGTTGTTTAAAAATTAATTCTACCACTTCTTTGCTGGGTGATCTTGGACTCATGTATGAGTGTCCTGGGACCACTGTGTGGTCTAAAACAACAGACATCTGTTCTCTCACAGTTCTGGAGGCCAGATGTTCAAAATCAAGGTGTTGCCAGGATTGAATCCTTTTGGAGGGTCCGAGGGAGAATCTGTCTCATGCCTCTCTCCTAGATTGTGGCAGCTCTGGCAATCCTTGGCGTCCCTTGGCTTATAGCTGGGTCAGTCCATCTCTGCCTCTATCTTCATATGGCCACCTTCTTTCTGTCTCTGTGTGTCCTCCCCTTGTCTTACAATAACACTAGTCACTTGACTGAGAGAACACCCTAAATCCAGGATGATTTTGTCTCAAGATCCTTAATATAACTGCAAAGATCCTCTTTCCATATAGGGACACATTCTGAGATTCCAGGGGGACGTGAATTTGGGGGCAATGCTATTCAACCCAGTATAGTTGGCTATTGCACTTCTTTGAGTCTATGCTCCTTCACCTATAAACAGCAGATGATAGCATGTACCAGTAAGATCAAGTGAGGAAAAAAATGCCTGTAACACTTAAATGTTAAATGTTAAATCCTAAAGTACTTAAAATTATCCATCCCCAAATGTCAATAGTGCCAACACTGAGAAACATGCAACTGAAACCCATCAGCCTTTCTCTGATCCTAACATGGTGTCTGGTACATAGTAAATGCTTAATAGGAATCACTTCCCTTTTCTCCCCTTCGTAGGGGGCTTAAGGTGGATATGTGGATGAAAAGAGAAGAAATAAGTACACTGTCCACTTGAAAATGATTTGACAATGTCCAGAGAGACTGGTTATGAATTTACCCCAAAGGATAATGATTAAAGAACAAACCCTTCTCTATACAGAGTCATGGAAACAATGCAATTCTCCAGGGATTTAAGTTTGGACTAGTCTTATTAATAATTCCTTTAAAATGTATGTGGAAATTCAACTTCACGAATTAATCTCTAGGCATGGATCAGACATGAAGCTTATCTCTGCTAGAAGACCAAGACAGTGGACCCAAGAGACCTCCCAGAGGCTCTGCTCCAGGTCAGAGAAATTGATGGATGTCAATTGAAGGGTTTCTCAACCTTGGCACTATTGAAATTTAGGACCAGACAATTCTTTGTGGTGGGGACCATCCTGTGCATTATAGGGTTTTTAGTAGCATCCCTGATCTCTACCCACTAGGTCCATTAGCAACCCCAGCCATGACAATTGAAAATATCTCCAGACATTGCCAATGTCCCAGGAAAGAGGGCAAAACCACCTCTGGTTGAGAACCACCAGTTTAGGATAAGAACAGGGAAATTGTCATTTCAGGAGAGCGTGACTGAGAATAAACTTGAATTGATCAATTTTTGTCATGCAAGTGGACAAGAGTTATAATGTGGAATAACACCAACAAAAAGGGCTAATACATGTTGAACAGTCTTTCTATATGCCAACCCTGAGCTAAGTACCAGGCATACATTACCCTATCATAAGTGAACCATCCTACCCAGCTGACTTTCTTAATGTATACATTTCCTCTACAATATGAGTGATAGTTGTAAACTCACATCAGGGAATTGCCATATGGTTGTCATTGAGCTAAGCTGTTTAATTCATTATCTCATTTAATACTCCCAGCTACTCCTACAAGGAAGGTGTTATTTATCCCTATAGACATATGGGGAAACTGACTCCCAGAAAGGTTAAATAACTTGTCCAAAGTCACAAAACTAGGACACAGCTGAGTTGGTATTCAAATCTTGCTCTATCCCAGAGTATATTCCCTTAACCATGTATCAAACATTCCACACACTCCATATTCCTTCTCCAGGCTCATCATCCCAGTTTATCTTTGGCAAATTCTCCCTACTCAATATCTAATCTCTTTGGAATACCTCCCCTGCTTTGGCTGCAGGGCGTCTGGGGTGGGGTATATTCCAGTATTCCACTGGGACTAACTTGTACTCCCTAGCTTGGGGACAGAGAGTTCAACTGAAAATATTGGTGGATAGTGCTTGCTTGGAAGGCAAAGACAAGACTTTGCTATTCCCCATCTCCTGACCAAAGCAGATATAATAAATCAGTGATTTTTTTCTACTGAGACTGAAAGTGCTTCTCATACTTCTTTTTTTAAATATTTTACTTATTTACTTGACAGAGAGAGATCACAAGTAGGTGAAGAGGCAGGCAGAGACAGAGGAGGAAGTAGGCTTCCTGTTGAGCAGAGAGCCCGATGTGGGGCTCGATCCCAGGACCCTGAGATCATGACCAGAGCCAAAGGCAGAGGCCTCAACCCACTGAGCCACTCAGGTGCCCCAATACTTCTTGAGACTTTAAGCAACCACTACCAAACAATTTTATTTGGCATGTAAGACAAGACTATTACCCGCTGAGACTCCTGAATATCCTGTTCTTCCTACAGATGAGTAATGCTTCCTGGAGGATGAGAGAATCAAATCAGTCAGTAACCTCAGACTTCACTCTCATGGGGCTCTTCAGCCACTCGGGGCCACATCTGGTCCTGTTCTCCCTTGTGGCTGTCATATTCACTATGGGCCTTCTGGGAAATGCCATCCTGCTCTTCCTGATCCACATAGACTCCAGGCTCCACACACCCATGTATTTCCTGCTCAGTCATCTCTCTCTATTGGATGTTGGCTTTCCACTGGTCACCATCCCCAAGATGGCAGCTGACTTCCTGAAGGAAGAGGATTCTATTTCCTTTGGGGGTTGTGCTGCTCAGATGTTCTTCCTGATGCTGATGGGTGTCTCTGAGGGTATCCTGCTATCCCTCATGTCTTACGACCGCTATGTTGCCGTGTGCCACCCCCTGCATTACCCAGTGCTCATGAGACGTCAGGTCTGCCTGCTCATGGTGGGCACCTCCTGGTTGTCAGGTGTGCTTGTGGCCTCCATCCAGACCTCCATCACCCTGAACTTCCCCTACTGTGCCTCACACACTGTGGATCACTTTTTCTGTGAGCTGCCTGCTCTGCTGAAGTTGTCTTGTGCAGATACCTCTGCTTATGAGCTGTCGCTGTCCATCTCAGGGGTGCTGATCTTGCTGCTGCCCCTGTCGCTCATCACCACCTCCTACGGCCATGTGTTGAGGGCTGTTCTCCACATGCACTCTGCCGAGGCCCAACACAAGGCCTTTACCACCTGCTCCTCACACATCACTGTGGTGGGGCTCTTTTATGGGGCAGCTGTGTTCATGTACATGGTTCCAGGTACCTACCACAGCCCGCACCAGGACAATGTGATCTCCCTCTTCTACAGCCTTGTCACCCCCACACTCAACCCCCTCATCTATAGCCTGAGAAACCGAGAGGTTCGAATGGCTTTGGTCAAAGCCCTTGGCAGAACTGGTTTTAGGTCAAAGAGATGACCTTGTGGAGGATTCTGGGTTGTTCCTAGGACCCTCCCTTACGGTTGAGGCCTGTCTCATTTGCAGTTCATGTGGTGCAAGGTGTACTATAATGAACTCCTTTTCTCCTCCCAGACCTGCTTTTTCTCTTGAGGAGTTCATAGAAAACAAAAATAGTGAACCCAATCACTTAAACAAGAGGAGGGGCTATTCACTTTTTTTTTATTATTCTTAAACAGAAGGAAAATTTTACCAAAATAATACTAACCCAACGGCTTGTGGATATTTCAGCCATACATTAGCGTCCTGGCTTACACCCCAATCTTATACATTTATGCACAGTGAGTGATGGGTCTGGGATCCAACCTCTGAAATCCAAGTAAGGAAGGAGATATGGGGGCTCGTGTTCTTGCAGTGGTGCTCTATAAGTCCCTACCCATGTTGGTTCTCAGCAGTATCTTTGTTTGAGTCACATTTTTAGGTTTCGCAGAAGTGGAAGAATGTCATTCAAGATAACCCTGGTTGGGCAGTCCAAGCATGTGTTACTTTTACTGTCTCAGTTTTATGAAGCAGAGATATAAGATGGTGAGACTCACTCTTATCTGAATATCAACGCTGTCTAATATTGGATGCTGCCATTTTTAAACTTTTGTTGTCATCACCATTAGATACAAGAGTTAAGATTACTCAAGTAAAGATTTCCAGAGGAAAGACATATCCTTGATCTTTATCTTTGCAGAGCTCTTTACCAAATGCATAGGAATCAGAGCTGCTCCTGTGCATATGAAGGCTGAGTTGACAAGTCATCCTAAGCATTTTGAACAATGGAGGCCAACCTATGTGTGTGTTGAAAAAAGGTGTTAATTGATTGGGGGCTTTTAAGTATTTGAACTATGTCATCAAGCCCACATCTAAGTCTATGCTCCATTGTCAGAGCTGTCTGGACCAGTCAATATAAGTATCCGGGATGATACCTATAGAATAGTGTACTACTTGTAGGATACAATACAACAATAAAGTATCACAACTTGACTACAGAAGAGTACCAGGGTGGCATAGCATGGTATCAGAGATGACCTACACTGGAATTTATATAGGCAATAAATAAACTTTCATCTATAGAACCAACAGGGTTTCTATTATCACAGCATACACCCTCAACAACCCTATGAGTACATACTATTATATTGTCTTATTTATAGATGAAGAAACTGAAGCACAGGGAGTTTAGGCAAAATATCTAAGGTCCCCCAGCTAGGAAGTAGGGGACCTGGGATTCTAACCCACGCTATCTGAGTCCGTGTTCAATGTATCACAATGCCTCCAACTGGCAAATGCTCCTGAAGACTGGAAAAGAAATTGGAAAAATCAAGTTAAGGAGACAGCATGGTGGTGAGACTTCTCTTGTCTCCTGGCCACGGTCACCCTTGGGCAGACCACTCTGAGGTCATAGGTGAAATGAAGGTCAGACCCTTATCTTGGTTTTCCTGCTCTCAGGACTAGGCAGGTGAGTGGGGTGGGGAGGGCATGTTTTAATGCAGTTTTACAAACCGCTAAGAACAAACCAGAAGGATCTGTATCTTCTCTATTGCTCTTCTCTTTTCATTTCTACCCTTGCTCCTCCCAGATCTAGTAAAGATTCCCTGAACTTACAAAAAATGGACTGGATGTGTGCATATTTCTCCCCAAACTTGAGATACTTTTAAAGAAATATTCCACTGTGGAGGTTACAATGAAGGGAACATAGAAAAGAGTAAGTTCTGTGGGGCTGATTAGGTTTTCTTAAATTCAATTAGCCAACATATAGTACATCATTAGTTTCAGATGTAGTGTTCAGTAACTTATCAGTTGCATGTGCCTGGGTGGCTCAGTCAGTTAAGCATCTGCCTTCAGCTCAGGTCATGACCGTAGGGTCTCTGCATTGGGTTCTCGGCTCAGTGGGGAGTCTGCTTCTCCTGCTTTCTCTGTCCCTCCCCATGCTCTCTCTTTCTCACTCTCTCTCTGAAGTAGATAAATAACATTTTTTAAAAACTTATCACTTGCGAGGGGCTGATTAGTTTTATTTCTTAGATATTTCATGAATATAGGCATGAGAGAGGCTTTAAGCAATTTCAGTGAGGAAAATGACGCCAGGCCTATTTCCGGCTCTTCCTCTGTCTTCACCTACACCACTGACCTTGTCAGAAGGACTGGGTCTCTCACTTCCTCCCCCTCTCTTCCTCCTTCTCACAGCCAACTGAAATCTCCAAAAGACGAGTTGTGAGGCACCTGGGTGGCTCAGTTGGTTAAGCCTCTAACTCTTGATTTTGGCTCAGGTCGTGATCTCAGGGTCATGAGATCCAGCCCCATGTCAGTCTTCACACTGAATGTGGAGCCTGCTTAATTAATATTCTCTCTCTTTGGGATGCCTGGATGGCTCAGTCAGTTAAGTGTCTGCCTTCGGCTTAAATGTTGATCCCTGGGTCCTGGGATCGAGTCCCATGTTGGGCTCCTTGCTCAGCAGAGAGAGTCTGCTTCTCTCTCTTTCTGCCTACCACTCCCTCTGCTTGTGCTCTCTCTCTCTCTCTCTGATAAATAAATAAATAAATAAACAAACAAACAAATAAATAAATAAATAAAATCTTTAAAAATATTCCTTTTTTCCCTCTTCCTCTGCACTGCTCCACAAGCACACTCTCTTTCTCTCAATAAACCAAAATAAAAATAAAGTAAAAGATGAATTGCTCCACCATAAAGTGCACACATTATTGCTTGAATAGATTTTGCCAAAGTTCACTGAAAAGATTGTCACTCACAAAGGAGAGTGGTCATTTTCCTAACTATGTCACCAAACATTTTGAATGATGAAACTTCAAAATTAGCCAATTTCCTGGCAGAAAATTATACTTCTTGATTATTTTACTCTCAATATCCCTAATTTCTAGTGCAGGTGATCATCTTTTCATAAATTTATTGACCATTCAAGTTTCCTTGGCTATGGATTTCTTACAAAAGTATGGAAAGCAAATGATGAAAATAGAATCATAAGAAAGTTGAGGTCTCTATATCAATATCAGAAAAAGCTGACTTGAAAGCAAGGAGAATTATCAGAGATAGAGAAGGACATTTCATAATGATAAAAGGGTCAATTCATCAAGAAGATAATAAATATAAATGTAGAGGAATTCATTCCTCAACCCCATTCACAGGGACACCTTCTCATGATGTGTAATCCAAACCAAGCTCTAGGGGATGCTAGTGTTTAAAAATCAAGCGAATCATTCCCAAGATTCTCCAGAGGCATATTTCACCACAGGGTCTAACCAGGCCCTTATTTCTTTCCTCCAACTTCAAAGCCAGACACTACCCACTAACACTCTCCAGCATCCCAGAAGCTTCTGGAAATAATTGAGATCTAGGAATAAAAACAAAATTTAAAAATAGCAAAGTAGAGTTTTGCTCCAAAGCACAAAAGTAAAACCACAAAATTGAAATCGTTAAATGTTTAAAGAAATAACTACCAAATGAAATGCTGCATCGATCTCACTAATTGTTGGTTTTAATGTTTATAAAAATGACAATACAGCCCACAAAAATACTTGCACACAAATATTCGGAACAGCTTTATTTGGAATAGCCAAAAACTGGAAATGACCCAAATGTTGTTCAATACGTGAATGGTTGAACCAACACCAGTACACCCATACGATGATACTGTACCCTGTATTAGTTTGCTAAGGCTAACTGAATAAAGTACCATAGACCAGGTGATTTAAACAACAGAAATTTATTTTCTTGCAGCTCTGGAGGCCAGAAGCTTGAGATCAAAGTGTTGGCAGGGTTGGCCCCCTCCAAGGGCCGTGAGAGAAAGGTCTGTCCCAGGATTCCCTCCTTGGTTCGTAGATGTCTTCTCCTTGTGTCTTTGTATCATCTTTTATCTTTGTTTATCTCCGTGTGCAAATGTCCTCTTCTTATAAGAACACCAGTCACATGGGATTAAGGCCCAGCCTAGTAAACTCATTTTAAACTTGCTGATCTCTGAAAAGACCCTGTCTCCAAATAAGGTCATAGTCTGAGGTACTAGAGGTTAGAACAACGACATATGAATTTGGAGTGGGGGGGACAAGTCAGCCCATAACATACCCAGTAATGAAAAAGGAACAAATTGCTATGGTACATAGAACAACTTGAGTGGATCTTCAGGGCATTACGCTGAGTGAAAAAAAAAGTCAATCACAAAAGGTTATATACTGTGTGATTCCATGTCTATGATACCCTCAAAATGACAATTTTATCCACAACAGTGATAAAATTGCATACAACTATATAGATACATTGTACTAATATGAATTTCCTGATTTTGATATTGTACTATACTTATATACAATGTAACTACTGGATGAAACTCAGTAGAAGGTATGCAGAATTCATGTACTATTTTTCAAACTTCTTGTGCATCTGTAACTATTTCAGAATAAGTTGAAAAAAAAAACAAAAAATTCACTTTGGTAATAAAGATTCATTTTGGGGTTAAAATTTCCAGTGGAGGTCATTTATGTTTTTGCTTTTTAACTTAATGGGAAAGTCTATTCATGTTTAAAGTATCCAGCTAAAGGTTAAATAAGCAATATACTCATGGTTATAAAATGATTTCAAGAGTGAAATGTCCACTTTTTCCTCAAGAGATCATTTCCTCTTTTTTATAGAGAAAAATACAGATATAAATAAATATATCTTTATATATAAATATATTTTAAATATATTACACTAGGGGTGCCTGGGTGGCTCAGTGGGTTAAAGCCTCTGCCTTCAGCTCAGGTCAGGATCTCAGGGTCCTGGGATCAAGCCCCTCATCGTGCTCTGTGCTCAGCAGGGAGCCTGCTTCCCCCTCTCTCTCTGCCTGCCTCTCTGCCTACTTGTGATCTCTTTCTCTGTCAACTAAATAAATAAAATCTTAAAAAAAAAAAAGAAAAAGAAATGATGAGTGTTGCTCACTTTCCCCAAGAGACCACATCTAGCACGGGTTCCATTTAGGGCAGACAATTATTTGGCATCTGGATCTCTAACAAAACACTCAGGGGCTCAGCCCAGAGCAATGGGATCAGGACATGAGCACTAAAGCTTCTTCCTGAGGGACCATAGACCCACCTCTCCATCACTCAAAGCCCCAGGTTTCATTCCCCATGCAACCCAGCTCCCCACTCAACTCCAGATCCAGAAGGCAGGGGTGCATGGACCACCCTGAGCTTAGTGCCTGATGTCATAGCTCACCTGCCAGGCGCGAGTAGAAAGAAAGAGCAAGAGTTCTGAAGATAGCCAGACCCCCTGTGTGACCTTGGACTAGTGATTTTACCTCTCTGAGTCTTAACTAACTAGTCCTCATATTGTATGAATGGAACCAAAAAGTCTTTATGCGTGTAAGTCATAATAAAATCTATGTTGTGCTGTATTGTAGGAGTGGGCTTTGGACCCGAGCCATTTGGCCTCCTTGCACCTCAAAGTCTTCCTCTAGAGAATAGGATTAACAGTAACTACCTTGGAGAATCAGACACAGTCATATGCAGAGAGTCACACATAGTGACCCCTCAGTACAGGTGAGCTGTCAGCAGGAAGAGCTATTGTAGGGTTGCCTGCAGGGAGGCCAGTGAAGTTGTAACTGGGAGAAGGTTACCATGTCTGACTTCATATTGCTTCTATTTCCCTTGCTGCTGTGACCGATAGCTGAGAAACTTCTGATGATCCCTGTAGGCATGTTAATCCTCAGAGGAATTTTGTTTGCAGCTGAGATTTGCAAAAACTGCTTTTTTACCTGAAACCTACCTCACCTGAGGGGATAAGAAAGACCGTACAGAAATGACTTACTAGATGTGAAATTTTAAGGAAAGACATGACCACATTTCTACACCCAAGGATCAACTGACTAAGAGCAAAGAAGTTTCACGATTTTCCTGGGATGTCAGTCACCTTTTGACTGCAATGTCTTCCCATTTCTCCCTTTTGCTAACAGAAAAGCACCTTGTATTTCATATCCAGCGAGATGGCTCTTTGAGACAGTCGTCCACCATTCTGTTTCCTGATTTGATGAATAAAGTCATTTTCCTATCCCAACAACTTGCCTCTCCACTTACTGATTTGTCCTGCAGGGAGCTTGGACTTGGTTACTTTGGGGATTGTCCCCGGGAGCAGGGGAGAAAGAGGAGACATGAGAGTGATAAGTGAGGGTACAGACTGGGGGGCCAGGAGAGAGAGGAGAGGCAAGGGGCTGGAGAGGATAGGAGGGGACAGGAAGGAGGGACATTTTAGGAGGAAAGAGCAGCAGGAAGTGTGATCTATTGGTCATAGAAGTGGGAAGGTGGGTGGGAGGGCTGGACAAGACCCAGACTCTGCTTCAGGGGTGGGAGGATATCAGGGAGGCTGGGAGTCCTGGAGGACATCCAACAGGGGATGCCCCGGGGGGCTGATGTCAGCCTGAGCATTGCAGACAGATACAGGCCAGGGGATCCATGCTACTTGTTCCCACATTCTTCTTTAAGAATGGAGAACAAGGACCAGGAACTTCATCAAGAATGTATGAGAGAGACAGACGGAAACAGAGAGCAGGACATACACAAAGAGAGACAGAAACAGGGAGAGAAACAGAGACAGGAAGACACAGACGCAGAGACCTAGAGAAACCAAGACAGAGATACAGAGAGAGAGACACACAGAGAGAGTGAGCGTCAGAAACAGAGACAGAGAGACACACACACACAGAGAAACAAAAAGAGAAGCATTTGGATTTCAGGAATTCCAAAAATGTTCAATATCTTGCTTGTGGTAATAATTTCACAGGCCAGACATAGTCAGAACTCATCGATTTCACATATATGACATTTATTACACAAGGTATACCTCAAAAACATAGTCATATGGGTCAAAAGAAAAAATGTAAAAGTATTCTTTATAATATAACAAATATTACGCACCTTAAGAAATAAAGCATCACAGATACAGTTGAAAATCCTGTGTGTACCTTCCCCCATTCCATTATTTCCCGCCTCCAAGGTGACCACTATTCTAAATACAGCCTTTGTCATGACCTATGGGTATTACAATTTTTATGTAAATAGGGTCACTCTACACATCCTTCTGCAACTTGCTGGATTTTGATTAGGATCATATTTTTAAGATTCATAAAAAATTCATTAAAATATTCTTATTTTAAGATTCATATCGATACACATGGCTCTGGTTCATTTGCTCCCAGAGTAAAAGAATATTCTATTGTGGAAATATACCCTCATGTGTTTGTCCACTTTGCTGGTGATGGAAATGTAAGTATTTTCCAATTTTCCACTATTACGAGAAGTATTGTTCGTGATTTGTTTTCCAAATTTTTTGTTGTGGTCAAATACACATGGCATAAAATTTACCATCTTAACCATTTTTAAGTGCTCAGCTCAGTGGCATTAAATACATTCACACTGTTGTACTACCTTCCTCACCAATCATCTCCAAGACTCTTCATCTTGTGATAATTAAACACTGACTCCCTAACCCCTCCCTCAGCTCCTGACTCCCACCATCTACTTCCTATCTCTATGCATCTGACTCCTCCAAGGACCTCACATAAGTGAAATCATACAGTATTTGTCCTTTTGTGTCTGGCTTCTTGCATTTAGCGTAATGTCCTCAAGTTTCATCCATGTTGTAGCCTGAGTCAGACTGTCATTCCTTTGCAGGGTCATGTAATATTCCATTGCATGGACGCACCATATTTTGTTTACCTACCATATACATTCTTGATCACACCTTCTCATGGGCTCACATAGAAGCATATACCCTATGCTTCCCATAGGACGCATCTCTATACCCTATATTTCTTCAGGTGCAAAGCTAAGGATTACTAAATTTTAGAATATGTGCATTTTCAACCTTTCCAGATATTGTCAGGTTATTCTCCAAAGTGATCTTGCCAATTTGCTCTCCCCCCAGCCATGGATAAGAGTTTCTTTGTTCTACATTCTCAGAAAGTCTTGTTGCCAGACTTACTCCTCCACCCCGGGTAATGAGTGAAATGGGATCTCGTGGGGGCTTCCGGCTCTTTGTTATTGGTGAGGTAGAGCATCTCGTATTTTTTCACGTCCCATCTGGGTTCCCCTGTCTGTGATATTGTTTCTTCACGTCTCTGCTGCAGGGAAGGGGTGGGGGAGCTTACACTGGTCATCAGAACCTCTGGTCACAGTCTAGAGGTACCCCAAGATGAAATGCTCAGTAAGTGTTTGATGAATGAATGAGGAAGCAGAGGCTGTGCATATAGACTCACTGGGAAATGAAGAGAGACCGGGAGCAGGTAGAGGAGCCCATGGGGCCCAAGAGCGTTCCTTCCAAGTCTGGACAATACCAATCTAAGTTCTGCTGTCACTGCTGCCACTGCTGCCAGAGCCCCAGCTACCTGTTGATGCTACCAAGAGAGCTTCTGGCATTATGACACCCACTTGTCTCTGAGTCTACCTCCCTCTAACCTTCTGAGCCTTCCTGAGACACTTAGAGTGGCAGAAACTCACTGGAAGCCAGCTAGAAAGTGGGAAGGCACAGACCCAGAGAAGCAGAGAGGGGAATGTGAGAAGTGAAGGGGACTATGTCCCTCTGCACGCCCTGGGAAGCACCACATCCTCTCTGGCCCCAGCACATCGCAGCCCACACACCCTCCGCCCACAAAACCACCTGCCCAAGCAGCCTTTGCTGGCTCTTCCCCAGGAGACCCCATCCCTTGGTTTCCCCAGAAACATCTGAACATCAACTTCTGGGTCCCCAGAGAGGGAGAAAGAAATAGCACTGGGTGCTTCCTGAAACAATGCGCCAAGGAGGACCCAACACCTTGTCTGTGCTTCTTGTCAAACTATACAACTTGATCCTAATCATGAGGAAACATCCGATAAACCCGCATCGAAAGACACACTATATGAAAACCCACCTGGATTCTTTAAGCGTGTCAATGTTGTGACTTTGGGAACCATTGAACCTGGTGTCTGGAATATTCGAGCTTGACGTAAAGCTCTCTCAATGTTTATACCCATTAGGGAAACGTATAATAAAAAATTAAATACATTTTTAAATGTCATGAAAGAGCAAGAGAAAGCTGAGAGGCTGGTCTTTATGAAAGGAGACAAAAGAGACTGATAAGTAGAAATGGATGCTTAATCCTGGCTAGATCTAGGCACACCGGATGGCACTTCTACCTTTTGGAACCTGGAACAGAGAAGAAAACTGCTATAAATCATAGCCCTTCAAGGACAATTGGAAACATTGGAATCCAGGCTAGCTCTTACATAATAAAATGTGTCAGTAATTAATTTCTTAAATTTTATAAATTTGCTATGGTTACATAAGAGAATGCCCTTGTTCTTAGGAAATGCACATAAAGTATTTAGGGGTAAAGGAGCACTATGTCTGCAAGTTACCCTCAGGTGGTTCAGGAAAAAAAAATAAGTGTATATACAGAGATGGAGCTATAAAGCAAATGCGAAAAAGAAGGGTAAACAATCTCAAAGTAGGAGAAGGACACGAAAGAATTCTTTGTAATATTCTTGCAATTCTTGGGATGCCTGGGTGGCTCAGTGAGTTAAAGCCTCTGCCTTCAGCTCAGGTCATGATCTCAGAGTCCTGGGATAGACCCCTGCATCAGGCTCTCTGCTCAGCGGGGAGCCTGCTTCCTCCTTTCTCTCTGCCTACCTCTCTGCCTACTTGCGATCTCTCTCTGTCAAACAAATAAAATCTTTAAAAAATATTCTTGCAATTCTTCCATAAATTTAAAATTATTATTTTAATTTTATATTATTTGTATGTTATATATTTAAAATTATTGTAAATAATTATTATTTTAAAAGTATACGTGTACACGCACGTCAGAGCTTATCAGATCATACACTTTAAATATGTACCCTTTGTCGTATAGCAATGATACTTCAATCAAACTAGTTTAGAAATAAAATAAGTAAGTAAAAGAATGGAGAGGGAACTTCATTTGCAAAGGCAGAGAGGCATGACAGGAATCTTGTGTCCGGGAGGAGGACACTTCCTTCTATAGTTGGAATTTATGTTTCATGGGCGGGGGGCAACAATGAGAGAAGGGTGGGGGAGCCGGGAGGCCATCAGTGGTTTGTGGGTTGACTTTTCGGCAGCCCCAGGATTGGCGTGACCCTGCATCCTCGCAGGGTGCGTTTCCCAGTATGGACGCTGGGGGGCGCCAGTACAGCGACGCGCCAGAAGGTTTTCTAGAAGTCAGAATATTCAAGACCTGGAAGAAAACATTGAAAACCACACATTCCGATGTTTGAAAACATAAAAGCAAGGCTACGAAAATCAAAATCAATAAACGTTTGGAGGAAATGTCCTAAAATAGCATGATGTCGACTTCGTTCATTATTAACCTTAGCATTGCCCCAAAATGTCATTACATTTGGAAAGTTATCTGGGGGTTAGTTCTCCATTTGCAAGAATCCCCGTAGGTGCCCAATAAGCAAATGGTGCAATAATTTTTACGGCACCTAAATAATTTCAGAAGCATAACTATCTTTTCTACTTTTTTTTTTTTTTAACAGAAGAAGAAATACGTTTTCTGTAAGTGGCTTGTTACAATGCTTGCTATGAGGCAGGACAGGATCTCGGGAGTGCAGGTGCCCTGGGATGTCCTATCCAGCTTCTTGCCTTCACACCTGCTATTCCTTTGATCTGAATCACTTTTCCCTCCCTACTTTGGCCAACTCCGTTCCCTTTCACCCTTCCTATCTCAGCTTAAGGCCACCTCCTCAGGGAAGATTTCTCTGACCCCAACTCAGGCTCCTAATACTCTTGCTCTTAGCATCAGATGCTTCAGAGCCCATGTCACGTTGTAACCATAAATTTATTGTTTGTGCAAGTATTGGGTCTCTGTCTATCTTCTCCATTCAAATGTGAACTGGATGAGGGGCAAAGATACTGTTTTTCCTCCCCTGGCCCAGGCTTTGGCACATAGTAAGTGCTCAATAATAATCGAATGAATGAATGAGTGAGGGAAGGAAGGAAGGAAAGACCAAACAGGTGCATGAGAATGATAAACCTGTTCTTGTCCAGTCTTCTAATCCAAATCAAAATTCCTACGATTCCTTTGCAAAACTCTGAATATCAGTTGTCAAAATTCTCTTTAAACTCATGCTTGTTATTTCAACAAGAGTCCCCTCTTCTCCTGCTGGCTCTCTCTGCCCAGTCTTGTGCTGAGTAGTGTTGAGATAGCAGAGAAAGTTCAGTCCCAGACTCTGCCCTTGAGACGTTCCAGTCTGAGTTGGGAGCACAGAGATGGACACAGACACCACAGTGAGGATCCTGAGCACTGATGAGCAGTGAAGGAAAATGTCCTAGAAAAGAGGCTCGAACTTGGCATGGAGAGCAGAGGATAAAGAATCATTAGTCCAAAACCATAAGAGACTCCTAAACTCACGAAACAAAGTAAGGGTTGCTGGGAGGTGGGGGGGTGGATAGGGATATGGACATTGGGGAGGGTATGTGCTATGGCAAATGCTGTGAAATGTGTAAGCCTGATGATTCACAGACCTGTATCCTGGGGTAAATAATACATTATATGTTAATAAATATTCATCTGATAAAAAAAAAGTAGAAAGAAAAAAAAAAAAGAATCATTAGTCCATGGTGACTTTCCTAGCTGAGGGACCGCATATGCCAAGACTCTAAGACTTGACAAAGCATGATTTTAGGGTAGAGTGGAAATAGGAACTGTGTGGAGGAGACGGGCAAGGTCCACTGTAAGGGATCCTGTTACCAAGCAAGTGAGGGACTACATCCCACCACAATAGACCAGCATCAGCTATTGTCAACGGGAGTCTGGAAAGGTGCTCCAGTGAGAATCCGGCTGGGCTGCTAGGAAGAGCGGAGCAGGTTGTATGCACTACGCTAACCTCAGGGGGCACCATTCACACTGACAATAATGGGAATGGTGCTTACACACATGCTCCATACTGAGGAGTTCTGCCGTCAAGTGTCCCTGCATGCAGGGAGAAAACAGAACTTTCATGTACATTAATTCTTATCTCCTAAGAACTTTTAAATTAATAGTAATTAGAGAATGGACAGCAGGCTCGCAGACGTGAACGCTGCACCAAAGTGGATATACACATGATAAAGACACATGTGGAAAGGTGTTCAACATGGTTAGCCATTAGGAAAATACAAATTAAAGCCATGAAGGTGATACCACGATACACCTATCCGAATGGCTAAAATAAAAATACTAACAATACCTGTGCCACCAACCGGGACTTCCATACATTACGGGTGGGGAAGCAAAATGGTGCAGCTCACTCTGGAAAATAGTTTGACAGTTTCTTATAAAATTAAACTTACACCGAGATACGTTCGTTAGATTACTCCTGTCTGCCCGCGGACGCCGCCGAGTAAGCATCGTTAAAGTCTCCCCTCCCACCGCCGTCATGTCTAAGTCAGAGTCTCCCAAAGAGCCCGAACAGCTGCAGAAGCTCTTCATCGCAGGTCTGAGCTTTGAAACAACCGATGAGAGTCTGAGGAGCCATTTTGAGCAATGGGGAACACTTATGGACTGTGTGGTAATGAGAGATCCAAACACCAAGCGCTCCAGAGGCTTTGGGTCTGTCACATATGCCACTGTGGTGGAGGTGGATGCAGTCATGAATGCAAGGCCACACAAGGCGGATGGAAGAGTTGTGGAACCAAAGAGGGCGGTCTCCAGAGAAGATCCTCAAAGACCGGGTGCCCACTTAACTGTGAAAAAGATTTTTGTTGGTGGCATTAAAGAAGACACTGAAGAACATCATCTAAGAGATTATTTTGAACAGTATGGGAAAATCGAAGTGATTGAGATCATGGCTGACCGAGGCAATGGCAAAAAGAGGGGTTTTGCTTTGGTAACATTTGATGACCATGATTCTGTAGACAAGATTGTCATTCAAAAACACCATACTGTGAATGGCCACAACTGTGAAGTAAGGAAAGCCCTATCTAAGCAGGAGACGGCTAGTGCTTCATCCAGCCAGAGAGGTCGCAGTGGTTCTGGAAACTTTGGTGGTGGTCGTGGAGGTGGTTTTGGTGGGAATGACAGCTTTGGTCGTGGAGAGAACTTCAGTGGCCGAGGTGGCTTTGGTGGCAGTCAAGGTGGCGGTGGATATGGTGGCCGTGGGGATGGCTATAACGGATTTGGTAATGATGGAAGCAACTTTGGAGGTGGCGGAAGCTATAATGATTTTGGCAATTACAACAATCAATCCTCAAATTTTGGACCCACGAAATGAGGAAATTTTGGAGGCAGAAGCTCTGGCCCCTGTGGTGGTGGAGGCCAATACTTTGCCAAACCACGAAACCAAGGTGGCTATGGTGGTTCCAGCAGCAGCAGTAGCTACGGCAGTGGCAGAAGGTTTTAATTACTGCCAGGAAACAAAGCTTAGCAGGAGAGGAGAGCCAGAGAAGTGACAGGGAAGCTACAGGTTACAACAGATTTGTGAACCCAGCCAAGCACAGTGGTGGCAAGGCCTAGCTGCTACAAAGAAGACACGTTTTAGACAATACTCATGTGTATGGGCAAAAAACTCGAGGACTGTATTTGTGACTAATTGTATAACAGGTTATTTTAGTTTCTGTTCTGTGGAAAGTGTAAAGCATTCCAACAAAGGATTTTAATGTAGATTTTTTTCTTTTGCACCCATGCTGTTGATTGCTAAATGTAATAGTCTGATCATGACGCTGAATAAATGTGTCTTTTTTAAAAAGAAAAATTAAACTTATACTTATCATATAATCCAGCAATCTCACCCCTGGGTACTAACCCTCAAGAAATGAGATTTATATACATGAATATTCATAGCAATTTTATTTGCAAGAGCCAGACTGGAAACAACCTAAGTGTCCTTCCACTGGTGAATGTCTAACCAAACAGTGGTCCATCCATACAATGGAATATGACTCAGCAATGAAAAGGAATGGACAAGGGGCGCCTGGGTGGCTCAGTGGGTTAAAGCCTCTTCCTTTGGCTCTGGTCTTGATCTCAGGATCCTGGGATCAAGCCCCACATCAGGCTCTCTGCTCAGCGGGGAGACTGCTTCCCCCTCTCTCTCTGCCTGCCTCTCTACCTGCTTGTGATCTCTCTCTCTCTCTCTGTCAAATAAATAAAAATACGGTCTTAAAAAAAAGGAAAGGACTAATTTTTTTTCTCCCCAAATATGTTTATTTTAATTTTTCAGTGTTACAAGATTGATTGTTCATGCACCACACCCAGTGCTCCATGCAATACGTGCCCTTCTCGATACCCACCACCAGGCTCGCCCACCCCCCCCAAAACCCTCAGTTTGTTGCTCAGAGTCCACAGTCTCTCCTGGTTCATCACCCCCTCCGATTTCCCCCCATTCACCCTTCCCTTCCTTCTCACGATGCCCTCCATGATTTTCTTTATACTCCACACGTAAGTGAGACCATGAGATAATTGACTCTCTGCTTGACTTATTTCACTCTGCATAATCTCTTCTAGTCCTGTCCATGTTGATACAAAAGTTGAATATTCATCTGGAAAGGACTAATTTTTTTAAAGAATTTTATTTATTCACTTAAAAGAGCAAGAGAAAGAGTGAGTGAGGGCACGAGCAGGGGG
>CM052799.1:9226944-9253546 GCA_028533885.1 Nasua narica
AGTGGAAAATGAAGGTGTTGGCTGGTGGGTTCCTTCTGAGGCTGCGAGGGGGAGTCCATCTGAGCCTCTCTCCTAGCTGGTGGGAGCTGGTGCTCAGCTGGCCATCTTGGTGTCCCTTACCCTGCAGATCATGCTTCGTCTCTAGGTGGCATCCTCCTTGTGTGCATGTCTATCTGCAAATGTCCCCTTTTAATAGGACACCAGATCTCTTGGCTTAGGAGCCCCCGAACTCCAGTCTGACATCATTGTAACTGTTACATCTGCAACAATCCTACTTCCAAATAAGCTCAAATTTGGAAATACTGGGGATCAGGACTTAAGATAGGAATTTGGGGAGGGAATGTATTCAACCCATAACATTTGCTAAAAAAAAAAAAAGGAATGAAAGAAAGAAAGCAAAGCAAAGGAAGGGAAAAGAAAAGAAAGGGAAAAGAAAGGAAAGGGAAAAGAAAAAGAAAATGAAAGGACTTGAAAGGAATATGGCTTGAGTCAGGTAAAAGTTCATATCTCTCTCATGCAACACTCGATGTTCTAGGTCAGTGGGTGACTCTGCTTTAAATCATTCACAGACTCAAGTTCTCCATGTCTTATTTCTGGCCCATTTCCTAGAATTTGTTATTATAATATTACTACAAAAAGAAAAAAGACAACTCATCAGAGAACACAGGGAGGCAAGCGCCTGTGCTCAAAGCACCACGTACTTCTCCCATCCTGCACCAGGCTGCAGCTAGCTGCAAGAGAGCCCAGGAAACATGGTGTAGCTGGCCGGCTGTGCTGCCAGGCTCTGATTCTCTTACCCCAGAAGAGGGAGAGGGTAGATTTTTGCAGAGAGCTAGCAGTCCACCATCCACCCCTCTGGCCACCAATTATATGAAAGCACGCTTCTGCCCCACCCAGAGAATCCACCTAACACCCCACCCTCAAGACAGCCTGAAGTCCCTTCTCCTTGATGCAGTCAACTCAGTTCAAAATCTCTGGCTGATATATGCTGCCTTCATCATGGTAGAATGCGTCCCATGACCCAAAAATTTGCAAACTAAAGGTCCGTTTATCTGGCCCTCCCCTCACCCACTATACAAAGGAAGATCAGCTGCTACTGTAGAATAATGATCAAATGTCCTGGGGTAGGATTTATTTAAGAATGCCCTGCTTGTGAAGTGGAATGCATTCCTTGGCTCGCTGCGGGAGACTCATCGCCCTGATCTCTGGTTTTGCCACCTTCCCCCTTGTCCACTCACCCTTCGGGGCCTCATGTAAAGTGAACGTAGAAGGAGATGCCCTTCTTAGGCTCTCTGCAGCTGTCATAAGTTGATTCCTCTGGTGCGTATTAGTGCAAATGGGTATTATTGTAAGGCTCAAACAGGCATAGGTTGGGCTCTTGATTTCAAAGAATTCTCGAGAACATTTAGGAGGCTATTTGCTTTGAGTCAGGAACCACAGCCCAAGTTCTTTCCCAGAATTTTTGCATTTCTTGGTTTACGCAAGTCTCTCTAGCATGTTAATGGTCACTACTTGAGGTCATGTGAAACAGAGGTCTTGGGTGGGATGGTGTGCTGGTCTCAGCCCGCTGACAGTGCTGCTCTGGGTAGGAAGGCCCGAGGCCCTCCCCTATTTGTGGGAGTCCCCCTGATGTTTCCTGACCAAATCAGTCTTGTGGTGGGACCCGTCCTCCTGGTGCTTCTTACAATTGCAGGATGCACCTCGGCAACAAGCACGAGGGAACTTTGAAGAAAATAAGATTTATTGCTGGTATTCTTCGAAGGTCCACAGCACAAGTTTGTGGGCGGAGAGAGAGAGCACAGACCTCAGGCTCTACAGCTACCAGGGTGCATGGGTGAGGCGTCTAGGGTTTCAGCGGTTCAGTCTGTATTGGCTAATTGAAAGCATGAGAGCAGGGCTGCCTGGCTGGCTCAGTCAGTGGCGCATCCAACTCTTGATCTTGGGGTTGTGAGTTTGAGCCCCATGCTGGGTGCAGAGATTACTAAAAAAATAAACTTAAAAAATTTTTTTAATGAAACATAAAAGCAGGAATTCGGGAGTGGGTGGGGAAAGTGGGGTCAGTCAAAAGGTCAGTACCTAGATTATCCAGAGCTTTCTAAAAGGGGAACTTCATGGTGAGGGTGGCCTAGTTCCTTACCTGGTTGTTCTGCTAGGAGCCCCATCATGCCGATGGCAATGTGTTGATTCAAATGGATGGATTCCTTGGCCATAAAAAAGAAAGAAATTCCGCCATTTGCAACAACATGGATGGCCAGTGGGCACTCTGCTGAGTGAAATAAGTTAGGCAGAGAAAGACAAATACCATTTGATCTCACTTGTAAGGGGAATCTAAAACAAAACAAACAAGTGAAAACGGAAAAAAAATTCCTAGATTCAGAGGACTGATGGATGGTTGCCAGGGGCTAAGGGTGAGTGAGAGGGAACGTGGGTGAAGGGGGTCAGAAGGTACAAACTTCCAGCTAGCTATAAAATAAATAAATCATCGGGCATAGAGTCCAGCAGGGTGACCACAGTTAACTGTGTTGTGTATTTGAAATTCGCTGAGAGACTAGGTCTTAAAAATTCTCTTCATAAGAAAAAGGAGAGTGTACATCTGTGTGGTGATAGATATTAACTAGACTTACTGCGATCTTTTGCGACATATACAGATGTTGAATCATTATATTGTACCCCTGAAACTAAACACAAGCAAGCAAGCAAACACTACAATCTGAGTTAGGACAAGAGTCAGCAAGCTTCTGTCAGTCTACAGTTTATTTGGTAAATAAAGTTGGATTGAAATATATATATATTTATTTATTTATATATATATAGACATCTTTTGAAATGGATGCCTCAGTGCCTAAAAGCTGAGGGTCAGCCACTTACCCTGCAGAAGGCAATGCCCTCCTCACCACTCTTTCAGAAATCAGAACCTTGGGGCTTCTCCAGTCTCTTGAGGACCCTCAGCTGCAGACTTTTCTATCTCTGTGGGCCAATTCTGTCCCCCTGAGTTCACATTTTCTTGTAATACTTTGCACAAATTGGCAAGGAGCCACCAACTCACAATGGTTTCTTGCTCCTTCTGATCACTTCATCTAGAGATGTGGGTTTCATAACCACTTGAACCACCTTCCAAGTTCTCAAGAGGTATAGTTTCACCTTGGCTTTGACCTGAGGAGGATACCCAGCTTTCTAGCCTGAAATACTGTGCCCTCACAACAGAGCCACTAAGATAATGCCCTCTACTCTCACAGCAGCACCCCACCTCTAAAACAAATTTCTTAATGCAAATTTCAATTTTGCACTAAGATGAGGCCAAAGAAGTTATTGAGTTTTTAAAAAAGATTTTATTTATTTATGATATAGTAAGAGAGGAAACATAACCACAGGGGAGTGGGTAAGGGAGAAGCAGACTCCCCGCTGAGCAGGGGCCTGATGTAGGGCTGGTTCCCAGGACGCTGGGATCATGACTGGAGCGGAAGGTAGACGCTTAAGGACTAAGCCAACCCAGGCACCACTGGGTTGTTGCTTTTTTAAAAAATAAAAACAATTCTGAGGCACCTGGGTGGCTCAGTGGGTTAAAACCTCTGCCTTTGGCTTAGGTCATGATCTCAGGGTCGTATGATTGAGACCCACATCGGGTTCTCTGCTCAGCAGGGAGCCTGCTTCCCCCTCTCTCTCTGCCTGCCTCTCTGCCTGCTTGTGATCTCTCTATCTCTGTCAAATAAATAAACAAAATCTTTAAAAAAATATCCTACAGCTAATAACATAAGGGTTATCAAAACCATATGAACAAATGTCTCGGGACTATACTTCCAACAGAGAACACCTAAAAAAAAAAAAACAAACTGCTTTGTCTTCTCAACAATTTCTCACTTCGTTGGTTATTTCTTTTTTTTTTAAGTTTTATTTATTTGTCTCTCTACAACCAATGTTGGGCTCAAACTCATGACCCCTGATCATTTCATTTGGAACAGAACAATATCATCTCTTTTTAGCATGATCTGACCCAGTTGTTCTCTTGACTTTGCTTTAGAATGAATCTCTTTGCACCATCTAATACAAGGTCCTTATTCTCATCAAAACTGATGATACAGCCCTCTGTCTGCATATTCACTTGCTTATAAAGCCACTCCTAAATCTAAGATCTCTTTCAGAAATATCTGAAGATGACGGGCTGCACTGTCACCTTCTGCATTTTCGGCTCACACAGACCACACTAATCTGCCTGAGACTTTTTTAAATGATAGATTTAAAGGGAAAAAAATCAAGCAAATGGTAATATCTTTGGTACACAGACATGACCTTAGCAGACTGGGGATGGCTCCTTGCTTGTATTCAACCCACTGATAGTTCACCTGCAGATGATTCCCATTACATGCCTACGGTTTCCAACATGGAGTGTTCATGGCCCTGCATGGGGCAGACCAGAAGCACCAGGGCATTAATGCCTAGAGGGGAACCATCAATCAGTGATGGTCAATAGTTGGTAGGCAATTGCCCCTAGCTTCCCAACCTTCCATTAGATCACTCTAAACTGTGCAGTGGAAGTCAGAACTCACTGAGAAGATCCCAAGAGGTACCAACACCCAGTTGCCTGTAGCAGTAAGCTACTCATGAATGAACCTCCCTCCCTGTCTCCTTTTCCCATTCTCTCACCAGACTTCTAGGACCATCTTCCACAGATCCTTGTTTGGGGGTCTACTTTTTGGGAATTCCAAAGTAAGACATGCACAAAAAGGTAGACATGACATAGGAATGACTGAGGTTTGTAAACCCTGAGATAGTGCATCTAAAACACTCGGTGTCCGGCACAAAGTAAGTACCAAGAGATGTTATCGTTGTTGTTACTTTCAAAATTGTAGTAAAAAATACAAAACATGAAATTTACCATTTTCACCATTTTTAAGTGTTCGGTCCAGTGACATTAAGCACATTCACATTGTTGTGCAGCCGTCACCACCAGCCATCCCCAGAACTTGTTCATTTTGCAAAACTGAAACTCTGTCCCCACTAAATGCTGACTCCCCCCACCCCTCCCCCAGCCCCTGGTGCTTACCATCCTACTTCTTGTCTCTATGAATCCGACTCTTCTAGGGAGACCTCCTATAAGTGAGGTCAAACAGTATTTATGCTTTTGTGACTGGCTTCTTTCACTCGGCATGACATTTTCAAGGTTCATCCATGTTGTAGAGTGTGAATTTCCTTCCTTTCGAAGATTGAATAATCCATTGTATAGCTATGGCATGTTCGTTTATCCATTCATCTGTCAATGTACGCTCGGGTTGCTTCCAGCTGTTGGCTATTGTGAATGACGAACATGGGTACACAAAGCTGTTGTTACTTTTTATCATTAATCCATTCATTCAAAGTCCCAGGAATTCTGATATGCCAATGTTCAAACTGAGGTTATTTCAGGAATCATTTCCATATAATGTGGGAGTATAGAGGGATTCCTCAAAAAAACCTTTGCATGGAGCACTGGGTGTGGTGCATAAACAATGAATCTTGGAACACTGAAAAAATATAATTAAATTTAAAAAAGGGGGGGGGCACCTGGGTGGCTCAGTGGGTTAAAACCTCTGCCTTCAGCTCGGGTCATGATCTCAGGGTCCTGGGATCGAGCCCCGCATCGGGCTCTCTGTTCAGCAGGGAGCCTGCTTCATCCTCTCTCTCTCTGCCTGCCTCTCTGCCTACTTGTGATCTCTTTCTTTCTGTCAAATAAATAAATAAAATCTTAAAAAAAAAACAAAACAGACTTCCTAAGTCAAAGAAGGCAGCTTTGCTGGATGCCCAAGATGTTGGTCCTTCCTAGAAGGAGTGGTTCTCAACAAGGAGGACAATTTAGACTCCCCCCGCCCCGAGACCATTTGGCAATGTATGGGAACACTTTGGGTTGTCATGAGTAGGGGTGGGGTGCTAATGACATCTAATGGGTAGAGGCCAGGGATGTTGCTTCACATCCACTACACAGACAGCCTTGTGCTATGAAGAATGATCTGGCCCCAAATGTCAATAATGCCAAGGATGAGAAATAAGCCTTAAAAGAACGGCATGCTCTAACTCATCACCACCCCACTCTGCACCAGCTCAGAAAGGCAACAGCAGAGATGAGACCTCAACAGGCTGTTCCAGAATCCCGTGAGAGACACCATGGTGACAAGCGGCATCAGAGAAAGTAAATAGGTATCAAGAACTATGAAGGGTCTGAGATTTCACCCTCCTTGCAAGCTGACAATTTAACCTGCTACCATTATGGATGCTGGCAGAAGACACAAGACTCCAGGGTCAGAGACAAAAGACTTTATTACTTGTGGTGCTAGCAGCATAATCTTCCTGTTTGTGCCAGTTCCTCTTCAGTCCCACAGAGACCATGCAGGTGGATGCAGATAGGCACTGGAGGCAAACTGTGTTTGTACTACAGCTGAGGAATTCCAAGCAGAGAAGTCCCAGTCTTTTCCAGGAGATTACAAACAAACCTGCTGTACCCTTATCTCAAAGGGAGGCATTATCTTTATTATATGGACAGCAAATAAGCCTGCCCTCTGCTCTGCAGGAAGAAACTCTGTCTCCCATGGCTGTTTGCTATACAAACATCCTTGAAAAGATATCCAGAAAAAAAACGCTGCCCACACCACTGCTTGTGAGCTGTACAGAAATGCCAAAGTCTCGGGGCGCCTAGGTGGCTTAGTGGGTTAAAAGCCTCTACCTTCGGCTCAGGTCATGATCTCAGGGTCCTGGGATCCAGCCCCGCATCGGGCTCTCTGGTCAGCGGGGAGCCTGCTTCCCCCTCTCTCCCTGCCTGCCTCTCTGCCTACTTGTGATCTTACCCCCTCTATCTATCTATCAATCAATCAATCTTTAAAAAAAAAAAAGAAATGCCAAAGTCTCAGAGAGTTGTTTCTCAATAACAGTAGCATTGACACCCAATGGGTGGTGGCCATCGTTTGTAAGGGTAAGTTGGGTTGGAGGTCAAGCACAGAAGGCTGCTCAGGATACAGTGTAGTGTTTCAGTGAATAGACTCTAGAGCTAGACAGCCTGGGTTCTGTTACTTTTTAGCTGGGTCATCTGGAGCAAGTACTTGACCTCTCTGCGCTCCAGTTTCTCCTGCTATATAATGGAAATGGTAATAACCCCTATCTCATAGGGTTATGTGAAAATTAATATATGAGCTTATATATGCAGGGCACTGAGAAGAGCATGAGCAGATTGAGAGCCATGTCGGTGTTAACTGTAATTATTATTAATTATCATGACAATGCCGCAGAGCTTGTGGTCATGCCTGTTTTTCAGCATTTGTGGGCAAGCTCTGTAACCCACACAGTTCCCTTGGAGCCTGTCTCAGAGATTTCTGGGAGGACACAGGGTTCTTCGCTCCCTCCTCCCCACATTGACTTAGTAAACAGGGCAGCAGGGCTGGAGCAGTGGTGGTTTCAGGTCCCAGGGAATCAGACAGACTTGGGTTCAAATCCTGACTTTTCCGTGTGCCAGCTGTGTGCCCATGGTGAGCAGCTTCCTTGTGAGGGGCCTCCAAGTTCTTACTACACAAGGATCTGGGTAAAGGGTCAATGACTCTCCCCTCACACGAATACTACACACACATACACACACACACACACACACACACACACACAGACTACACGTGACCCACCCAGCATATACTCTGGGTCACCTTTAACCAGTGCCACTTTGATTATCACAGTTGTCATGTTATTATTCAACAAGCAAGACCCCATAGGGTGCAAGATGAGATCTTTGCTCTTTTTCACCAATACTAAGTTCATTCTGGACCCCGTGGTCTCTGCATGCCTCAAACTCCAGAAGACACATCAGGGGCCCCCCATACTCCCCTTTATCACCTGACCCTTGTTGGCTTATCTCCCACCTACCATGCTCTTCCCACCTGTCTCTTCACAATCAAGGCATATTCACCCCCCTCTCAGACCCTCTCACCTGTGGTCTTTATACATGCAACCTCTTAGTCTTCCTTCCGACCTCACTTCAATTGCCACCTCCTCAGGGAAGGCTTTCCTGACTTCCACCCAAGGCCAGTCAGGTCCTCATATTGTATATTCCATTAACATTTTATCTGAAATGCTCAGTGCCTACCCAGGGGCCCTTGGCTCCCACCGTTGCCCTGGCATGAAGGGCTTCCTTCTTCCTGAACTCTCCTGGGGGTGGGGTGGGAAGGGTTCCCCTAGCAAGGGCATCCAACCCCACACACAATCAGCCTTCAACCAAGGAGGATGGGGATTGGTGGATAAATACCCCAGCTTCCCCGCCCCTCCACCCCTACAACTCTGAGGAATGTGTTCTCTGCTGCGCCCCTAGAGGTCCTGAGTGGGACTGCACCCCAGTTGACCCAAGAGGTAACCAGCTTCAGTATGGTAGCCTTTCTTTACTGCCCTCTTTTCCCTACCCTCTACCCATGTCTCCTTGGGTTGCCTCCCAATTAAATTACTTGCCCTCAAATTATTGCCTCAGTGTCTCCTTCCAGGGCAGCCCGGCCTAACACAGCAGTTTGCCCTATTATAATGAATTCTGTAACTGCGGTTATTGGTCATCTCTCTCCCAGGCTGATTCAGGTCCATCACAATGTCTTCAAGGCCCATATGGTGCCTGGCATGTAGTAGATGCTCGATAAATGACCCTAAGTCTCATGGGTATGAAGTGGCTACAACAGCAGCAGTCACTACGCTCACCACTATCATCTGAACCCACTGTCGGGAAGGGAGTTCACGCCTTCTGAGCTATAAATGGCAGCTTCCACCCCCCCTCATGCCTCGTGCCCCGCAGCCTGGACAGCTGGGCCCCAGGGTCCCCAGGAACCTTGGATGACCCTTCCATTTCTGGTCAGCACTCCTGGGGTGTCCCTGGGGCAGATACACAGAGAGGGCACAAGTCCCAGGGCTGCAGGGCAGGGAGCACAGCTGGGCTCTAACGCCATTCCTAGTCTCCTTCTCCCCTCCCCAGCATCAGATTTCACCTCTGGGAGCTCCCTGAGCAAGAGAACATTCCAGGGACAAGGGTCTACCCTACAAGGCCACTGAGCTAGCCGGCAGCTCCTGGGGGAGGGATCCCTTTCCTGAGCCGGTGGTGTCAGGCCTGGAATTAGCCACACCACCTGCGGTAAGGCTGCTTCGAGGGGCTCCCAGGAGGCAGTGAGGGGAGGGAGAGGGGGAAGGAGATGACCTCTGATGACTCAGTCTGAGACAGTCAGAGGATGGGAGAAGAAGGGCAGAAAGACATGGCAGGGGGTCTTAGAACCTCTCTCCAGCTCGATCTAGAGCTGGGTCAGTTTCCAGTTCTGCCATTCACAAGCTCGGTGACCCTGGGTGGGCAACTCTGGGCCTCACCTTCCTCCTCTATAAACTGGAATAAGCCCGTTTTTCTACCTCTTAGGGTTCAGGGAGGCTGAAATGAGAAGCTTTGAGTGGAGTGCTCAGCACGGCACCAGGCACAGCACTTTATTTTCTACCCCCAGTCTTTCAATCATCACTGACATTCTTCGCGGTGCAATCATGATGGTCCGCTTGTATCCGAGGAGGAAGCCGGGTCTGCACAGCCAGGACGTGGGGAGGGGTGGGATAAGGGAGAGGGATGGAGACAGAGTTGGGGAGGCATACAGGCCAAGTCCCCTTGATTCCTGGACGTGGAGAGAAGCCAATGTTGTTGGAGCATGAGAAAAGTTCCAGAATGTTCTGTTGGCTACTGTTTGGGCTCCCACGGTGATGGGGGAGGGACAGGACTTCTCAGTGTGACAAAGAAAAGGAAGCTGGTGTAAGGGGGGCAGAAGGAAGCAGGGACTCTCTATCTGGGCCTGACACCCGTGCCCCCCAGTGGTGCTGGCCACTGGCCCATCCCTCTTTATCCCACTCCTTCTGTGGTCTTGGGCAGGAAACACGGAAGCCTCACTCCTACTTCATCCTACATAGAAGTTTGATGCTGGGGCTGGGGGTTCAGGGCTCTGTCTAGGAGTCCAGGAGGGCTTTCTGGAGGAGGAGCCACCTGACCTGGACTTTAAAGGATGACTAGTTTCCTAGTTGGAAAAGTTGGGGGAGCGGCTGGGCGATGGTGTGTGAATGTGTGCGAGAGAGCGTGTGAATGTATAGGGGTAATTGTTCACTTTAATTAACAAGGGTTCTCTGATCTTCTGGAGGCCAGGTACTCAGGGACCACAGATAAGACTGAGGCACGGGCCCCAATGCAACTCATAGTCCTAATCTGATGACCAAATAACAGTAATGGTAGGACTTTCCGCGTTCTGAGCACGTGCCGCTGGGGCTCAGCATGTGAAAGGCTCTCTGTGTTCATCACACAAAAGAATGAGTGACTACACCTTTCTGAAGGCAGATTGCTGGAGGACAGAGGGGCAATGTAATGGGGAGGCTGGGGACACCCTGCCTGCAAAGGCCGGGAGGTGGGGAAACCACAGCCCAGCCTGGGGAACACTGTTGGGGAGAGTTGGGGAGGCAGCAATGGGCAAGAGTCTGAGTCAGAAGCTGAGCTAAGGCTACCTGCTGTTCCAGGGGTGCTGGCGAGCCACAGACAGATGCAGAGCGGGGAAGGGAGGGTGTGCCATCTCAGGATGGCATCACAGCCTGGTCTGGGCCTGCCTTGGGCTCCAAGGGTTTCCAAGAGATGATCCAGGTCAATCTCACCCTGGTGATGCCGGCCCACAGGGGCAGGTGACGGGACAGAGAGACAGACCTAGGAGGAGACAGACAGAAAGGACAGGGGTTGGAACCTGAAAGGAGAGAGAGAGAGAGAGAGACAGGGAGAGTCTAAGAGAACAAGACCAAAAAAGACAGGGACACAGGGAAATGAATACGCCAAGAGGTGGAGAGACATAGAGACAGAGACAGAGATGGAGAGAGGCAGAAACAGAGAGAGACACAGAGACACTCATCAGAAAGGAGACGGAGGGAGAAGATGACGAGTCAGAGACTCAACAGAAAGAAGGGGGTAACCCAGGGAGCCCCTGGGGCAGAGTGGGAGATGGAGGCAGGACCAGAGGGGAGGAGAAGGGAGGATGGGCACCTCCTTACCCCACCTCGTCCCTACTCTACACGCACACCCAAGCCCTCTTCTGCGCTCCCCAGCACAGACGGGGAAATTGAGGCCAGCCGACAGGCCACCAGGGTCCTCCTGAGCCAGCTCTGTGCCTGCACACCCACCAGGGACCTGTGTCACCAGGTTAAAAATGGAAACGAGTCAGGCTTTTTCTTCTTCTTCTTTTTTTTTTTTTTCCCCTTTGAGAAAATCCTAGGCCCAAATAAGGCGAGGGCTGCGGGCGGCCGGTGAGCTGGCCAAGTCTTCCTGAGAAGCGAGTGGTGGCTGGCCCAGCGGCCTGGGCTTGGGCCTCCTCCAGGTCTCGCCCGGCCGCGGGGCGGTGCGCCCGGGAGCCTATAAGGGCCTCGCCCCCACCTGGCTGCTCACTCGGCCCGGCCGGCGTGCAGTGCCCTCCGCAGAGCCCTTGGTGCCTGCGCCCCACCGCCCAGCCATGGAGGCCATCAAGAAGAAGATGCAGATGCTGAAGCTGGACAAGGAGAATGCCATCGACCGGGCGGAGCAAGCCGAGTCCGATAAGAAAGCCGCCGAGGAGAAGTGCAAGCAGGTGAGGGGCCGTCCGCCCGGCTGGGGCCGTGCGCCCAGTGCCCTCTCCGGGCTGCTCCTGGCCGGGAAGCCAGGCTCTGGGACCCAAGGTGGGAGTTCCAGAAACCTCGGTGCCTGGAGTCAGGGCAGGGACCGGGGTGATACTCTGGCCGAGAGTGAGGGGACTATGGTCTTGCCAGGGTCCCTGAGCTGAGAGAGAGAGGCGACCATAACCCCCACAGGACCAGGGCGAGCAAAGTGAGGGGGGCACGCTTGGGCAAGGGAGAGGTGTGTGCGCACGCCTGGATGCGCGTGCAAGCTGGAGTGTGTGCAGGGGTGTTGGGACGAGGGCATGAAGTGGGGCGTGTGTACTAGATGGGGTGGCGGGTTGGTGGAGTGTGTGAGAGTGCATTTGTGGGTTTGCACAACTCTGTGCGTGCACAGGTGGTGTGTGTGTGTGTGCGCGTGGATGTCCGGGCTGGAGAGAGCGTCCGCGCCGGTGAGTGTGTGCAGACCGCCGCCCGAGCGTGGGCTTGTTGGAAAGTGGGGGATGCGGAGCCCGGACGGGTTCGGGAGTCGGCGGCGAGGGCTTCGGTGGTGCCATCGCTGTGGGCTTGTGTGTGGTGGGGGGAGGCTGTGTGTGTGTGTGTGTGTGTGTGTGTGTGCGCGCGCTCGTGCCAAAGCTGACGTGACAGTAATGGAATGTGTGTGTGTGTCAGGCTGAGCGTGTGTGTGTCGGGGTGACTGTTCTTGTACGGCATGTGTGTGCTTGTTGGCTGCTTGTTCCTGTAGAGTGTGTGTGTGTGTGTGTGTGTGTGTGTGTGTGTGTGTGTGTCCATGTGTGCGCGTGCGCCTCGGTGTCCAGGTGAGGGTGGCAGCGCCCAGCTGCGTGTGCATGTGGCTCACCCTGTGTCCGTGTCAGGACAGACCCAGGAGGGACTGTGCCGGGAGGGTGGCCGAGTGTGGGTGTGCAGGGGGGCCAGCTGTGTCCAGCGGCGGGGGAACTGGGTGAGAGTCAGGACTGGGGTAGTCGGAGATTTGGGGGTGAACCCGAGGATCTCCGTGCATCCCCACGTATCTCTGGTGCCCCCGCCACCCCTGCCGGGAGCCCAGAGGGGAGAGCTGGGGTGCTCGCGGCAGGCGGGGGCCTTGGACCTAGAGCTCTGGAGGCAGGTGTCGCAGAAGGCTCCGGCAATAGGGTACGCCGGGGGGCTAATGCCGCTGGCGGGCAGAGGCCTGGGCTGGGCAGTCCCAAGGTCATGGTTTGGAGCAGAGCACGAGTCAGCTGTCTGGGCAGCTAGATCAGCCAGTGGGAGGAAGGAAGGGGGTGCTGCTCTCTCTGTAGCACCCTGCCCCCCACAGGACTCGTCGGCACCCCTGGGGTTAATCACCCAGCCCTCAGGAGCATCAGGGTGTCGGATAAACCCCGGGAGCCACCCAGGACAGCCACACTCTGTGCCCAGCCCGGCACAGCCCATACGCCAGGCCAGCTTGGATGGTAAAAAGGACAGGCTCTGAGCTCAGACTGGCTGTGTTCACAGCTGGGGCACTGAGCGCCGTGGAGCAAAGGCCTTTGCTGGTCTGGGCCTCGGCCTCGGTGGCCCCATGTTTGAGATAGGAAAGTGACAGCGGGGCTTCCCTCATGGCCATGGAAGGCTTAGAGGTGACTGCAGGGGGAGCCCTTGTCCTGGGCCTGGCCCAGTAAGCACTCAATAAATGTAGCATTATTTCCTCCCTGCCCTGCTTCCCCTGTGGGCCTCCCCATCCCCCAGCATCCCGGGGCTTCCCTGAGAGCCAGTGACACATTCTCGGAGCCCAGCCCCACCCCAGCACTCCCTGCCACACTCCCTTCCTCCTTCCTTCCTGGCAGGCACAGACACCCATCTTTCGCCGGCCCCGAGCTGCCCACTTCCATCCATTATTTGGCCCCTGTCACGAAAGGTTCGGCTAGGGATTCAGAGAAAAGCAAGTTTATGGCTCTAATTTTCACTAAGGTGTGAGGGACTGATACAGCATAATCTCCCAAGGCAGACACACATTCAAAAGGGAAGGCTTCTCAAAGCCCTTAGCCCTCGATATGGCCAAAAAGGCAGGGGACAGGTTTTCTGGCCTCCAGCTGGATTTTCATTCCACGAAAAACACCCACCGGGCTGGACTTGCACTTGAATCCAGGCTGGATCTTCTAACTTTGACTCAGGACACATTGCTGCCCCTCTCCGAACCCTCGGTGTTCTTATCCGTGACATGGGGGCACGGGCTACCTTCTGATGTCCAGGCATGGAACCCGAGATTCCGCAGGCCCAAAGCAGAGGCCGCATCCCAAAGGGGCCGATGGCCTGTCCCGCCCAGGAACAGAGGCAGGAGGCAATGAGGGACCAGACGCACCTGGAGTGCCTCACACTTCAGGAGGCCAGAGTGTGGGTCCTGGGGCCAGCCTGCCCCTCGGGGACCCTGCAGCAAAGCCTCATTGTAGGCCCTGTTTGCCCACTGTGGGAACAGGACCAGGAGGCCCAGCCCCCCCACTTCCTGCCTGCTCCCCTCCCAGGGCAGTGACATCCGCCACAACCAGCCTTTGACCCAACATCCTGCCTCAGCCCTGTCCTCACGCCCCATTTACAGGGACTAAGGTGTGCAGTCCATGACCTTCCCAGCCGTTTTACAGGCAGGGAAACTGAGGCCCAGAGAAGGAAGGGACTTGTCAGAGACCCTCCGGAGCCAGGGCAAGGCTCCCCTCCCCAGCGCACACACTTTGCCCTTGGAAATCAGGCAGAGGGAAAGGAACCCGATGTATGTCAGTCTTATTGATTTTTCCTAGCCGGCTCCAACCACCGAAGGGCTTGGGGTGTGTCACTGATTCATTCTGCAAACTTCCCTGGACTTCTTTGGTGAGGATCGAGCCTAGCGCCATGCTGAGTGATGCTGGGGTTCAGGGTGACCTCAGCCTGGCCCAACTCCGGAGGAGTCCCGGCTGGGAGAGACAGAGCCAAACGTGGAGGGACGCTCCCTGCCTCAGCAGTCAGGGCTGGGCCAGAGGGAGGGACAGGGACTGTTTGGCCGGGGTCCAAGGCGGTGGTGAGGCCCCGCCCAGGGCAGCAGGGTGGGCTTCCCAGGGGGAAGGGGCATTGGTGCTGGGTGTGGAAGGTCAGTGGGAAGCTGGTGGGCAGTAGGCTTGCATAAACCAGAAGTCAAGGGAACCAGCTTTGGAATCAGTCTGATGAGGGTTCAAATCCCCTCTCTGTACAGCCTGGGGGAAGCCCCTTCCCCATGCTAGGACTCAGTTTACCCTTCTGAGACATGCAGCTTCAGTGTGACTGTATGTGTCACGTGCCTGGCACTTTCTAAATGCTTCCTAGCCCATGAACCACGTGATCCCAGTCCCCACCCCTTGCTGTTCAAACCTTGCCGGAAAATGTCACGAAAAACCCACCCATCTTTACATCTGGATGAGCCCAAAGCTGCAGAACTTGCTCTCACTCGGTCACGTTAAGAGAGCACTGTGCTGGGCACATAGTTGGCACCCAGTAAATGCTGCACCCCACAGATCCTTCCAGAAGGACGTCAGGTGAGTGCCGGGTCACGCCGACCTGTCTTTAAGGAAAGTGGCTCATTTTCTCCATCAAGGCAGAAGTTTCACAGCAGTTGCTGGAGCACTCGGAGACCACCACGGCGAGGCTTCCATTTTGCAGATGAGAAGACTGAGGCCAGAAAAGGGGACAGGGGTCATACAGCTGGGATTTGGAGCTAAGCATCTAGGCTTATTGCCTAGTAAGATCTAGATCAGGCCCTGGGGAGCCTGACATAGGCCTGAGCTGCTGTCACCCTCCTCCTCTGAGACCCCACTCCCCTCCCCATTCCCTAGTTCAGCAGTAGGACACTCAGTGGCCTTGAAGACAGGACAGGAGGCCTTTTAAGAATTTGTATGGGGGGGGGGGTGCCTGGTGGTGCAGTCAGTTAAGCTAAGCATCAGACTCTTGGTATTGGCTCAGGTTGTGTTCTCAGGGTTCTGAGATCAAGCCCCATGTTGGGCTCTGCACTCAAGGTGGAATCTGTTTGGAATTCTCTCTCCTTCTCCCTCTGCCCCTCCCACTTGTGCGCTCTCTCTCTCTCAAATAAATAAATAAATGTTTTTAAAAAAGAATTTGCATAGACACGCACATGCGCGTGTGCGCACGCGCGCACACACACACACACACACACACACACAGTATCTGGCACATTTTACACATCATCTCAGGAGTGAGTGTGTAACCCAGATCAGATTCAGAGCTTGACCTAGAAGCCACATCAGCTCTTATAACATACCTGCTTCTGGAAGTTAGAGAAAAGAGGGAAGTCAGAAAGGGATGCAGGAAAGCAAGCCTGGCATAAAGATGTGTTCAGAAGTGGGTTCAAACTCTGTGCTGGGCGACCTGGAGACAGTCGCTCCACCTCTCTGGGCTTCCTGCTGGGAGGAGGAAGCAGGATGATGAGGCAGGGCCCAGGGAGGGCTGCTAGCCCACCCTGGGAGGATGGACTGGACCAGGGCGGGGCGGGGAGGTGGGGTGGGGGGGAATCAAACTACCAGAGACAGTAGTCAGATCAAAACATGAGCTGGCTGGCCCCCTTGGACCAGATTTCAAGGCAGGAGAGGGAGGCGCAGCCTGGAGATGACAGAGAAGGCTTCCCGAACTGACTCTTGACCAGTGCGCTGGAGGGCAATGGAGATGGAGAGGTGAAGGGGTCTGTGGTTTGTATCCCATAGATCTGAGCTCCTCAAGCTCCGAGTGCCAAGAGAGGGGCAAGGCTCCCAGGATAAACAAAGAGAACTGAAAACTTAGGGAACGTGGGGGACATTTTTATTACAATGAACATAAGCCAGATGTGTAGTAATTTTAAAGATTCAACCTTAGCCTTCAAAGAAAGTGGTCTTTGAGGGGTAGCTCTCTTCTAATCCAAGCCCCCCAACTACAGGAGTGGGGCAGGCCTGAGCCCTTCAACCTTTCACAGTTTTGTTTTGCTTTGTTGTTGTTGTTTTCGGTTTTTTGTTTTGTTTTGTTTTTGAGAGAGAGAGCACAGGGCAGGGGTGCAGGGCAAGGGACAGAGGTAGGAGGAGAGAGAGAGAATCTTAAGCAGGCTTCACACCCGGCGCCAGCCGGACTCGGGGCGCCATCTCACCACCCTGAGTTTATGACCGTGAGATCATGACCTGAGCCAAAATGAAGAATCTGAGGCTTAACCTACTGAGTACCCCCCAGGGGCCCCAACCTTTCAGAGTATTTTGTGGGAAAGTCCGAGAACCACTCTCTTGGGCAATGGGGAGCCATGGCCATTCAAGGCAGGAGCAGGGCAAGCATAATTTTAGAAAGCATATCTGGCTGCCAGGGTAGGCGGCAGGACTAGAGAGGGACGGGCTGGCCTTTGGGGGATGATCTGGGCCCAGAGTATGACGCTCCTATTTCTGCTTAGCTCGGGACCCCCGGCAGTCTGCTCCCCTGAAACTGGGACGCAGAATTGAAGTGTGTTTCTGGGAAGTGTGCCGGGACTTGTTTCCCCAAAGCTGTAATGGATTCTCAGAGTATCTGGGAACCCCCCCCCCAAAGATAACCACACACAGCTGGTCCCAAGAGATGGGAAGAAGGTGAAAATCATATTAACAGGTGGCATTTGAGGGGGGCACAGTATGGTTATCCTTGTTTTGCAGATGAGGCCCAGAGAAGCAGGACTCTGGTGAATGTGGGCGCGAGCCCCGGGCTGACACGTCCCCTCATCTGTCCCCAGGTGGAAGAGGAGCTGACGCACCTCCAGAAGAAGCTGAAGGGGACGGAGGATGAGCTGGACAAATACTCCGAGAACCTGAAAGACGCCCAAGAGAAGCTGGAGCTGACGGAGAAGAAAGCCTCCGACGTACGTGCACAATACTGGGGGTGCCCGCGGCTGGGCCGGGCGGGAGCCCCGGGGCCGGGCGGGCGGACAGCGCCGGAGGGAGAGGAGGAGGAGGAAGAGGAGAAGGCGGTGCCTCCCAGCGCTTTCTCCAAATAAGTCCCGAAAAGGGGCACTTTCCAGCAGCTGTGGCCAGCGGTGCCGACGTCAGGCCCTCCCCCAGCGGTGCTGACGTCGGCGGCCGGGCCGGGTGACCTCATCGCCCCGACGGCGGCCCGGCCGGGGGCGGGGAGAGGCGGGGGCGGCCCCGGCGCAGGCAAAGGCTCGGGGGCCGGGGCGCGGCTGGTGCAGCTTTCGCCGGAGCCGAGCCGAGCCGAGCGCCCGCCGCTGCCCGCCGCCCGCTGCGTGCGCCTCCGCGCCCCCGCGCCATGGCCGGCCTCAACTCCCTGGAGGCGGTGAAACGCAAGATCCAGGCCCTGCAGCAGCAGGCGGACGAGGCGGAGGACCGCGCGCAGGGCCTGCAGCGGGAGCTGGATGGCGAGCGCGAGCGGCGCGAGAAAGTGAGAGCCCGCGCCCGGGCATCCCCCGGCCCAGCGCGCGCTCCTTTCTCCCCTTCTCCCCCGCGCCGCCCGCTTCCCGCGCTCTCCGCCCGCCCTGGGCGGCAGCTGCCCTGTTCCCCCCAGCAACCCCCCCCCCCCATTAGCCTGCCTTCGCGCGCTTTGGCCTGGCGGCTCCCCGATCGCGGACCCGCAGCCCCCTCCCCCGCGCGGGCTGCTGAGACCCTCTTTCTCCGCGGTCATTCTCCTTCCCCAGCCTGGGACGGGGGAGGGGGCGCCGCATCCGGATCGGGCGTGGCCGGCCGAGAGGGTAATGGGGGGATGGGGCCGAGGAGGACGCACGATCCTGGAGTGGGGAGGGGGGCGTGGGGGGCGCCGCACTGCCATCTGACTCCGGGCTGGCGCCAGGGTCCTGGGCGGGGGGTGAGGGGGCCCGACGACTGGACCGTGGAGCGGGAAGTGAGAGTGGAAACATTCAGCTTCCATTGTCTGGGGTTGGACTAGCCGAAGCGGACTCGGGGAGGGGGGGCGTCGCACTTTCTCCCCTCTTCCGCGGCTTCCCGGCTCCAGCTGAACTTTCCCAGCTGTTCCCAGGGGCGCGGCGGCGGCGACGTGTCTGCTCCTGGCAGGGGGCGGAAGTTCGGCCGGGAGCCGCCGGCCTTTCCCTCCCCAGCTGGTCCCTGCGTGAGCGACCGCCGAGCGACGGCCGCGGGACCCCGCCTTTCTCCAAAAGAACTTAGGAATGTTAGCTCGGGGTCCTCGACCCAAGATGGTTTGGTGTTGCTCCGCTCCATGCTGCGGGGCCTGAGACAGATAATGGGGCCGATGGAGGAGGGCCCTCTTCGCCCTCCCTCCGTCCTCGGACTGCCCCTTGGGTTAGGACAGATGGTGGCAACTCCTGGGGCTGGGGAGACATCCGCGTTCGAACGCCGGCTCCTACCACTTGGTACTTAACCACTAGGGCGTGTCTCCTCATCCGTAAAGCAGCCGTGACAATAATGCCTACCCCGTAGGATAGCTGGGAGGGTCTGGGGAGTGATGGCACATAGTAGGCGCTCAGCTCTGGGCTGTTTTTCCTCCCCTCCCAGTCACCTCAGAAGAGCTCTCAGCCTAATGGGTGTGAGGGGTACAGATAAGGCCCGATAGCATTGCAGAGGGGTTCAGTGTTCTGTTTGGGGAGCAGCCCCCCCTCCCTGCCCCCCTCCATGGGGTAGGCTTCAAAATGGAAGTCGAGCATTTATTATTATGGAATAAGAGTTGGCTGGGAGAAGAGCCCTAGGTGTGCAAAAAAGTTGGGGGAGACAATGGGAGCCTAGGGCCCCGGAAGGCTGGAGTGTTGAGGCTGAGGACGGGGACCCCAGAAGGGGAAAAGATGCCCTGGGCCTTGACAGTTCTGGAGCGGCCCCAGGGTTGGCCTGAGCGGAAGCATATGGTCTGCCAGGGCTGCTCTGGCCTGAGGGGGCCTCAGAAACCTGGTGCAAGCCTCCAACAGTAGCTGGTTTGGCCTCTTTCACACAAGGAACCGGCAGAACCCTCCCTCTGATCTCATCCCAAGTCATCTCACTGGGGGACAATTACTTCTGCTTAAAAGTGGCCCTCAGCCTCGAGCCAAGACTGAGGAGTAGGACAGTCCAGTTGGGAGGAGAGATGTTTTTGGAAAGTTGTGGACTTCTTAAAAAGTTTGCTTTTCAAAGCATGCTCCTCTTGGTCAGGACGTAGAAGTCTGAAGAAAGTACTCGGTTAAAGGAACTGAGCCCAGAGAAGGGGGGAAAAAAAACCCCTTTCTCAGTCTCTTGTGGAGAAAGCCAAGAGCCGGCGTGTGGCAGACTTCTGGGTCTGCCTCCAACAGCTGGTTTCGTTTAGATTTTTGTGTGATTAACCGACATCTTCCTGTTCCTTTGCCACATGTATCTAGCAAGCCTCTTTTACCTTATAAGGGAAATCCTTTGTAGAGTGTAGAAGCTTTGATTGCAGGAAGGGGCGGAGCCCGAAATGACTCGCAGTGACTAGCAGTTTTTCAAAAATATATATATATGTATGCGTGGACGTAGTCGTGCATCAGCGTTCTTTCAATTCCAGACAGTTGAACATGTTTCAAAGCGTGGTTGTCAGGATTCAGAATTCCCCACAAAAGGAAAGGCTCGCTTTCACTTTCTAAAGGCAACTCATGAATAAAGCACCTTTGTATGATCTTAAAAATCCGATACCTTGACTGCTAATGGGGATGGGGTTTTTTGGGGGGGAGGGGGTGATGAAAATGTTCCAGAATTAGGTAGTGGTGTTGGTTATGCTCTTTTGCTAATGTACTAACAACTATGGGGGGCGGGGGGTGGGGGTGGGAATCAATTCCTGCCCTTGTTGCTCAAGGAGTCAAAATTCATGTTATTAAAAAGAATAAAAGGCATCCACTCCTTGGAAGGAGTGGGTGGATTTCTTAAAATAGTTCATCGGTGGTTTTAATGTAGTCTCCAAATTGGTGTTGCAGAGGAAGTGGCGGTCAGAAACACCTGTGGGAGTCCTCCCCCCCCCCCCCATCTGCTGCTTAAGACCCTGGAGCTGAGCACAGTTTCCTGAGTCTCTGAGTTTTTCAGTATCTCTGGTCTCATTTTTTTACTCTTTCTCTCTCTTTTTTTTTTTTTTCTGTATAAATTCAGGGGGCAGGGGGAAGGGAGCGGTTTCCTACTAAGTTTTATGGCCTTCCCCAACTCAGAGATTGTCTCGATAGGAAGAAGCCAGTGTAGCTTTACATGGCTTCCCTCGGTTGAGTCAAATTTCACCAACTCTTCAGTATTTCTTGCTGAGGGTGGCTGGCCTCGAAGCCCCCACAGGACCCTGCGGGGGAAGAGCCATGGGCTGGGGTTCCTGAGGCCATTTTCTCACCAGTTCTGTGACACTGACGGGAACGACTGCCCCTAGCCGGATGTCTCCCCGTTTCCCCATTGTAAAATACCGGAGGATTAAAGGAGGTGAAATCATGGGACTTCCCACCTGCCCGGTGCGATGCTGCACCCTCACTTACAGTCTTCCCGGTGCTGGGGCTGGATGGGGGCACCCAGAGCAGTGAAGCAGTCTGCCCAGTGGCACCCGGCTACAAATCAGCAAAACAGGGATTCTGACCGAGCGCTTTTTGAGCCTGGAGATCCTGCTTTTATGTACGCTGCCTTATTACCTTCCTCATAGGGGCAAATACCTTGAAAAGCCAGTATCGCCATTCAGCATGCCTTCGGTGCCCGTAACCAAGCTTTCTTTTCTCTCCTTACTTAGATCTTTTTGTCCTGTCCTCTCTGGGCAGGACTTGGTTCTGGGGGTGGTGTTCTGATGGTGCTGCCCCCCTCCCCCACATTGTGTGGCCAGCATTTAACTGAGGGTTCCATACTCTTAAATTTATCTCACCCTTGAAGTGACTGGGAGCAGAGCTTTTTATGTGCCCGGGTGAGGCAGGGCACTGGTGGCCTTGCTCTCTAGGAATCCCAGAGAGGCCAGCACTGTCTTCTCCCAGGCACTCTCCCTTGTTGACTCGACTACCTGTCCTCTACTGGGATACACACCTTTGTCGTTGAGTGGTGGATGTTCCCAGACGTTTTCAGAGGAAGATCATGTGGAAAATTCATGTTCTCCAGATGAGAGCATGAATTCCTTTCTGCCTGCATTCCCTGGTGGGCTTTCTCGGGCAGGGGGAGGCGTGGGGGAAGCGTGTTAAGGGGGGAAAGAATGCCATGCAACTTGGGGGTGCTGGGCTGGCCTTTCACTTCTTAACCCGGCTGCACCTCTGACCTCCCCAGGCCGAAGGGGATGTGGCAGCTCTCAATCGACGCATCCAGCTTGTTGAGGAGGAGCTGGACAGGGCCCAGGAGCGACTGGCCACGGCCCTGCAGAAGCTGGAGGAGGCCGAAAAGGCCGCCGATGAGAGCGAGAGGTAAGGATGCTTCAGGCCGGGCGGTATCAGCGTGCGCTTCTCAGAAGTGGGGGTGGTGCCGGGTGGCTGACCTCCCAGAGCCGGGGCGCGGCTGAAGGAGAACTCCCAACAGGCAGAGAAAATTTACAAATGGGTAGATGTAGGCCTACGAGGACGATTGTCCCTGGCCACCCGTTTGCAGAGGGCTGCTTTGTGGATTCTCTGAGAGCCGCTGTGTGTCTCGCTGGTGTTCTCAATACCAAGTTCCCGAGTGATGGGAGAGGGGGTCGGGAGATGAAAACTTGGAATGGGCCATCTACACGGATGATCGATCGTTAAGGCTGCTGGACGGTGACAACTCTATGTCAGGGACGTTCCCAAACTAGCGCCATTAATAGACTTGGAACTGACAGCGCTCCTTACCGCGGGGAGCATGCACTTTGCCTTCGGGCCTCTGGCGGGATGCTCCGACCCCGGGCGCGAGATAATCCATGCCTTGGTGCCGGCTCGGGAGGACTGAGGGCAGATTGTGTCATTCACAGAAGCGGCCGTCTCTGTGTGGTGGTGGTAAATGGGCTCCTTGTGCGGGGACGGTATGGGCCAGGCCAGTGCTCATTGTGTATCCAGCCCGCTGTCACACCAGGGTCTCATTTCTCCCGTCCGCCACGGTTTCCTGGTATAAACTCCTCCAAAGGATTAACTTCTGATTGTGCTGTTGTGAGATGAAAAGCCACCCAGGGATTCATGGAGGCTGACTTTGCCGGCTGCCCATGCGGGACATTTCTTTCCGTGCAGCATAGAACAGCCCGTCCCGGGGAGGGCGTCCAGCCCCGCAGAGGCTTCCCGGTCCTCACAAGTTGCTCTCGGCTGTGCCTGGGGCCTGGATTAGTCGCCGCCCGCATTCATCGGCCGACCAGGCTGGCCAGACGTCTCCCCTGTAGGACCTCACCAAACCCAGGGAAGAGCCTGGGAAGGCTCTTCCCACGGCAATCCCTCCGCCTTTCTGGTTTCCTTTCCCTCCTGCTTCTGAAACCCTCCTGTGGTTCCCTGTGTTCCCTTCTGGAAAGCCTGCCGTGACACATACACGCCTTCTCCGCCAGTGCTGTGGAATCCATCACCCTCTCTCACACTGTGGTAACTGCCAGCGTGCAAGTATTTCCCGTCTCTAGTTAGCGAGAGGCCCTATAGGATGGGAGCGCGGAGCCTGGAGCCACGTCGCCCGGGTTTGAATCCCAGCTCTGCCACGTGTGAGCTTCGCAGCCTCGAGCAAGGCCCTTGGCCTCTCCGTGCTCCCGTTTCGTCCTCTGTAAAGTGGGGACGGTGCACCTCATGGGGCAGCTGTGAAGTTTAAGGCAAAGGGGAAGTGAAAGAGAACCGCTCTGCAGTTTGGGGCACGGCTCTCGGAGAGGCGTCTGGATGAGCAGACGTCCGGAGGTGTGGGATGCACGGTAATCCGGGCGTGGAGGTTATGACGTGAAGGTCCCTCCTTGCAGAGGAATGAAGGTGATAGAAAACCGGGCCATGAAGGATGAGGAGAAGATGGAGATTCAGGAGATGCAGCTCAAGGAGGCCAAGCACATCGCTGAGGAGGCCGACCGCAAATACGAGGAGGTGAGTGGGCCGACAGAGGGCGGCCGCGGGATGGGTGGGGGCGGAAATGGCTCTGTGATAGCGAGAGCCCTGGGGCCGCCGAAAGGAAGTTTTGGGTGAGTTCAGCTGTCCTTCCGCGTCCACATCTGTTCTTCCAGAGACAGCTACTTGGCTAGGAGAGCGTATCTTCCACAAGGCCAGCACGGCCGGGGAAGGCTGCGACACTTGTCTGACTTAGCAGGGAGACCGGCTGATCGGATCACTTTTTGTCCCCCAGCTGGGTGTTTTGGCTAAAACTGGGAATCGTGGGTGTTCCGACCACGAGAGCCCAGCTGCTCTTCTGCTGGCCTCCGCGGTCGGCTTCCCCTCCCGTCTGCCCCATTCCTGGGCCCCACGTGCTCGCAGATGGTCTGGGCGAGGCCTTGCCGTCGGCGACGGTGGTCGCGGCGGGAGTCGCGCCTCCTCCTCGACGCGGTTGTTGGGGTCTCAGGCGATCCTTTCCGTCTGCAGGTGGCTCGTAAGTTGGTCATCCTGGAGGGCGAGCTGGAGCGGGCAGAAGAGCGCGCCGAGGTGTCCGAACTGTGAGTGGCAGCGTGGGGCCGAGCGGGAGGGAGCTGCTTGGGTCGGAAATTGACCCCGACTCTTAAAGGCCTCTGCTCAAGTGAACGGGCACCTGGGATCCTAGCTCAGCCCTCCCCCCTTGCCGCTGTGGCTGACGAGACAGCGTCCTTTTGTTCTTACTGGCCTGGGAAGCCCTGCCTACGTTCACCCTTCCCACAGAGGTATTGGGAAATAGAAGTGAGACAGGCCCTAGCAGAGAAGCCCGGGAGTCCTCCTCTCCCGGAGAGGGGATCTCAGGAGGCCTTGCCCTCTTACCCTTCCCTGTCAGCATTTCTGCCTCGTTCTTGATGTCGTCGTCTGCCTGTGACGCCTTCCTGGGCGTGTGTGGCGGGCGGGAGGTGAAAAGCCTGCCCACAGTCCCGCAAGCTCCGAACACACAAAAAGCCTCTCCCCCTCGGCCTTGGACGAGGGATCCGGCTCCGAGGAGCATCCCGCCGTGCTGAGGATCGGGTTTCGCAGATCCGCTCAGAGCTGACCTCCTGGAGTGTTGGCTGCAAACCGATGGCTGTCTCCCAGCCTCCTGCGATCCATTTCGTCCTCACACCTTCCGCAGGCAGCCTCATCAATCACAGATTTCACAAGTCCCTGTTGCCTCGCCCTTGGCGAGAGCGCAGGAGTGCTTTACACGAACCTTCCAAACACTCCTTGGCCTGCTGCGCCTTTGCCAGGCACGGCGGGGTCTGGATAAGGGCGGAGCACTACAGCTCCGTGAGAGGCCATTAACATGTTTCCCCCTGCATTCCTTCCGGGGGGCCCCAGGCGGCATGGATTCCTCTTCTTGACAACTTTCAGGGGAATTGCCTGCTCCGGGGGTGGGGGACAGGACATACATTTCCTTTGTCTCCGCACAGGAAATGTGGTGACCTCGAAGAAGAGCTCAAGAATGTCACCAACAATCTGAAATCGCTCGAGGCTGCGTCTGAAAAGGTTGGTGGTCGGCTTGGCGCTGGCGGTTTCCTGGGCTTTCTTTCCTTCCCCTCACGGTGCACGTGGCGGGGAGTCTGTGCCAGGGCGTCGGGGAGCTGACCTCTGTTTGCTTACGGTGGGGTCTCTGCACACCATCTTTTATCTCCGCCTTCGAGGAGGGTAGAAAGAGAACGTGAGATTCATACCGGGTCCGGCTCCTTTTAGGGAGATCTGAGCCTAACTGTATACAGACCTCTCTCTTGGATGAACCCCTTGGATCCCCCAGAAATGCACTCTAAAAGGCCAAGCAGCAGATAGGAGAGGCAGATTTGGGCTTTTTAGGTTGAAATAGCACCCAGGCAGTCATTGCGGGAGAGAAGCACGTGGGGAACAACGTGCGCCCTCTTCCCCCCGTGAATTCACCGCCCTCACTTCCTCCCTCTCCCCACCACCTGCTGCCCTCCAGGTGCACTGAACACCTAGGTTAGGGGTTTCCTGACTCTAACCCCACTACCTCTTTTCCTGTCTTGATGGTTGATCACATTGGTCCTAATGAATTAATGACATGCCTCCCTTGCCAGACGGTAAGTTTTAGGGACAGGGACTATATCTGTCTTGTTCAGAGCTATGTCATTAGTATTTGCGGGCATACGAGGATATCTGACGAGCAGACATGGCTCCCGTGTGCATGCCAGGTTAGGTCCCGGGGGCATGCCAGGTGCTGTCCCAGGCCATGGGGGTAGATGTCACAGTGATGATACGGCTTCCGCTCTGCAAGGGCTCAGAGTGTAGTTGAGTAGAAGAGACTGACCCAGTAATAAAGCACTTGGAGACTTCAACAGAGGGACCTTGGGAAGCTGGGGACTGAGACACGAGGAGGTGACGTTTACAAGGGTGGTAAAGCACGACAGAGGCCTGGAGCTCGAATTCCAGAGTCAGGTTCCCGTCGCTTATGATGGGGTCACTCCGCAGCCGTGGAACCCGGCTTACAGTGGGGTCTCTGCACACCATCTTTTATCTCCGCCTTCGAGGAGGGTAGAAAGAGAATGTGAGATTCATACCGGGTCCGGCTCCTTTTAGGGAGATCTGAGCCTAACTGTATATAGACCTCACTCTTGGATGAATCCCTTGGATCCCCCAGAAATGCACTCTAAAAGGCCAAGCAACAGATAGGAGAGGCAGATTTGGGACCCTAGACAAACTACTTAACGTCTCTGTGACTCCCCTACTCATCTGTAAAATGGGATTGAGGATGTCTAGCCACCTAGCGAGCCACTATAAGGGTGAGCCGATACTAATCCGAGCTGAACCTTGCAAGACAAAAATCATTCCTGGCCGGTAGACAGTGGGGAATGGAACATCCCATGCTTGGGGGGCCTAGGGCTGGGAGACTAGAGCGTGCACAGAACGTGCTTGGGAAAGGTGGTGGGGAGCGGGGTTGGAAACATCAGTCCAGCTGTGGAGGGCTTCACATGGTGTGTATTTCCATCTAGCCGCCTGCTGCGACTTCATCATAGTTTCGTCTCAAGTTATGCAGCCCAGACCTTGAGCTCATTCCCACCCCAGAGGTCTCCTGTGTAGATTCTCTTGAGTGTC
>CM052799.1:9254046-9282972 GCA_028533885.1 Nasua narica
CACAGAACGTGCTTGGGAAAGGTGGTGGGGAGCGGGGTTGGAAACATCAGTCCAGCTGTGGAGGGCTTCACATGGTGTGTATTTCCATCTAGCCGCCTGCTGCGACTTCATCATAGTTTCGTCTCAAGTTATGCAGCCCAGACCTTGAGCTCATTCCCACCCCAGAGGTCTCCTGTGTAGATTCTCTTGAGTGTCGTGCACGTTGCTTCTACCTGGAAAGGTGCTGCCTCCACCTTGCTTCTTGGTCATGTTCATTGTGCTTCAAGCACATGCTTTTCTCCAAGGAACAGAGAACCTACGTTCTTCTGGGTGTTTTTGTTTTGTTTTGTTCTTTTGTCCTCCTTTTTTTTTTAAGTATTGTTTTGGTTTCTCCCACAGTATTCTGAGAAGGAGGATAAATATGAAGAAGAAATCAAACTTTTGTCCGACAAACTGAAAGAGGTGAGCGCGATCCCGCCCAGCTAGTTCAGGTTTCTCTCGCGGCAGGTCTTGAAGCCATCATAGCGAGTCCTTTCTTTCCTTCTAGGCTGAGACCCGTGCTGAATTTGCAGAGAGAACGGTTGCAAAACTGGAAAAGACAATTGATGACCTGGAAGGTACGAAACGACCGTCTGATTGCGTTTGCTCCGCCTCCCCCTTTGTGATGATCGGCTGAGGGGGGCGGAGTCTGGGGAGGGGGGCGGAGTCTGGGGAGGGCTGAGCTGGGCTTTGTTCACCTTAGGAAAGTTAAGTGCAGAGTGATGGCACCTCTGGAGGTCTGGGGCGCTGGAACAGGGCAGTGCAAGTCAGATATAGACCTGGGTTGCCATTTCAGGAAGTAAAACTCTGCTTAATTGGCTCCACATATGAATACAGAGACCCAAATATGGCTGCTTTTGTTTTAAAAAGTCTTTAGAATTTCCTTCAATTTGCTCATTCCTGAGAGATGCCTTGCATTTTTAAAATGCCTTCCATTTTTACAGAAGCTCTCTCCCAGAGAGCTCAGAGCTTATCACAGTAGGAGAAAATGGAAATACAGAGAATGTAGACACTGAATAAAGACTCCAGTCTCCGAGTCGGGTGCCCACATATCCCAGAATCTCTTGAAGAGTTCCAACTGTAAAAAGAAAAGAAAAAAAAAAAAAGAATTCTGTCCTGTGTTCTTCACAAAATAAGCAGGAAATTCTAGCATCTTCGGATTCAAACAAAAATCTCCTAAAACTATCTCACTCAGAAAGGGTGCCAACCTTGTTCTTCAGACCATGTGTCCCGGTGTTTGGTTTGGGAGGTGAGGTTTCCATATAAGGGAAAACACCCCATTGCAAAGTATAACCTTTGGACTGGGTGACGTCACTGCAAGTCAGAAATACCCTGGGGCGGGAGGTGGGGGGCAGAAACTGTGTCCGTTTCTAGTCTCCCTTCTTTTAAAGGTTCCTTATGGCTACTCCCCCGCAGAGCCTCAGAGCACTTAGAAACCACTCCGTTGATCTTTTGCTTCCTCATTTGTTTTCCATAGGACACAACTTTCTTCTAGTTCGTATTTTGTTTTCTCACCTTTTTTTTCTTCCTCTCACTGTTCATCTGTGGCACTCCATTCCGACCCTCGCGTTCTGTTCCCTGTGCCTCTTCTTCTGAACTCTCTCCCTGGGGACCTCCGCCCTCTAGACGAGCTATACGCTCAGAAGCTCAAGTACAAAGCTATCAGCGAGGAACTGGACCATGCTCTCAACGACATGACCTCTCTCTAAGAGGGAGGTGGGGTGCCATCCTCTGTCCTAGCAATACCGAAGTCGGCCTTCTCACTGTGGTGCCTACGCTTCCCGTGGGCTTCTAGAAGCTCGTTTCCTGCCTCCTGGTTTGGTCTTTCAAGCCTTCCTCTGCTGTGTCTGTGACTGTGTGACCGAAATAAAGACAGGCGCTCCTTGTGCCCCGGCCCTCATTCTCATTTTCTTCACTTGCCGCTTTTGAGCCGTGGCTGGGAGGCCCTTGACTGTGGTGGCTACAGCATACGGTGGGTGGTGCGAATGAAGAGCTCATTTCAAAAGGAAAATGATGCCCATGTGATTCTGCCTATATGAAAACAAAAGCCAATTTGGCATGAGCTCTCAAATATGTGCTAGCTAACTGTATCTGCATGCCAGTAGAAGTTTTTCCTTAAATAGAAATTGTTTTTGAATGGAGACTCATCCAGCCTCTTAAGGAGCTTGATAGAGTGACCAGAACTTGCAAAAACTGGCAGGCTCGTGTCTAAAAAGAGGCACGTCTTGAATGGGGTCTGACCTACGGATTCAAAAAGCGGCAGTGGCATTCTGGTCTCCTTTCTCTTCCTTTTCGCGTTTGTTTTCTGTGTGTCTGGGGTTCCCTGTGTCTTCCCTGTTCATGGAACATCTACCCAGCCCTGGGTCTTGGGAGGAAGTTCACCAGTGAGCCTCACCTCTATCCCCTGCCCTTAGGAAACAACTACACAAGGGATGACAACACATCCCGTTAGCAGGGAAAGGGGGTGGAAGCTGCTGGAAGGCCAGACAGAGATGCTCCATTCCCGAGTTCCAAAGTTGCCTGAGATGCTAACAACTCTCTCATCCTTAACTCAGATCAAGAACCTTGCTTTGGTTTGGTGAGAACTCTTTAAGAGTTGGCCTGTGGGTATTAAGAAATGATGCATATATTGACCAAAAGCTCATAGATTCTTCCACAAGAAGCCAGATTTTAAATATTTTATCTACTTCTCCCCTGCACCCCCCCACCACCATAAATTATCCCAGAAACACTGCCGTTTTGATGTCCACGCATGTCTTCTGGACTGCCCCTTGAGCCTGGGAGCAGCATGAAGGTCTCCGATTAGATCAATTTATTGTCACTGTAGCTTATGATTCCTCATCCTGTAATTTTATTCAGGTGGGAGCCTCTGTCCCAGTTCTCTATATTCATCCCTCCCTTAAACTATTCACACCCTTTCACCGTCAGCCTCTCCCTGACTTCCTGTCATCCACCCTGAACTTCTGCATAAGCCACTCCCCTCACACACTGCCATACTTGAGACTGTGGAAAGGCTGGACTATGAAGGGGTGGGTGTTCTTTGTTTGCTCACTCTGTATATTTGTTCCTGGGATTTTTCCAGATATATGTGGCCTCCACCCTTTGAAATAACTGCGGCCCTACTTAGGCAGTCGTTCTACTTAACTAAGCACCTAAGTGGAACTTTATTTACAGAGATTTGGGCTGTCGAGCTCTACTACCACCTGTTGACGGTCTAGGGGCCTGTCATACTTCTCGAGGGCAGTTGATACATTAAGGTTTTTGTTTTTGTTTTAGTTTTGGTTTTTTTTTTTTAAAATCAGATCTAATACACAGTGGATGCCGGGGAATCCAAGTGGCAAGGTGAAGCGCGGTCAGGATTTGTAGTGGGGAGACCTGGGTTTGAATCTCAGCCCTGTGGGACCTTGAACCAGCGACTTATTAGCTTTTCTGCAAAACAAAAATGGTGGCTCCGTGAGTGAGGATTAGGGGAGACCACAGAGTGGCCACTGTCCATCCCTATTAGCCAGGCCAGGTCACTTGCTATTCTTCTCTCTATAGCAACCGGACTTTTTTTTTTTCTTTTTTAAAGATTTTATTTGAGAGAGAGAGAGATCACAAGTAGGCAGAGAGGCAGACAGAGAGAGGGGGAAGCAGGCTTCCTTCTGAGCAGAGAGCCCGATGCGGGGCTCGATCCCAGGACCCTGAGACCATGACCTGAGCCGAAGGCAGAGGCTTTAACCCACGGAGACACTCAGGCGCCCCATAGCAACCAGACGTTTTTAAGTGCCTCATCAGATGAAAGGTTCAGTGGTTCTAGTTGAAAGACTGCCATCTTTGCAGTCATTTTTTTTTTCTTTCTGAAAATTTCCAAGCTGATCCTATCACAGTTTATGAGGCATTTTGCTTTCCTCCGGTGTTTTAATGATTCTTGGCCTAGTCCCTTATCGGCCATCACTCATTGCAAACCAGTTCTGTCTTGATCGCTGTTGTGCCTAGCTCTAAATGGCATCTTACTTTTTCAGTTTTTGAAAATTTATTTTATCAGCCTGGTCACTTAACAACTCACCTGTAGGCTGACTTAGATTTTCAGTCATGCTGCATTTATCTGGGGTTTGACTCCATGGCTGTGGACACACAGACACAATAACACGATTATGCCTGGAATTTCAATGGCCGTTCCCAATACCTCCAAAGGAAAAACGGGTTTCAGGATTATAATTTCCTACCAAAAGCTAAGTAACTGGCACTAGGTGGGAAATGTACTTTTTTCCCGTATCCAGGGCTAAAGTCTTATATTTGTGCAGCACTTCCTAAGTTCTAAAGTACCTCTCGTTTATTCCTTATGGTAATCCCCATGCCCCATATTGCTATTGTTATGCTTGACAGATGGGGAAACTGAGACTTGCAAGGTTAAATGGCGTATTTCAGTGGTACAACTGGGGTTAAAGTCCAGGTGTTCTAACTCTAAATTGCCAGATTTAACAAATGAAAACATAGGTCACCCAGTTAAATCTGAATTTCAGATAGGCAATGAGTAATTTTTTGGCATAAGTGTATCTCATGCAACATTTGGGATATACCTGTTCTAAAAAAGTATTTGTTGCTTACTTGGAATTCAAATTTAATTGAAGACTCTGTATTTTATCTTGCAACCCTGGCTCCCATATTTGATACTTGATCTCTGTTATTCCTTGGTATTCTGCTATATATAACTAAATGTAAAGTACTTTCTCTGCTATGACTTCTGACAGTTTGTAGACTTTAGAAACCTTTTTCTCCGTAACAAAGATGCTTATTAATTGATTTTTTTTTCCCCCTACTCTTAATCCTCACCAGAAAAACTTGCCCAGGCCAAAGAAGAGAATGTGGGCTTACATCAGACACTGGATCAGACACTAAACGAACTTAACTGTATATAACCAAAACAGAAGAGTCTTGTTCCAACAGCAACTCCAGAGCTCCGTGTCTTTCTCTTCTCTTGTAAGAAGTTTCTTTTGCTATTGAAATCTTCGCTTTGCTGGAAATGTCAAAAAGCAAATTATGAATATATGACCAAATATTTTGTATCAGAGAAGCTTTGAGCACCAGTTAAATCTAATTCCTTCCTTTTTTCAAATGGCACCAGCTTTTTCAGCTCTATTTTTATCCTTAAGTTGCATTTATTCATAAGGTAGGCAGGGTATTTCATATTGAGCATACTCAAGATCTTAAGACTGAGGGCATTTGGTTCCTGGGAAAATAGACAACCCTATACTTTTCAAAAACAACTCTGATATCTAGTCATGGGTCAGCTTAAAATGCTGAAGAATATAGAACTTTCTGGGCCACTGTTGGGCACACGGCAGGTAACCAGGGACCATCCCATTAAAATATGGGTAGGGATTTTCCATCCAGAGCAAAAAAGACAGGGGGAGGGGGCTGGCTTTGTGGGAAGTCGTAAACCATAGACAGATTAACCCAATCATCTTGGCTCTTTCCCACACTCTGCCACTCAGAACAAACATTCTCTGAGCAGTCGGCATGAGAATGCTCGGGAAATAATATTACCCCAACATTTTCTGGATAGATCTTTGATGTCAGGCTTTTCTCCGTGTTCCTTTCATTCTAAAGTTGTTCTCTCTGAGGAGCAGATAACTTATTCCAATAATGACCCATGCTTGTCTGCTCTGATCTGAGACCATCTCCTCGGCAGGAATGAATGTGGTAGAATTCAGTCTTATTCAGAGAAGTCCCATCAAGAAGACCACTAGCCATCAATATCTGAGCAGTTGTTAACAAATAATCTGGCAGAAGGGGCCTCTCTGACAGCAAAGTAGAGATAAAGTAATCGGCCTCGCTTCATCTCCTTCATATTTCAGGGAATGGCAAACTGAAGATTTACTTATGTAGGACTTTCATTCCTTCTTCAGGACCAAGTTAATAAAAGACCAAGAAACTCCTGATTAAACTGGATATGGAGTATTTTGTAGGCAGGGCTGCACATTTTGGCTTTGTTATATTTCTGCTTTCTTGGTTAACATCTCAGAGCTGAAACATTCCACATTCCCCAGCAGTGTGGGGGCCAACTCAAGTTTACAATTCTGACAAAATCACCCTGCTTCTAGCTTATCCAAATCCTCTACCCCTCACTCCTATTTATTAAGCATCACACTACCCAGAAGGTACACTAGCAAATTGTGCAATTGAATAAAACCCACACTTCCCATTTAGATTCTTGCAACTGTATCATATGTAATAGTATCACTTTTTCTACATTTTGGTCAAATAAATTTTTACATAAACTATAATTTGTGTGAACTTAAGAATGTGCTTGGGGGGGACACTGAAGATACTCTGGTTCAATGAACGCTGATCGGATGAGAGGGAAAGATAACTGTGCCAAGATCATTAACAAATGTTACTTGCTTTATACCATGACTTCATACGAGGATTATGATCTCTGTATTCAGGTGAGAGCACTTTGCCTAATTCAAAAGCTCCTGTCCTTTGTTATACCGAGTCCTGCCTGAGCCAGGCTGTGGAGAGTAACTAGGATTTTAATAGATGAGACAGGAACAGGGAAAATGGTCTCTGTTGCTTGAGTCAGGAAAGCACAAGGCCCGCATACATAAAGGAAAGAAGTAGGAAAGCTGGAAGGTAAGCGGGGTCCGTACCGATGAGAGCCTGGACTTAATTTGGTCAGGAGTGGAGAGCCACTGAAGACTAATCTACAAAGAAACACATTAGAAAAATCCACTTAGTCATTTTCAGGAAGGACTAGAGCGGGAGTAGACTAGAGGCAATAAGGCCAGTTAGGAGGATATTTCCATTAATCCCAGGTAGAGCTTGCCATGGAATGCAAAGAAGTGATCTGGAGGAAGTAATCTTAAAACAGCTGGCCAGCTGGCAGGTAACTTAAAGAAGAAAGTGTCAAAGATGACTGCAGTTTCACTACCTGAATTGCTCTGATACCTGCCTCAAGATCTGATCTTGGGGAAGTGGGGTAGGGAATCAAAAAGAGAAATGAAAGCCTTTAAAACATTAATGTGGTAGGCAAACAATTTTTGTCACCAAGTACAATTAAAAACATTTCCTTCATATTAATTCAACATTCAGCTGATGCTGTGAGCTAGTTTAGATAGTAGATGCAGGGAGTATCAATGACTATAATTCCTTCCCTAAGGGCCCTACCATTACTAGACTGAAGTTTAAGTTCTCTCTCTCCAGCCCACCACCTTGAGCTGCAGTGTAATCTCAGGATACTGTTACAGTCAATCTGGTGCCTCAGCACCTATCAGAAGTGTCCACTGTTTGTTAAACTGATCTCAGATCTCTGGGAGTTCCCAGTCCCATGAAGTGTAGGTGTAACACAGTGTGAGCTTAGGGCCAGATTGTGAAGGCCTGGACAGACCCGGGATGGGTACTGGATAAGTGTTTTAGAATGAGCACACTGCAGAGTGAAATCTAGATTAGAGAACAGGATAAACAGGAAGACCAGTGGAGAGAACAAGGTTCAACATCCAAGATGTGAGGGGATGAAAGAGCAGTGTCAAGGATGACTTCGGTTTCACGCAGGTAATTGAGGCCAGGCTAGTTAGAGCAGAAGTCGCCACGTTCAGTTGCAGGCATGTCGAAGTACCTCTGCCAAATCCAGAGAGCGGCTGGACACAAGGATGGCTGGGCTATGGCTTTCCTTAAAGAATCACCTATGCGCGTTTCTGTTGGCGACCACAGGAGTGAATGAGCTCCCCCTGAGTGCGAGACCTGGGACCACGGGGAACTCCTAAAGGACACACGGAGATCCCTAAGACTGCAATGCAATCTGAAAAGCAGCCCCCAGAGAAAGCGAGGCTCGGGAGACAGTAGAAACCGGCAAGTAGAATGGGGAGCGTCCCGGGAAAGGGGCCAGTGGCACCAACGACGACGTGGGCGCGGCTCCTCCTGAAGCTCTCCGGCTCCTCCTGAAGCTCTCCGCACAGGAGCAAGATTTGAGCAGTGGGCTGCGGAGGGGCGCAGTGGGCTGCGGAGGGACGGAGGAGCGGCGGCCAGGACCACGAGTCTAGATGCCTCTCCGACGCCCTGCCTGCGGTGTGGTCCACCCCAGATCCGCAGGAAACCCTGGCGATCTCCGGCCTCCAAAGCCTGCGCGTCCGAGCTCGGACCCAACTTCCCACCCTGGAGTCTGGGAAAATCACTGAAGCTCTGGCCTCGGGTTTCTCACCATAATAAGACAGGAAACGCAATACCGACCCCAGTGGGTTAGGGTGGGAATTAACTACTTTCTATGTATTTTTTGTAAAAGCGGACAAGGCCAGCAGGCAAAGAACAATGCTCGGAACGATCACCTAGGATCCTCACGACCCTAGCTCCCTCGGCAGCTGACTAGGTTGGGGCGCCGAGGCTCCGGGGGAAGGCTGCAGGCAGGCAGCGGTCTGAGCGATCTCTAATTAGGTCCGAGAGTGCGTCGCGAGGAGTCCCCACGGGCCTCGCCCCAGCCGGTGGCGGTGAAGCCGCTCAGGTGGCGGGAGGCCTGGGTAACCCCAAGTAGTGCCCTGGCCAGCGCTGAGACTCCGGAGGACGTCTCGAGGGGGCCTCGCTTCAACTATGGCGGGCGTCCCCCCTCCCCTTTCTTCTTCGGTTGCCCCTGGCCAGACGCAGCACCCTCCAGACCTCTGGGCCAACTTCGCGGTCCGTTCCCGCGGTCTTCCCGGAGCCTACGGAGGCTGCGCAGGCCGTGAGGGCGGGAGCAGGAGAGCCCGCCGCGCGTGCGCCCTCTGCTGGTGCCTAACGGTCTCCCTCGCCCGCGCACGCACGCGCCCCAAGCCCCGCCCCCGAGTTGCGGGCGCGCGGAGCCGTTGGCGACGCTCCACGCCCTCCCCTCCCCCTCCTACCGGGGGGCGGGGCCGCCTCAGTGTCGGGAGGGGCTGGAAGAAGGCGGGGACCCTGGATGCCACGCCTCCTGCTGGTCTTCTTTTGAAGCCCCTCGACTTTTCACTGCGGGCCAATTGGAGCCCGCCCTGTCCCGAGCGCCGACCAATGAGCGGCGCGCTCGGACCGCTTCCGGCACCGTGCCTTGCTCGCCCCTTCCCCAGGTCTCCCCGCGACGGGCGGGGAGCGGGAGCGGGCGACGGCCGCGGTGACGCGCGGCGGGCCGGGAGCCAATAGAGGGCGGGCTCGGTGCTGATGGACGGGGCTAGCGGCCAGTGGCGAGGCGCTGGCCGCACTTCCCGTCGGGGAGAGAGTGTAATATGGCGAAGACCTACGATTACCTGTTCAAGCTGCTGCTGATCGGGGACTCGGGGGTGGGGAAGACCTGTGTCCTGTTCCGCTTCTCCGAGGACGCCTTCAACTCAACTTTCATCTCCACCATAGGTAGCGGGGCCGGGGAGCGGCCGGGGACGCCGGAGGCCCGGGCCGGGCGCGCCCCTGAAGGGCTGGGGTTGAGGGAGCGGCTGGGTCGGACGGATCCAGGGATCTGAAAGGGTCGAGGGGACCGGAGGGGAGAACAGCCGCCTCCACCGCCTTTCGGGAGTTCCCGGGCTTTGGGGGTTGGGAACCAAGTGCCCATTTTGCAGATAGGGAGACTGAGGCTCCAACCCTCAGCCTGCTCCTCAGGTAGTATGTGCCTTGGGCTGGGGTCCTGGCGCCGGTCATCTCGTTTTGTCCACACAGCAGCCCTCGCAGCTGTTCTTTTGGAGTCCCCGCCTTACAGAAGTGAAACAGGCCTGGGGAGTGGACCACAGGAAGAGGCCTATGACATCTGACCTTATTAAGCATTTACTGTGTGCAAGCCGCTTTATGTGCATTATCACACTCTCCCGTCCTCAGTGTTAGGTGCTCTTATGAGCCCGTCTCACAAATGAGGAATTTGAGGCCCAGGGAGGGACGAGACTCACCCAAGGTCACAGTCTGCAGGTGGCAGAGATGGAATTTGAATCCATGTGAGTCTAACTCCAAAACTCAAGGCTCGACCATTCCCAGAGAGATGTGAGCACTCACCCCCAGGGCAAGCACCGCTGGTCCATCTAACCACATCTCTAAACCAGCTCTTTCCTGCTCTTCTCCTCTGGAATGTTGAGGGGTTAAGCCCCTCTCCCTGACACTATTTCCCCCACGCATGATTTCCTCTAGAAGGAATGGTGAGGGATCTGGAGGCTTTCTCTGCCCGACCTTCTGTCACTTGAGGGTGACAGCAATGGTGACAGCTGCCTGCCCTAGGACCTGTCATCCCCAAGGAGATGCCAGATAAAGACTTTAGTGAGAAACCAAAATCAGCCGCTGCCACAGACAGCCCTGACTTCCCTATCTTGAGGCCCAGGACACCGGTTGTCACTTCACAGAACAGCCTTTCCCACAGAGCCAGCCCACACTGTGGTCGAGCAGAATTAGCCTGTTGCTTCTCAGTGCTGATATCCACAAAAGTGGAGCTTCTCCCCACGCCACAAGAACGGCCATTGCCCATGTGAGAACGTTTGGCCTGGAAGTAACACCAGTCAAGTGGAGTGGCCTGTGAGCTCTGCAGCCTTGCTCCAGAATGGTCCCCAAGCCTAGGAGTTGATTCTGAATGGGGAAAACCTGGGGACCAGGTTTTGCTTTAACTTGAACCAAATCACCTGTCTCCCTAGACCCCATGATGATCTGCTCTTTCCAACCTTGCCCTCCTCCAGGGGCTGCACCTTACAATTATATGCCAGATGCAGAGTAGAGAGAATTGGACTGGAAATGGCCATGCCTGCTTTCTAGTTGCCGTTTGCCCTTGAACAAGCACTTAGTCTCTCTGAGTCCTGTTTCCTCAGTTTAGGAGTAACGCTGTTTGCCTCGACCCAGTAGTACCCTGGTTGGTCGAGGATCAGAAATGTAAGTGGATAAGGGATTGTCAACATGGCCAGAGGCTGCCTGGAGGAAGCAGAATGGCTCCTGCAGTGACAGCATCCCATCCTTGGACACAGATGTTTCTGATTCCTCCCCCTCCACGACCCCAAGGTCAAACTTAGGGATAACCCTTGCATCTCCACCAATCAGGAAGTGATGTTAACTCCTGGCAGGCTGTGGCTCATTCTCAACCCAGACCTCAGTTTCCCAGCATCAGAAACTTCCTGTTCAGCCCAAGCACTGGTGAGATCAGTTCAGGGATTGGGTTTTTTTGTTTGGTCCCTAATTCTTGACCAGAAAACCCAGTCTAACACTTAAGGGCTCTGAGGAGACCGGCCTCTAATTCCAGACAAAGACATGACTTGGGCAAGGTCACCTGGGAAGGTGGAGGTGGCCCTTGAACCCAGAATCCCTCCCTCCCACCTTGGTGTTCTCATTACACTTGTAGTTTTCCTGCAGGCCTCTGTCTTCTAAGAAAATTTAATTCATCCTGACCTTGAAGTAACGGCCTCATAATTCTTAGCCTTGTAAAGTTTACACTTCCTAATTAAATTTGGTGTGTTAATGAAACCCAAGAAGAGGAGAGGACAGAGTAATGCTGTGGGACTTCGCTGATGAAACAGTGTTTATTGATTTTCTATGTCCCTGTGCGTCTGTGATAGGAGGTGGAGGGTATTTTAGGAAGCAGCATCACTGGTCCTCTTAGTCCTGAACTACAGTTGAATGAATGCATAACGGTGATTCTCTGTTGGCACTAAGTGTACATCTGGGTTGTCTTTATAGATCAGGGATTAAGTGGCTGTTTGTTTCCTGCCCATGTTTCATTTTGCTGAAGCCTATTCTCATAAGCTCCATCAGTCATTTGTGGTGTGAACTTGGCCCCATGGCTCCTGGAATTGGTTCTTTGCAGCCTGGCTCAGCTTCCACTGCCTCCTCAGGGCCCTATTCGCTCATTCCTTCAGGGAGACAGATGGTATAGCGTCAAAGGGCATCGTAAACCACGCAGTACCACATAGACCCCGTTGCTCTTGGTTCTGTTGTCCTGCCATCTTTCCCCGACACCTGCCGTGTGCCAGCGGGGCTGCCGGGGCCACAGAGACGACTTGGAGGCATCAGAGGGAAACAGAAATGTAACAAGGCCTGTAGTCAGGGTGTGTGCAGGACTGGGCGATCAGCTTCTAGCAAATACGTAGCTGGCCTCTGCCATGCTGAGTTCCTGGAGACACAGCCGTGAGTGAGACGTCTGAGTCCCTGCCCTCCTGGAGCTTATGTTCTAGTGGGCAAACTTCAAGTGCAGGCTGACATTCCCTGTGGCCCCCTGGACACTTCCTGAGGTGGGCAGGGATGGAATTGGCCTCCCCATCATCAGTTCTGAGGGGTCAAGCCAGGCTTCAGCCTCATGCCTTCACGAACAGAGATTTGGGCTCTTTGCCCTCCATTGCAGGCCATTCAGATGGGCAAGTTTGACTTCCAGGCCCATGGAGCGAATAAACAAAATATACACTGTCAGGAATAAGTGCATGAAGAAGAAAAAGAAGTGGGAGGAGAGAGCGAGGGATGGCCAGGAAGGCTCCCTGGAGGAGGTGACTTGAACAGAGACCTGAGTGAAAGGCTGGGGGGTGGGGAGTGGGGCAGGTAACTGTGGAAGGAAACAACGTTGCAAGAACAGAAAGAGCAAGCATGAGAGCCCCAGGCCGGATCCTGGGATGTCTAGGAAACAGTCACACAGTCACGTGAGCACCAGGTGCAGAGAGGTGACCGGGCTCTGTAGGACCTGGAAGTGCACATGCCACTCTCTCACTTTTTTCTGGGGCTGAGGGGGTGGTGGGAACCCAGTGAAAAGTGTTTTGTTTTTTTTGAACGGTTCTATTGAGATACAGTTCGTGAACTGTAGAGTTTGCCCATTTAAAGCATACAAGTCAGTGGCTTTTAGTATATTCATCATCACCGCCGCCAATTCTAGAACATTTTTGTTATGACAGAAAGAAGCCCCAAGCCCCTTAGTCAACGCCCCGAGTCTCCCATTCCCCCTGCAACCTCTGATCTCCTTTCTGTTTGTCTGGATTTACCTGTTCCGGAGAATTCACACGAATGGGGTCCTACGCTCGGTGACCTTTCCTGTCTGGCTTCTTGCTCTCGGCGTGATGTTCTCAAGGTTCATCCATGTTGCAGCGTGTGCTGGGGCTTTGTTCCTTTTCATGGCTGAGTAGTAGTATGGATGGACGCCATTTCGTTCATCCATCCCTTGGCAGACACACTGGAAGGTTTGGAACAGAGGTCAGCTTTGTGACACGGTTGAATGTGGTTTGGAACGCCTGGGAGGGCACTGAGGGGGTAGGAGCCTGGAGGACAGCTGATGAGGCTGAGAGGTCACCCTGGTCTTGGGGACAGGGGACCAGAGGGGCAGGGCCAGGAAAGCTTCTTGGAAGGTGACCTTCCAGCATGTCCCAAAGGAGAGTTTGTCGGCTGACAGGTGGGCGGGGTGGAGACCGCCGTAGAGGAGCAGCAGGTGGGAAAGCTAGAGGCCTGGAGGCCGTGGGATCCATATCGTGGGGTGTCATGGGGCTCCATGCCCTGTGTGCCTGGGGGCCTGGTGCTGGGTGGCCGGAAGCATGGGGTTCTGGCTGGCAAAGCGTCCTATGGAGGCCCGCCCCGAGAGGCGGCCCGGTGGGGAGAGGGGATAAGAACAAGGCTTTGGCACCTAAAGTACCTGGGTTGGCCCGCCAGCTGTGCTGCCTGTGGCTTCAGTCGGGGCAGCTCTGTCTGCCCTCTGAACCTCAGCCTCCCCTTCCATGAAAGGAGCAAGCTGTCCAGGTGCCTCCAGATTTGTTGTCGGGGACTCTGAGACCCCACATGCCCGGTGCCAGATGGGTGCTGCGGAGGCCGTGGGCGCCGCTACCCACGCAGGCAGGCAGAGCCCGCCTCGGATGCAGCTTGGGAAATGGGCTGACAGTGATGTGCCTTTTTTTTTTTTTTTTGCTTTGCTTTGCTTTGCTTTCAGGAATTGACTTTAAAATTAGGACCATAGAGCTCGATGGCAAGAGAATCAAGCTACAGATATGGTAAGCATCGTTTCCGCCGTCAGCCCCTTCGCCCCTGAGCGCTTTGAGCCAGAAGCCCGGGTGCCTCTTTCCCCCTCCCTGTGACCCCAGCCTCCATCTCTTCGTGCCCAGCCGCACCCATCAGGCTTTTCTTCAGAAACCTCAGGGACTGTGCTCTGCTGGTTACTGGGGCCTGGAGTCTGTGTCCCCAGTCTTCTGAGGACAGAGCTGCCGGTCCTGGTTAGCTCAGCAGTCGGATGTGGGCACAGCTGGGTCTGGGCTCCTCAGTGGCCTACTTCCATTGAACTTGGAGAATGCCCTCTGGGCCCGGGCAGTGGCAAAGCCTGCGGAGCAGCGAAAGTCCCCAGCCCAGCATTTCCTCTTTGAGCCCATCAGCTCGCTGAAGGAGGCCAGACTTCATTTCCTCTTCTCTGTCCTGGGAAAGCCCAGGCCTTACTTCTCTAACACACAGACCCGAAACCCCAGAACCAAAAATAAACTGAGGGCCTGGGCCCAACGGTGAGACCCACTTCTATTCCACCGACCTGGGGCCAATTTCTCGTGATACATAAAATTAGAGGCGTAGTGAGTCCCTGTCACTGACGCTGACTGTGATCTGTAGCGCATGGGTGCCAGGAAAGCTGAGCTCAGCTGGTCGGATGGAGGGAGTCCCTCCCTGCAGCCACGTCACTGACAGGGAAGTATGTGCCCTGAGCAGCGTTGAAGAGAAGTCCCGTGTGAGAGGTGGTGCGGTGTCCCGGGCCCAGCTAGCACCTGTGGTGGGAGAGGTGCCCTGCGATGGGCCACAGAGCCACCCGCCCTGCAGCCTGTCTCCCTGACGCCGGCGTCAGAGCGCGGGCATTGCCCTGCTTGCCGAGTGCGTGCCCTCGGCCCCCATGGCATTGGCCTCGGACTGGACTCCAGAGTCCATATCTGGGTGAGGCCTAACGCTTGTCCTTGGGAATCAGGCAGTTTCTGGCTGCCTCTAGAAGTGCCTCCACCTGCCACATGTGGCTCCCAGCAGCCTCAGTGCCCGAGGTCCAAAGTGACACCACGGCAACAGGTAGAAGTTTCACTTTCCTCTTCCCCTCTCTTCCGTCTTCTCTTAGCAATCTCCATGGGGTTAGTGACTTTTGTAACTTTTCTAGACTAGGGCCACGGTTGAGAATAAAATGACTGTTCATAATCACTAATGTCACCTGCTGTTGGCGTCAGAAGGTCAGCAGAGCCCCAAATGAGGCGCTTCTGTGCATCCAGACAGAGAGCCCTCGGCCGGGGAGGAAGCGGGTGCGAGGTCGTGAAAGGAACCCTGGGTCCAGAGACAAAAGACTTGGGTCTCGCCCTGGCTCTGCCACCAATCCGTGAAGTCCCCTTTATCCCAAACACTTTATACCCGCCGTGCCAGGGGCTGGGCTGGGCTGGGCGTGGCTGCCCCGATGAGGGAGGGCTTTCTCCCTGGCCTCCACCAAAACAAGTGTGGAAGTGCTTCCGGGGCCAAGGTTGCCCAGCTCAGCCCTCCTGCCGTGGAGCCAACCCTTTCCAGACCCGTGTGGCCCTAGACTTGCACAGATAATATCTGACTTGGCTCTTTGGTGACCCTGAAACTCTGGGGAGAAGCCCCAGGAACCAGAGGAGTCACGGGGACGCATGGGACATGACTTTACACCCAATGGGCAGGTCCTTAACGCCTCCGAGTCCCCGTTTCCTTCTCTGTAAGAATAGGGAAAATGGAGGTGCGGCCCCACGGCAGGACGGTGAATTAGGAAGTGACCCGTAAGAAATCGGGGTGTCCATCCTGGGTAAACGTCGCTTGTTCCCACTGTACCGAGTATTCGTGTTTGCTGTCACTAGTATCCCTTCTTCTCCTTTAGGGACACAGCTGGTCAGGAACGATTTCGGACGATCACAACCGCCTACTACAGGGGCGCAATGGTACGGATTGGTTTTTGTTTCCTTTTCTCTCTCTCTCTCGCTCTCTCTTTTTTTTTAAGTCAAAATGAACATCACCGTCTTGAATACCAAAGCCTGGATGTTTCTGGGGAGCCCACGCTCGGGCTTCTCAGGGGTCCTTGGTCCCAGGTTAGTTTCAGGAGAAGACGGTGTGCCCCGCCCCCACGTACACCCCCTTCTGCTTTAGAGACAATGCAGGGTTTAAGGAAGCCTAATTCTTCGGGGATGAGGGAAGACCCAGGAAGCCGGTTCTTCCAGGTGAGGTCAGTGAAATTGGAGATGGCATGCCCCAACACTTAGGAGCCCTCACGTGGCCCACGTAGTCTCTCTGGAATCTGCTCCCAGAGACTGGAAGATCATCCAGTAGCTGACTTGCTCTGGGCTGTTGGCCATTATGTTTGTCACCTGGGCCAGAAGCAAAGTGCCAGGACAGGAAGACTTGCTCCTCATCCCTCTAGTACTTCTACCGAGCACCTTCTCTAGGCCAGGCCTGACCTAGATGTAGAGGAGGACCTGGAATGGGCTGCGTTCCTGTCCCTGAGGGCCTTGAGCGGGTCCTGCATGCGTGAGGCCTGTATAGAGCTGAGCGCTCGGGGCCGGAGGGAGAGGGAGGCAGACGCCCTGGGTCACCCTCTGAGCTCCATCTCCTGGCTTGGAAAGTGGAATGGAGAACAGGACTGTGTTCCAGTGAGGATGGATGGCCAGCTGCCCCTTTCCAGCTCCCCCGCACCCCACCCTTCCTAGGGCACACCCCATCCTATAACTGCATGGATGCCTGTTTCCTCCATTAGACCGTAAGCTCCGTGAGGGCAGGGCCCCGTCTTGACACTGCCACATGCCCTGTGCCCGGGACCATGCTGGGTGTGTGGCGAGGGTTCAGGAAGTGCTGGCGGACTGCAGAAGTGAATGGAGGCATTAAGTATTTATAATATCCCACACAGCTTCCGAATCATAGTAGAAACTCAGTCATGTGGGTTGCAACCTTAGCACTCCTCATTAAAATTTATTTACTCATTTTCCTCTCACCTTGCTGTGCTCTGGTGGGGCAGGGGCCTGGGGGATCTGAGGGCCTGGGGGAGCTTCTGCCATGTGGCCTCAGGGGGGCCCCATCCCTGTCTGGCCTGAAAGAGCCCCCCCCCCCACTGCCCCATTCACTGAGCCCCTTCCTGGGCCAGCTCCTGGGCCCAGGTCTTGGCCATTAACCCCGAGCATGTGTGCCGCGGTTACCCCCATTTTACAGATGGGGGACCTGAGGCTCAGCACGGTTTCGCGCCCTGCTTAAGTTCACGCAGACAGTAGATGGCCGGGCCAGTACTGGTTGGCTGCCTCCAGTGCCCACATCCTCGGCCAGCCCCTGGTGACCCTAGGCTGAGCCATTTGTGTGAACCTCTCCAGCCCCAAGGTTTGTGGTTGGCAGTCCTAGATCTGTGCGAACGCACCTGGAAGCTAGCAACCGCATGTGGCTCTTTGCGTTTAAGTTGATTAAAATAAGAAAGCCAGCCTCTCAGGAGCACCAGCTGCAATTTTAGCCACTCCAGAGCCACGTGTGGCCAGTGGTACCCTCACGGGACAGCTCAGAGGACATTGCCACCGTGGAAGCCATCTTCTTCTCCCTGCATAGCATTAGACTCTGGGGTCCCAAATTTGGGCAACATTTGATGTCTGTCGTCCCATCAGGGGCTTACAACCCGATACAGGGAGCTGTGCACGACGAGGGCTGGGAAAATGGTCATTTGGAGCTTCAAGGAGAGTTTCTGGGAGGACCTGGAATAGGGTGATTTCCCCGTTTTCTTGGGACTTCTTTCCTGGTAGAGCTCTACCCGCTGCTCGCACCCTTGGTTGGTGAATATCTGGGACCTTGGAATTTTGAGCCTGTGGTAGCAACTTGCTGTTGGCGGCCAGAGTCCTAGTCCACCAGACGGTCAGTCCCTGGATAGAGAGTGGAAAGGCCTCCGGATCCTGTGGCATTCCCGGCCCCTGATGGCCAGAGGGCAGCTGCTGGGCAGAGAGGCCTCCATGATGCTTAACTTATGGAGTCTGCACGCCAGGGTCTTCTACTCACTCACACGGGCTTCGGCTAGGGCCTGATGGACAGCGCGGCCGCTGAAAGCTCCCGCAAGTGGCCGAAAGTTATCCCGCAAGTGGCCTCTGTTCAGTTTCTCCAAAGAGCCCTGAGCAAGCGCTCCCAGGGGCATTTTTAAGGGGTCCTGTCCATGGCCGTAGTTGGGGCAGGCTACAAGGCTGCTGTGCGTCCCTTCAGGTTCATGGCTGGGATTCAGAATTGTGTGGCTTTCTCGCCCCTTCTTTGAGGTTTTGTCACATGTCCTCCCTGTGATCCCCCCCTCCCACCCCAGCACCCACAGTCCGTGTTCTTTGCAGACTCAGGCAGCCTCAGAGACTTCTTAGCCGGCGCCAGAGGTCATGGGTGCAGGGCTGGGCCCTTGGCGGGAATAGAATAAGCCAGGCCAGGGCAGGACGTCTGGGGCCGTGGGCCTCAGAGGTGGTCCTCAGCATTGCTCGGTCCCTCGGAGGGCCCAAGGAGGTTCCTAACAAGAGCCGGTGTGATCAGCTTCTTCAGAGTTAGTCTTGCCTGGGCTTCAATCTTAAAGGTCTCTTCTGTTTGCCTCAGTTTCCCTTGTATCAAACAAAGATATTTTCCCTGCTCAGTGATGGCAAGATCATGGCCCAGGCGGAGGTGGGTCCACTCTGCAGCTTTCGGGACCCCTGGACTGTCCCCTGGGTGCCCATGCATTGGTTATGGAACCTCAGGGGCCTCAGTGCTACTCAGCCCCATGCTCCAAGCTGCCCCCCCCTTAGGTGGAGCCACTGGAGCGCAGAAGGGTGTCAGCATCAGGCCATCCGGGGTTCGGGCCTCAGCTCTGCCCTTTACTGTCAAATGGGACAGGAGACGGGCCTAGTCATCCCCCCACCTCAGGGTCCTCGTCTGTAGAGTGGGGGTGGTGGCACCCATGTGACCAGGACCTGTGGCTTCACGGAGACCCTACTGTAGTAGGGTCAGACGGGAGGTCATGCTGGAGCCCCCAGAGGTGACTCAGGCAGGGAAGGGGTGGTGAGGGAGGGGGTGGGGGAGGCTGAGCACGGCAGGGGAGGGGCGTGAGGGGGAGCCCAGTGGGCGCTGGGGCCACGGAGCACAGCGTGCAGCGCAGGGAACTGTGGGACATGAGGCTGGGAGGTCAGCAGCGCCTCACGGGCTGCCGGGGCCAGACTCAGGCCGCTGGCACTGGGGGCCTGCAGGGCTCATGTGTAAGCCTGAGCGTGGTGGGAGCTGGTCTGTAGGGTGAAGGGTCACCTTGGAGGCTAGGTAGAAAGGACTAGAGCCTGGGAGAGTAGGGAGGAGCTGGTGCTGCAGTCCAGCGGAAGGAAGGGCCCCAGGGGTGGAGTGGAGGCGGTGAGGGGGAGGGGTGTCCTGCTGGGGTTGGTCCCAGCCACCCCACCTTGCTGGGGGCCTCCCCCCAGCTCGCAGCTTGTCCAGCGAGCCTGTCTGTCTCCCTCTGCTCAGGGCATCATGCTGGTCTATGACATCACCAACGAGAAGTCCTTTGACAACATCCGGAACTGGATTCGGAACATTGAAGAGGTAAGGCTTGTAACCTCTCCCATGGCACAGGAACTTCACACACGTCCTCTTCTCAGTCCCCACCCCAGAGCTGCCTGGTCACGGATGAGGTCACTGAGGCACAGAGACTCCTAGAAGTCACTTGCTAAGAGCCCCGTAGCTAGGGACATACCCGGAATGGAGACTGGAAGCCAGGCAGCTGACCCTGGAGACCTGGGCCTGGCCTCATCACAGGGAGGCCCTGAGAGCCCATTTCCCCAGTGGGGCTGTTGGGTCAGGGCAGCGTCTCAGTTGTGAGAGAAGGGACATCCAAGCTTTTGGTCGCCGAGAGCATTTGGTGCTTTCTAGAAAAGGAGGGTTCTAGAATAGGCATGATCCTTGATTTTGGTGGACGTAGTGGGAAGGCATTTCAGATCTGAGTTTCCACAGAGCAGGGCGTGAGCTGGTCTGAGCTGCCTGCGTTCAGGGCAGCTGCTCTTTGACTGCAGCCTGTCGGGAGGGAGGACCTGGAACCGAGGAGGGAAAGGAAGGCAGCTAGCCCCACCTCCCAGCCCCAAAGCTGGCGTCCTCGCCTTCCAGCTCCCTGTAGAGCTTGCCGCCAAGCCTTCTTGAACGATAGCACTTGCGGCTCTTGATGACTCATCAGATGGGGCTTCAGGTTGGAGGTGCAGCCCGAGGACTTCACCCATCCATAAAGCCATGGCCGAAGGTCCCGTCACCGCTGGCGTCTGTGAGCAGTGGCACCAGGCCGCCTTCCTGACAGCCCCGCATTGGCTGGCTGGAGGCTGGGCCCTGGCAGAGGACGAGGAACCACTCGTGATGGTCTTTATGGAAACTCAACTGTTCCAGCCAAGAGGGGCCCTTGCAGTTAACAGGAAGTTAGGCAGGGAGCAGCGCAGTGTGTCTCACCGAGACCGGGCCTGAGCTACCCAAACAAGGGCCTTTTCCATACCCCAGTCCTTTGGGAAACGCAGACTCTTCCACTAGGGTCTGGGAAAGGTTGGAGGAAGAGTCCCGTTCAGACATTGGGAGGGGGCAGTTGTCGGAGCGCCAGGGGATGGGGAAGCACCCAGGCTGGCTGGCGGGGGGGGGGGGCTCCCCAAACAAGAGTTGCCCATTTCCAGAGCCCAGACAGAGCGAGCTGGAGTGGGGCAGAAGGTCCCAGGACAGCAGCTGGGGCCTCCGGCAGAGGAGCCATAGAGGAAGGGAGGCGGGAAGAAATGGCCCAGCCTTGCTTGCCTCCCGTGGACCAAACCCGCCAGGAGCCCGAGGACGGCCTCGGAGCCTGGGTGACGACACAGCCCATAGAGAAGCTGTCCTCAACAGCCAGAAGGCGCGTGCTTGGTCAGAGTACTAGTCAGAACCTGGACTCTGCTCTCATATTGGCTGTGTGACGTAGGACAGGACAGTCAGCCTCTTTGAGCTGCAGCTTGTCGCTTGTCTGACCTCTCGCCCCCCGTCTGCCCCTCCCCCGCAGCATGCTTCTGCAGACGTCGAAAAGATGATACTCGGGAACAAGTGTGATGTGAACGACAAGAGACAAGTTTCCAAGGAACGGGGAGAAAAGGTAGGCACGGCAGCCGGCTCGGGCCTGGCGCCTCGTGGCCGAGGGACCTCTGGGGTTTTAGGCTTCTCTGCAGGGAGACCTGTTCTGGCCCAAAGGGTCCCCAGCTGCCCGCTGATGGAGTGGGGGAGACTCCTCCACAGCCTTTGTGAGCACACACCGACCCGCCATCCTGGCTTGTGCGAGGCTGAGGGGGTCTGGGACTCGGGACTTCGCCAGGCAGGGCAGGACACGTTGGTTGCACCCACGTGGTGCTTTCCTGGGGAAGGGCAAGTGGGAAGCGCTCACCCGGCTGGGCTTCCGTCTAGAGACTGCAAGCGCGAGGGCTTCTGGGGTCTGCTCCGCGTGCTCCCGTGCGGCGTCTGGTGGGAACCTGTTGAGACCACAGGGAGCAGAGGACAGAGCCGTGGTTTGAGCCAGACCCCCGCCATCGTCCTGCCAGAGACATTTACCCATTGACCACCTACTCTCCACGGGGGGGCTTGAGGGAGCAGCCCAGGAGGTCACATCCCCGGCCTGAGAGCACCCCCCCCAGCTTCCTTGTTCCCCACTCTGTGGTTTGTGGAGTTCAGGGGCACCTGGTGGCTGAGGTGCACGTGTGTGTCCCCCTTCCTCACAGCTGGCCCTGGACTACGGAATCAAGTTCATGGAGACCAGTGCGAAGGCCAACATCAACGTGGAGAACGTGAGTCCTGGCCCCGCGGCACGGACCCCTCCCGGCTGAGGAGCAGGCTGCACCCTCTGGGGAGGCTCTGACCCCAGGGGACTGACCTCAGGCTCCGGGCTGCCTTATCAGCCGGCGGGCCAGGAGGTATTTTTTGGACAGTGCCATGGGCCAGGTCCCTTGGGAGAACCGCCGCCGTGTTGTGTCATCAGCAAGTACGGGCCCCGGCTGGCCACCCAGGGCATTACCTCAGTGGCTCTTGGGCAGCCCTGGGAAGCAGGCACAGTTTTGCAGATGGAGAAACTGAGCCTCGGACAGACCCAGCTGGCTGCCTGGTGCCCAGGCCCAGCTCCAAGTCTGCGCTCTTGGCCGTGCTGCCCTCAGACAGGCCCCGGTCACAGCCCACATGGAGCAGGGAGCCCTGGCCGAGCCTTGGCCCAGGCCACCCTCTCTTCTCCACGGGCATGCCAGCCTCGCAGCTAACCTGCCAACCTCCGTCCCACTGCCCCAGTGATCTTCCCCGTCACTCCTGAGCTCAACCCCAAACACCTGGCACAGAAGGCCCTCCCCAACCAGCCCCAGAACCCTCCATGCCAGGCTACCTGCGCGGCACCCTCCTTGTACCCCCTTCTCCCTCAGGGCCCTGCCCAAGTGAGCCTTCCCCGGGGAAGCCTCTTGTCCCTCAGACCCATAGGCCCACCTTTTTGGGCTTCCTTAGCACCCCGAGTCACCCTCCGCAACAGAACTTTCCACATCAGGTGGCCCCCCAGAGAGGCCTGGTTGAGCCTTCATTGAGCATGGGGAGAGAAACCTTTCACCCGGTACTGGCCCTTCCAGGCCTCCCTGCTGGCAGGGAGATAAAGCTGATGGGGCTAAGAATGGTTTGTCTTTCTTTCTGCCCTCCCCTAACCATCAGAAGCAGGGACAAAAGTAGACAGGACACAGGAGTCGGGGATGGAAAGCTGGGTCCTCCTCCTGGATCCTTCCAGCTCTGTTGGTTAGACACTGGGTGCCTTCAGACAAGTCACTGACCGCTTTGAACCTGAGTGTCCTTTCTGTCCAGTCAAGGGTGTCCCCACGTCCCAGGGGAGGTGGTGGTCCAGCTTGGCGGGAGACGGGGCTGCGCAGGGGACACCCACACCCGGGGACCTGCCATAATGCTGCCCCCCTGCCCGCCCCACGGTCCCACCACTTGTCCTTCACGGGGGCGGCCCGGAACCGACAAGCCCTTCTCTGCCCCCTGTTCTAGGGGCACTAATGACATGCTTATTCCGCAGGCCTTTTTCACTCTTGCCAGAGACATCAAAGCAAAAATGGACAAAAAATTGGTGAGTGTATGTCCTTTTCGAATCCTTGCTCGGGTCCCTGATGGAGCCGCCATCCTTGGCTTCAGGGCTGTGAGGCATCCCCAGGCAGATCCTGCTCGCTGGGGCCCAGCCAGACCCGGTAGGGCAGGGCGTCTCTGGGAAAGGGCAAGGGGTCGCGGGAGAGGTTTGGGCACTCGCACCTGGAGGCACTGCTCTGCTCCATCCTTCCTCCGCGGCTCGGAGCTGCTCCCTGCCCGGTGCCGCCCGCTGAGCACGCGGGCTAGCAGGGAACACAGAGCCCCTTCCGTCCCTCCTGGGAGATGGCACGCATGAGGAGAGAGATCCGGCAGAAAAGCCCCAGGCGGGCCCAGAGCCATGGCCCACCCCGGGATGAGGCCGCCAGCTGGGCTGTGTCTGGCAGCCACTGGCTCTCCGTCTCCATGAGTCCACCCCCTGTAGGTCGGGACAGCTCTGTGACCTTCAGTGCGTCCCAGGGCCCTGGGGCCTCAGAGTGGTCCTGCCTGGATCCCTCCCCATCCACCCTTCTGTTCGTTTTCTGGCTTTCTTATTTCATAGTCCCAGGCACTCCGCATTTCTAGTGCCGCCTTTGGACGTGTCCGCACGCTTGACTATACTTCGGGCACGTTGAGCACCTAAAGGCTGCTGTGAGTCTTGCCCCAGAGCCTCCAGCCCAGTGGCCCCTCTTTCCTGGCCCTTTTCCACCCTTCCTTGTCGGATACAAGAGTGTAAAAGCCATTTGTATGTCACTTGAGTCACATCTGGTCACACACGAGGTCACGGATGACACGAAACACCACTCAGGTAGTTCTCATCTGATTTAAAACGTGCCTTCGCAATTCTCGGGAGCTGTGAACGGGATCATAAGGGATATGATCGATTAGTAGCGGCCCCTTAGCCGAAACAAGAAGCAGTCCACGTATCCAGATACACTGACCGGCAACGGCGTGTCGTTTTCCTATCCTTTCTTTCCTTTTCACTGTGACAGTAAAATTGTGATTCTCAGTGATTCCTCTGACACTTTCCCCCTGGCAGTTACTAATGCTAAGCATCGTGGCGATGCGCTGCTTTCCTTGGCCTGTAGGTGGCGCTGTATGAAGCGTAGTGTGCGGCTCAGTCCCTGGGTTTCCTCTTTCTCTGAACTAAATTGCAAGTCATAGACGGTTAAATTCCTACTCATTTCCTAACACCTTTGTTTATATTCAGAGTCGCAGCCCCGGACCACTTCCTCTCGGCCTTTTCTTTTTAATTGAAATATAATTGACATATAACATCACACAAGTTTGAGATGTATGATACTTAGCTTTAATATGTTTACATTTTGAAATATGATTACTGCGGTAGCATGAGGGAGCACCTTTATTACCTCCCATACTTATCATTCCTCCTTTGTGTTGAGAACAGTTAAGATCGAGTCTCTTAGCAACTCTGGAGTTGATAATACGGTGTAACAGAGTCAACACGGGCCTGTTGACTATAATTGCTGTGCCGTAGGTTAGCTCTCCAGAACGTATTTACCTCCCAGCTGCTAGTTCCTACCTGTCACATCACTGATGCGGCCAGCTCTGCCCACCCCTGTCTTCTCTCTCGGGAGCCTCTTCGAAAGCCAGGCTCTGCCTCGCCCACCCTGCTCCCAGACCCCTGGCGCTCCGCCCAGCTTCCCTGTCGTCTGCTCCAGCCACACTGGCCCTTTCCTGTTCCTTGAACCCCTCAGGTTCCTTTGGACTTTCCCTCCACCTGGGGCACTCCCCTCTTGCGTCAGCATCCTGGGGCTACCGCAGCAAATTCCTGTGACACTCTTAGCCGCATCCACAACACACGCGTGCAGAAGTTCTGGAGTTCACAAGTCGGAAACTGATCTCAGTAGGATAAGACCAAGGTGTCGGCAGGGGTGCCCTCATCCCGGGAGGCCCAAGGGGAGAACTCGCCTCGTCCGGCTCCTGGAGGCCATTCCTTGGCTTGTGAGCCCTTCCTGCGTCTTCCGAGCCAGCCACTCGGCGTCTCTCTGGCCCTGCTTCCTTCGTCCCCACTCTGTCCACCACAGCTGGGAAGTTGCTCTGCTCTTAAATCTCAGGGTTCGATGGGGCCCCCGCCCACCCGCCAGATGGTCCAGGCCGCTCGCCCCATCTCAGCTCAGTCACATGTGCAGAGTCCCCCCGGTCATGTCAGATTTTCTTCTGCACGGGTTCTGCACAGGGACGAGGGCATGGACATCTTGGGGGTGAGCTATTCCACTGACCACGACCCCCGGACCGTCCCTGGCCTCACTTCACGAGGCCTCCGTTCAGACCCCGCCATCAAAACGCTTCTCCACCCTCTGCCTTTCCTGTCTCTCATCACTGGCTGCTCTGGGAAATCGCTGCTTATTTGGTGGCCCGCATGATTGGTCTGCCCTGGGCGGTGCGAGCTCCCCAAGGCTGGACCGTTTGCCCACCGCCGCGTGCCCGGCGCCCACGCGAGGACCTAGCACAGCGTGGGTGGTTACTTGTTGTTGCCTGGTTACTTGAATGAATTCAGGTCTTACTTAAGAGCAGAAAGACGAGAAGGAATTAGTTAAAGAAAAGGGGACCAAATCATCCAAACAGGGCGGAATGGAAGAAAATAGGATCTAAGTTCCCAGGGCAGGCAGGGGCCGGATCACAGGCAGAGGGTTCAAATGCTGGTGGTGACGGATTTAGGGCATTCTCCCTGAGGATGGGGGAGTAGGAGTGGGTCTTGGTATGCATCGAGTGGACAAGATTAGAATTTAGGGCCTACAATACCAGCTGTGGGGTAGAAGGTGGACAAAGGGAGAGGTGGTGAGTCAGAGCCTTGGCTAGGGGACACGGAGACCAGCCCGGTATGAGTGGCATCGTGACCTTGAACCCAACTCCCCTCTCCCCGCCCCCCAATCCCAGAGGGCAGTCTTTCTGCTGCCCCTGGGCTGCCTCACTTCGAGGGACTCAGCACGGTTGGGTAGATGGATTGAGAGAAGGAGGTTGAGATGGGGGCGGGGCGGCAAATGGTGGCAAAGACGTTGAAGGAACGAACGCAGATGTGTGGGTCTGAGAAAAGTGAGTTGTCAGTTGGAAGGGACAGTTGGTTGGCTGGCTGGAAGGTGACCGAGGTCTGACAAATGGGAGGGGCTAGAGGGGTGGACGGACTAGCAGGTGGGTGGGTGGTTGGTTACGAGACGTAGAGCTGATGCTCAGCCATGACCTCAGAAAACCTTTTGCCATTTCAGGAAGGCAACAGTCCCCAAGGGAGCAACCAGGGAGTCAAAATCACGCCAGAGCAGCAGAAGAGGAGCAGCTTTTTCCGATGTGTTCTTCTGTGAGGAGCACTGCCTTACTCTGAGCCTCGCCCAGCCGAGCTGACTGTGCCTGTCCTGAGTGAGGCCCTCACTCAGCCGGGGCCCTCCCCCTCCAACACTCCCTGCCGGGCCGCGGCCCCTGGGCCCACGGCCACCAGACACAATTGAGAAATTGTTTATTTTAGTAACTGTCTGATCTTTTTCAACTCTGGAGATGGAATAAGTTAAGAATTTGCTATTTTTCCCTCGATGTCTGCTGAACGGGCCCTCTCGTCGCGTAACCAGAGAGAAAGACAGAGTTGAGGTGTGGCCGTCGATGTCAGCCAACATGGCGGGCCTCCATCTCCAGGCCTTTAACCCTCATCTCCCTGCGGCACAGCTAAAGCCCCACCGGAAAGCCCGTTCACAGCCCCACCACAGAAGCCAGGCCCCCAGAGGCCAGCGAGGGTTCCGGGGAGGCCCAGGTCCCACAGCCTGAGCGAGGCGACGCACGCCGGGCCCACGAAGCGTCCACCTAGCACATCTGACGCCTACTTTCTCCTCTTTGTCAGTTTTGGACAAGTGACAAAAACCCTTCTTTTTCTCCACGCCCCCCTTCGCAACCGTCAAACCAAACCAAAGGGAAGCACAAATTACGGAAATCCTGAGGAAAGAAGCACGGGGCGGCCCTTCCGGTCCACAGCCAGGTGCTGGTCTGTAGTCCCTCGAGGCCTCGGGCGTGGTCACTGGGCCTCTTGGCTTTTCCCGCCTGAGCACCGAGGGGACGCCACACGGGCCACAGGTGACCCCGAGCGCGCAACCACACACGGGCCACCCGTGCTTGGGGCATCTGCCTCTTGCCCCCCACCAGGCGCCATCCCCCCCCACGCCTCTTCCCTCCCTTTGTCTCCAAATCGGACATCCTTTCTAGCTGAGATTTTTATTTTTCCAGATCTGTAGTGTCATGAAGTGATTCCGTCTTTGATTTCCAGCGGCAGACCCGGGGACTGGGAGGCCGAGCACACCTCTGGCTGGACGGGCCGGGAGCGGGGGGCCGCCCTGGGCACGGGCCGAGACCCCGGCAGCAGACTGAGCGCAGAGCAGTCTGAGTTGGTTTTTAACTGCCGTCACCCGGTTCTGTGGTGACAGCTCTGCCCTCCTGTGGAGACTGTGCAGCCGGGACCAGGTAACCAGGGCGGAGGGGCGTCACCCGGGAGCCTTTCTTTCTCTTTGTGCCCCCCCATCCTCGCGCCCCCGCCCCAAGCTGCTGTCAGTCCAAGCCATTGGCGTAGTTTTTCTTTTGTGAATTAAAACCAACATACCAGCAATAGTCTGCTCTCCCCTGAAATCTCTTTAACATGCTCTGTTTACATCGATAAATGCACTTAAGGAAGACAAACAAATTAAAGCTCATTTTAAAGTTAATGGGTTTTTTTGTTTTTTACAGTTTATCTTATTTCTTGGTTTTAATTTCATCTATAAAGTTAGAGATTGGACCAGATTCAAGTTAACGGATTTTTATGTCCACGTGTTCCCTGGAAGTACACGGGATGGCCAGGGGTTGGGTCAGGGGTCCTCAGGAGGCCTGTTATTTAAAGCACAGGCCCAGCCAGCGGGGCCTCCGGACCTGTTCCACTTTTGGGTGCCTGGACTCTCGTCTGCTCCTCAAGGTGTACCGGGTTCGCTCCTACCCCAGGTCTAGAAGGGATCAAAGCGCGGGAGGTCGGTTACCCCGCGCTCTGAGGAGAGGAGACCGTGATCAAGACTGACTTAGAAGAAGCAGCTTCCCGACCCCCAGCTCTGCCCTCACCCCCCCCCCACCCCAGGGAGAACAGAGAGGTGTAGGCACAGCCTACACTGCGTCCCTGTTGAACCTGCCTGATCAACATGGGACCCCATCATGCCCCCGCCGTTCTCTCACCTGGATCCCTGCTGGCACCCGTTGTGCCAAGTCGAGTGCTGGGTTCCGAGCCCCTGCCCTCCCCCCAGCACAGCCGTAGGCTGAGCCCCAGTCCCCTCCTTGGTAAGGCGGGCAGGGGCCAGCAAGCTGGCACCTCTCGGACTAGGATGAACACCCAGTAAGCACAGAGATGAGCTGCCGTCCACATCGCTCATCGTCCCCGTTGTTAGCATCACTGTCTTGTGCCCCAACAGGAAAACACTCCTCCCTTCACATCTTGTCTCTACAGGGCCCAAGTCCTATAAACGGCTCTCGGCTCTGAGCTGGAAGCGTTGGCCCCAGGAGGCCCCAATTTTGTCCCCGTTGCTCCCAACCAGCTCAGGCTGGGGTCCTTGAACTCCTCAGGCCCCTCTTAGACCCAGCCTTTTCCTCCGAGGGTCATAGGACTTCGATGCGGTGGCACGCAGGGAAGTGGCTCCTCGGGTCCCGTCCCCTTGAACTGGGAGAGGTGACACCTCTACTTTTTTTTTTTTTCCTCATCTTTACGGAGATGTAATTCACACACGGAATAATCCACCCACCGAAGTGCAATTAATAAGGTCTTCAGTGTATTCGCCGAGTCGCACCACCGTCCCCACGGTCCATTTCAGAATGTTTTCGTCATCCCTCCCCCATGAGCTGTCACACCTCATGCCCCCCCCCCCCCGACTCCCCCCACACACACAGCCATTAGTCTCTCTGTCTCTGCATTTGTCTGTTCTTGGCTTTGTGTGTAAATGAGAC
>CM052799.1:9283472-9301156 GCA_028533885.1 Nasua narica
GTAACCCCAACTTTGCCTTCCACTTTCCCTTGATGCCACTGCATACCCTGGGTGGGGAGACTACTTCGTCCAGCTGACTTTGGGAATGTCGTAGTGCTCCGTGAGGGTGTCCAGGTGTCTGTTGAAGTCCTGGGAAAAGCCGAGAAGAAAACCTACATCAGCACAGCCTCAGGCAGGGCACCAGTGCTGTGCGGCACTGCCCACTCCCACTTCTCCACATCCTGCCTCTCCTCAGTGAGCCCCCTCCTCTCCAAGTCACTGGGCCCTGAACCCTGGGCTCATCCTTAAATGACCCTGGGGAGGTGTCGCTTCTGTTGGGTACCCTCCCTCCACCCCAGCACTCCAATGGCTCCCTCTGCCAGGCTCCCAGCCTCTGGACCCAGCTGGTACCCTGCATAGCCTGGTCTTCCCCACTGGCCATGTAACTTACCTCCACTCTCTGCTTGTGGGTTTTGGATGCCTTCTTTAGGATCCTTTCCATTTGCTGAAGAGAGGAGAGAAATGGAGGTGAGTTCCCACACTTGAAACAGCCCAGGCCAGCGTGGGGTGGAAGATGGGAGCCCCCACCAGCTTGGCTCTCACAGCTAGCACAGCTTGTACATCCTGTAACTCTACTCAGGCTGGTCCGACAGGGATGCCTGGCCCCCAACATGTCCTACCCGGGAACCCCGGTTGACTGCCCTTCAGTAAGTGTCAAGGAATGTACTAGCACTGACTTGAGCAGACTCTGCTGGGAACTGTATGTGTGCTTCCTGCATCCCTGGGCAACTGACTGCATGCCCATTTTGCAGAAAAAGAAAGTTTCAGATGGGGTTTGAAGAAGGATGAAGAATGAGGACGGTGAAGGGCCTCAAGGGAGCTCAAGGGAGCAGGTGCTGCTGACAGAGTGCCACGAGCGCTCCAAGATCCAGATCACCCTGATGAGTGTGACTGTGGAATGTGTCTCCTGTAGCACCACGACCTGCCCCACTCCTCATTGCCAACACCGGATGGGACCTCCTAAGAGCTAAGAGCACGGGACACAGAGCCTGACAAACCTGGGGCTGCACCTGGCTCTACGTTTCCTGACTGGGTGACTACGGTCGACCATGGTGCCCTCCTCCTCCCTGTGACCCATGCTGCCTGGTATTGGTGCCCTAGTGCAGTTCTCTGCCACAATGACTCTGGGCTGGCCCCGTGACTCAGTTTACTTAACAGAATGCAGTGCCAGTGCTGGGCCAAACATGTAAGATCTGGCAGCCTTTGTGTGTTCTCGGAAGCCAGCCACCATGCAGGAATTCTGATGGCCTCAGTGGAGAGAAAGGACCTGGAGGATAAGATGACACGTGGGGAGAGAGAGAGGCCATGGGAGGAGCAACAAGGCATCAGACATGTGACGGTGAAGCTCCATCTTGGATATTCCAGCCCGTTGGGCCTCCAACCCCAGTTGGCATCTGACTGCATAGATTCCAAGTGAGGCAAGCAGGAGAACTACCCAGGTGAGCCGAGCCAACCCACAGGAGAAGCCGGTGTCAGCCACCACCTGGCTGCTCCCTCCTGTCCCTCGTCTCATTTGCTGCCCCATCTGCCTCTGCGTCCAGTTGGCTCCCCCCTGGCTAACCTGCTTTCCCATCCCTGCCTCTCTTCCTGCTGCTGTGAGCCCCTGTGAGGCCTGTGCGTCCTCACAAGAGGCCACAATGACCTGGCCAGCTGTCACCAATGCCAGGCACTCGGTAGGGCTCTGCCTGCCTTCTCGCCACTTCATGTACCAAGTTCACAGGGTGTCTTGGGTGCTGTTACCACTCCCACTTCACAGATAGAGAAAATGAGGAGCAGCCTTCACAGTGGGTGATGGGCCTGGAGATGGGCTCCAACCCTTCAGGCTGGGGCCCTGCCCCATGGGCCCTCCTTGCAAGAACTATCCAGCCTTCATGCTCACTACGCTCAATCAAACACCTACAAGGGAATCCGTGTTTCCCAATTCCACCGACCTTTGCCCAGATTTTCTCCCATCTCTCTCCTGGTTCAAAAAACTCCCCTTGACCTTCCACCACCCTCCAGCTACAGGCTCACTTCTGTTCCTCTTGATAGATCTCCCAAGAGTTATTTCTGGGTCTTGTCTTCACGTCTGCCTTTCCTCACCCTCCCCATGATCCCCTCTAATCAGCCACTCTTCCTCCTTGTTCCAAATGCCGACTAAGGGCTCTCGGTACTCACTCCACAAGACCCGTGGCAGCATGACACTGTCGATCACTTCCTCCTTCTTAAAACACTTTCTCCACTCAGATCCTAAGGACACACTTCTGGTTTTCCTCCTTCCCATGATCCTTTGCAACTTCAGATCCTAGACCTCATCTCTGTCCCTGTGCCTCCTCAGAAGATCTCATCCAGTCCCACGGCAATTCCAGAATGTTTGCGGGAGAGGCCCAGACCTCTCCTCCAAACTGGGGATTCAGATCTCAAACCGTTCACGAGAATCCTTCATTTGAATTTCTAACAGCCATTCAACATTCGAGTATTCTCTAAAACCAAGGTCTTGATTCCCCACTCGAGAAGCCTGCTCTACCTGCTGTCCTTCCTACTGCAGTAAATAGCACCTTCATTTACCCAGTATCTCCCACCAAATATCTTGGTCATTCTTCGTGTCCCAGTCCACACCCAATCCATCACCTAATTCTGCTGTTCTTGCTCCAAAATCAATCCCAAACCTGACACTTTCCATTGCTTCCACTATTACTGTCCTATTCTGTTACTAGTCACCTGATGGTTACTCTCCCACACAGCGTTTTCACTCCAGGAGTAACATCCCAGCCCAGCCTGGGACTATAACCTCAGGGAAGGAACTTAAGTGCATTCACTTGTTAAATTTTCACCACATACCTGTTAGTTAAGGACGTCAGCCCCACTTTACAGGCGAAGAAAACGAGGCGTGGGATGTTAACCAACCTGCCCAGAGTTATACGACCACCAAGAAGCAGCAGAGACAGAATAGAACCCAGGTCAGTCTTTGTCAAGGCCAGTGAGTCTCACCTTTTTTTTTTTTAAATGACTCAGTTAAGCCTGAGAGTTATGAGGTGACATCTTTCTGATGTCACTGGACCAAATCAGCCAGATCAGGGTCAGGTTTCTCAGCCTGGACACTTGACATTTGGGGCCAGATCATTTTTGCTGTGGGGGGTGCTGTCTTGATTACTGTAGGAAGTTGAGCAGCATCGCGGGTCTCATCCCACTAAATGCCAGTAGCACTACTTCCCACCGCCACCAGCACACCCTAAAGTTTTAACAAACAGAAATGTCCTCAACCACTGCCAAATGTCTTCATGGGAGCAGACGTAGGATACAAATACAACCTATTTGAATCTGCCAAACAAAGTCATTATGGAAACAGACTTTGTGGAAACTTATAGCCAGGAGCATCACCATTTAATATCAACAGCTAACATCAACGGAGCACTGATTTTTTTTGCCAGACCGAGTGCCAAATGCTTTATCCGCATGACTTTATCTAAAGTTCCCATCCCTTTTAGGAGAAAGCACTATCCTGATCCTTATAGACAAGTAAACTGAGGCAGAAAGAAGATGAGTCATTAGCCCTGCCACTGGGCAAATGAGAAACTGCGCTGGAATCCAAATTCAGTCCCCAGCTCTGGCCTTTCGACGCCTGATCTAGCTTTCTCCTCTGTCGTCCACTCTGACCAGAGGCGCTTCCTGTCCTTGGAGCTCTCCGACCGTGGACTCGTCCTCACCTACGTAGCATCTTCCCGGAATCAAGGTCTCTCTGACCGCTTACCACCCCTTCGAGACACCCGGAGCTGACCCCAATTTCGAGTCGTCCGGCCCTGCCTCTCCATCCACCTCCGAAGACCCAGACCTGCTGCGCCGAGCATCTCCAGCTTCCCCACTGGCCTTACCCGCTTCTCCTGCATCTTCTCGAAGGCCGCCTGGGCCGGGGTTCTCTTGTCCAGGCCGCGCCGCTTCTCCTCCTCGTTCTTTTTGCTTGTTCCCATCGCTTCCAGGAGTTTCGCCTTGTCTTTGTCCTTCTTTTTCTTCTTCCTGGGAGGGGAGAAGCGGGGAGAGAAGGTGAAGGCGGATCAGGGAGAAAGAGCTCGGGGAATCTAGAAGAGGCTTAAGGGAACAGAAGACAAGCTTCTGAGGGGCTCTCGGGGACTCACCGCTTGGTGACGCCAAGCTCTGCAACACCTTTTAGTTTCAGGGGCCCCTTTTGAACCTGCTCGTAGGCCGCCATGATACTGCTCGCGGTTCTGTAGGTAAACTGCCACACTTCCTGTTTGAGTACGCCCTTTACGTCCGAATGCCCGCCTCACTTCGTCTTGATTGGTTGAGCTCGGAGATGCGCCTGCGCTCTTGGCATCCGGGGCTGGACCACACTTTCCGGTTGTAGGTGGGGCCTAGAGAGTCCTAGCGGACCTCATCCTTTGCAGCCAGTCTCCTGCCACACTTCCGGCTTGACGCCTACTTTGGGTTTCTCCATCCTTGGACGCTGTGGATCTGGGAAGCTCCTTCGAGAGGCCTCCTATTTCCTTCTTCTTTTTTTTTTTTTTTTTAAGATTTTTTCTTTGAGAGAGCGAGAGCACACGCTAATGGCTAGTGGGGGAAGGGGCGGAGGGAGAGGGTCAAGCTCACCTCACACTTAGCGGGGAGCCCAAAGTGGGTCTTGATTTCAGGACTCTTAAGATCTTAACCTGAGCTGAAATAGAGAGTCGAATGTGCAACCATTTGAGCCACCCAGGTGCCCCGAAATCCCCATTTCCTAAAGGGCAGTGGTCTTTTGAGTGCGCATGAATGTTACGTTCTCTTTTATTGCTGTATTTTGAAAGCTGTTTTGTTTTTAAGATTTTATTTTTAAGTAACCTTTACACCCGCACTGCAGCTTGAACTCACAACCCCAAGATCAAGAGTCTTATGTTCTACTGTCTGAGCCAGCTAGGCACTCCTGAGAGTTTAATAGATAACCTAATTTTGTAAACCTAATCAGCACTTACTAGTGTTTTCAGGTCTTGGTGAATGATGGTATTATGTGAAATACATGTCAATTGCATTTGAAAAAAATATATAAATATATTCTATTGAAGTATAATTTATAAACAGTAAAATGCACTCATTTAATTGTATGTTTTAATGAATATTGTCATGTTTACACAGCTATGTAATCACCTCCACAATCAAGATCTAGAACATTCCATCACCACAGTCCTTTGTTTCCCTTCCCAGTTAACCACCCTCCGACCCCACTGTTCTCCCCAGTCAACTTTGAACCTGTTTTCTCTCACTGTAGATTAGATTTGATTTTTGTAAAAGTTTCATATACACGGAATTATACTATATGCATGGAATTATATATAATCTTTTGAGTTAGAGTTCTTTCAATGAGCATAATGTGTTTGAAATTCTTTTTTTTTTAAGTTTTTTTTTTTTTTTTTTGAGAGAGAGAGCATGCTATTGAGAGAGAGAGCGATGTGGAGCCCAATGCTTTGCAAGGCATTAACCAACTGAGCCACTCAGGCACTCCCCTCTTTCTGGTTATAAAAGTACTCTATTTGTATTGCTGAGTATTATTCCATTGTATACATATATTCAATTTTTTTTAATCCACTTACCTGTAGATGGACACCTGGGTTTCTTACAGTTTGGAGCCCTAATGAAGAGCTGTTGTGAACATCAGTCTATAAATCTTTGTATGGACCTAAATTTCATTTCTCTTCGGCTCATTTCTGACGCCTTCATTATTGAAGTAGAATAGTAGCAAGGTTTGGTTTTTCTCATAAAATGTTGAGTCTCGGCCACTTTGTTTGAGGGTTTGATAAAAGAAAATAGTTGCAGAGGATGTACTGAAAACCGTGATCTAGCAGAGCCACACTTGGGGCTCCAATGAGTTGGGTTTTTTCATTCCCTGATATCATAAGTGATTTGCTTATTGAAGAAGCAGAACTACTGTCAACTGAAACATTCCTGTTTTTCTTTCCTTCCTTCCTTTTCAGCATTGTATTTCTCAGTGTGGGTCATCTTCCTCTGGCCCTGGATGAAAATGCTGTCAGGCCTTTTAGCTTTTCTCTCATTGTTTATGTGATATACAGTACTAGTGTCACTTTAAGTAGTACATAGTTCTCAGTTCAATATGTGGAAGGTCTGGAACTTGATTTGGAAAGAGTAGTCTCTCCTTTTCCTTAGCCGGGACTAATACACATTAAAAAAAATAAGGCATCAGGCCCCAAATGCCTTATGCGAATCCCCACATCACCAAACGGAGACTTAACTTCATTACAGTTTGGCTCTTGAAATGAAGTCTTCCAATCAGGAATTCTCTGATCAGCACTAAGGAGGTAATCTGCCTGACAGGGTCATGGGATTGAGCCCCGAGTCTGGCTTTGCACTGAACATGGAGTCTGCTTGGGATAGTCTCTCTTCCTCTGCTCCTCCTCCTCCTCCTCTCTCTCAAATAAATAAATAAATAAAATGGGATTTTATTCTATCCTTGCTTTGTTACTGAGCTTCTCCCCATCAGAATGTTGTGACTGCTTTTGTGTGTTGGGTTAATACCAAGCGAAACAGAGACTCCAAATCCCCCCTAATCCTCTGCTGACATTAAAAACACACACCTATATACATGCAGATGCCCCATGTGAGACAACCACACCGTATGGAAAAGGTTGAAAGGAAAAAGAAAACAAGTAGAAACTTCCCTGCCTACCTCTTTCCAAAATGATTAGCAATTTCATTTTTCTATTTTTCAGCACAAAAGTGTGTATGCCAACATCTGCATATCTGTGCAATGTTCTTTTGTTTCCGTCCTCAGTTTTTCATTTAGCAAAATGTCTTTTTTTTTTTTTAAGATTTAAAAAATTTATTTTAGAGAGAGTGAGCTGGAGTGCGAGTGGGGGGAGGGGCAGAGGGAGAGAGAGCCCAGAGCCCAGTGTAGGCTCTGACATTATCAAAATGTCTTGAAGCTCTTTACAAGGCCCCAGCTACCTCCATTCACCTTCCTCAGAGGCTGGTTGTTCTGAAGCTAAGTGAGGTCCTCCCTCAACCCCATCTACCTGCTCGCAATCTCAGCTCACTTTTGCAATGGCCTGAATCCGTAGCATTGTGTGCTACTACACTACGTAATCCAAGATTATGTACATTTGTGCGTTTTCATTTAGACCGCTATTGCCCAAATTGTGCCAAAGACTTGAGGGAGCGCGGAGGAGGGAGAAGCAAACCTCCAGGAGTCAGGCCAAAGGAGGGCTCAGGGCCTGACATTTCCGATTCTACCTGCAGGGGGCAGCAAGCGACTGCCCAATTCTCCAGCCATAACCTCAACCCTTAGTGTTCAGGAATTGGAAGAGAGCGCCAGAGGGAATGGGTTTCCTGGTGCTGCCCGCTGGTACAGACTTGCTGGTGGGGGATCCTTGACAGAATCAGCTCCTCAGGGAAGAATAGGACAGACTCAGCTGGGGAAATCTGTTCTCCCCCGGCCAACCTAGCAGGTCTGAAGCTCCTCTCTGGCACGTCCAAAGTTGTGCACCCTCCAGGAAGTGGCTTGATCTCTCTGACCTTCTCTTTCCTCTTTTATAAAACGACGCTGCTGCTGCTACTAGCAACAGCTAATACTTCCCTTGGATTTACATGGATCATCTCATTTACTACCAAAGTCACCCTGTTACACAAACCATCCTGGTTTTACAGGTAGGGAAGCTGAGGCACAAACTGTAATCCAACCTATGCTGATTGTTTCAGCCTTGCTTTTGTCACCACAGCATGAGGCCATCCATTGTAAGAGAGTCACTATTTTATAAACCTCTATGACAGCATTTCTCAACCTTTTTTTTTTTCATTACCATTCCCTAAAGAGAACAGCCCCTGAAGAGAACTCAATTCAAATCAATTTAAGGAGGGAAGTTCAGTATCAATGCTGAAGTTTTTGCCAAGGATTGAGCTTTGGAGGGCCCCAAACCATTGAAATATCTAGGGTTTTTGCATCCCCTCCTCCCGGAACCGATTTTCACCACCTTAGGAGCAATATTGCCCCCATTGATAATTAATGTTCTAAGGGAGGATTTGTGCCAAATTCCTGTGCTTTTGCTCACTTAAAATTTTTTTATTTCCTATCCACTTAAAGAGTCACGAGATTTAAATACACAGAGATTTTTTTAATATATTATTCTTGCGTATACATACCAAGAAAATGCAATAAATCAGCCAAGGTTTTCTAAGTGTCTTCAGACCCACTTACAACTCATCGAAACCACTGTCCAACTGTAAGTATCCACACCGGTGCTTTATCACACAATATTGCCCTCTGTGCCATCAAGGGCCCTGAAAAGGAGCATTTCCTTTAACACAATCTGCATTGTTTCCAAAGAATACAGTATGGAAACGGAAAGCAGTTACTCAAGGGTGGAAAAACATGGCAAATGCCACCTTAACTCAAGAGATCGAGGTCAACATTGTCAGTGACGTCATATAGCTCTCAAGTAACCCCAGGTATGATGTGATGAGGAGAACATCTCACCTCTGAGGTCTTCCCCCCAAAACCCATAAACTCAGTCCAGTCATGACAAAATACCAGATAACACAAATGAAAATGAGGGATATCCAAAAAGTACCTGACTGGTGCTCTTCAGGACTAAAAAGGTCATGAAAAAAAAAAAAAAGACCAAAAAATTCGAAACCAAATAAAACAAAACAGACTGAAGATCAGGAGCCTAAGATCCTAAGTGCAATGTGGGATCCTGACACGGAAGAAAGGACGTGACTGCATACATACACCCATGTTCATAACAGCGTTGTTCACAATAACCAAAAGGTGGAAAGACACCAAATGTCCATTGATAGGTGAATGAATAAACAAAATGTGATCTATCCAGACAATTGAATATTAGTCTTAAAAAGGAAAGAAAATCTGACATGCTACAGTGTGGATGAACCTGGAAGGCATGCTGAGTGAAAGAAGCCAGACACAAAAAGGACAAATACCATTTACATGAGGTTTCCAGAATAGGCAAATTCACAGAAACAGAAAGTGGGATGGTGAGTTCCAGGAACTGAGGGAGGGGAGACTGGGGAGCTGTTTAATGGGGACAGAGTTCCAGTTCTTCAAGATGAAAAGAGGTCTGGGGACAGATGGTGACAGCTGCCCAACAGTGTGAATGTATTCCATCCCACTGAGCTGTGCACTTAAAAATGGTCAAAATGGGGGTGCCTGGGTGGCTCAGTGGGTTGAGGCCTCTGCCTTCGGCTCAGGTCATGATCTCAGGGTCCTGGGATCCAGCCCCGCATTGGGCTCTCTGCTCAGCAGGGAGCCTGCTTCCCCCTCTTTCTCTGCCTGACTCTGCCTACTTGTGATCTCTCTCCTTTCTGTCAAATAAATAAATAAAATCTTTTAAAAAATGGTCAAAATGAGGGGCACCTGGGTGGCTCAGATGGTTAAGCATCTGCCTTTGGCTGGGGTCATGATCCCGGGGTCCCGGGATAGGACCCACATTGAGCTCCCTGCTTGACAAGGAGTCTGCTTCTCCCTCTCACTCTGCCTGCTGCTCCCCCTGCTTGTGCTCTCTCTGTCTCTCAAATGAATTTCTTAAAATGGTAAATGTTATGTGTATTTTGCCATGATTTTCCCTCAATGGTAACATCTTACAAAACTCTAGTGCAATTTCACAACCGGGACATTGGTATTACTATAGGCAAGATACAGAACAGTCCATTATCACCAAGATCCCTCTTTTTTTTTTTTTTTAAAGATTTTATTTATTTATTTATTAGGAAAGAGAGAGTGAGAGAAGGTCAGAGTGAGAAGCGGACTCCCCATGGAGCTGGGAGCCCGATGTGGGACTCGATCCCGGGACTCCCGGATCATGACCTGAGCTGAAGGCAGTCGCTCAACCAACTGCGCCACCCAGGGGCCCACCAAGATCCCTCTTGATGCACTTGATCTACACCTCCCCCCCCCCCTCCCCGCTCCATCCCTGCACACTGGCAGCTAGCAACCTGTTCTCATTCCTATAATTTTGTCACTTAAGAACACTATGTAGATAGAATCACACAGTATGTAACATTTTAGGATTGGCTTCTCTCCCCACACTCAGCATAATTCTCCAGAGATTCATCCAAGTTGTCAGGTGTATCCCTTTTATTTCTGAGTAGCGTTCCACAGTATGGATGGACCAGTTTGCTTAACCATTCATCTGTTGAAAGATATATGGGTTGTTTCCTGTTTGGGGCTATTTTGAATAAAAGATCCATTGCAGGTTTTTGTATGAAGATAAGTTTTCATTTCTCTGGGATTGTCCGAGAGGGCAAGTGCTGGGTCATATGGTGGTTACAGTTTTGTTTTTATTGTATTTTATTGTAGTAAGAGCACTCAGGGTGAGCTCTAACCTCTTCATAAATTTTTAAGTGTACAAAGTATTATCATTGGCTATAGGTATAATGTCCAGTAGACCTCTGGAGCTTATTCATCTTGCTTGATGAATCTTGCTTCCTGCCTGTTGGCTAGTAAGCCCCATTCCCCCTTTCCCCCAGCCCCTGCGAACCACCTTTCTACTTTCTCCTCATGTAAGTGTAATCCCACAGTATTTGTCTTTCTGTGACTGGCTAATTTCACTGAGCAAATGCACTCAAAGGTCATCCATGTTGTTACATATTACACAATTTCCTTCTTTTTTCCATTGTGGGTTTATGCCCTATTTTCTTTATCCTTTCATCCATCCATTTAGGTTGTTTCCATATCTTGGCTATTGTGAATAATGCTGCAGTGAACGTAAGAGTGTTAATACCTCTTTTGAGATCCTGATTTCTGGATATATACTGGCTCCTATGGGAGATCTATTTTTAATTTTTCGAGGCACCTCCATACTGGTTTCCATAGCAGATGCAACATCTTGCATTCCCACTCACAATGCGCAGGGTTGCCATTTCTCTACACCCTCATCAACACTTGCCAGCTTTTGTTTTTTTGATAATAGCCATCCAGACAGTGACTTCTCATTGTCCTTTTGATCTGTTTTCCCCTGATGATTATTGAAGCGCCATATTGTCATTATGATTCTAAGTTCTCCATCCTATATTACAAGGGGATGTTGCTGCCCATTATTTATCATAATAAAGCTGGAATTTATCCTTACAAAGATAAAATTAATTTATTTATGACATCAAAAATTATTTCTTGGAAATGCAAAAAAGAAAAAAAAATCCCACGATTGGAGCTGGGTGTCAGACTTGAGCAGCAGCTTAGTAATTGTCATTAGTGCTTGGTGAGCTCCAACACAGAACCACCCTCCTGCCCTCCTCCAACTGTATCAAACTTGCTCCAACCTCAGGGCCTTTGCACCTGCTCTTTCCACTGTCAAGGACTGCCTTCCCACTCATGATGCCCTCAATTCCCCCCATTCACTACTCAAATATAAGCAGGACCTAGGACAGTGCCTGACACACATTAAGTGCTCAATATCTAATTGTTTATGGGTGGGGAGGCACATAACCAAATCACAGAGTGCCTGATGGGGTCAGGCCGAGGAATCTGGACTTCAGCCATGAGGCACTGGGGAGTAAGGAGGTCTTTGCTAATTTGTTTTCATTTAAAAATGAAATGTTTTTTTTTAAAATGTTTCCATTTTTAAAAATGCTTTTGCATACAAAAACTCACCCTTTTTGGTGTATAGTTCTATGAGTTTTGATCAATGAATACAGCCATGTAACCAACACTACAATCAAAATATAGAACTGTTTCATCACCCCTAAGTTTCCCTTGTTCCCCCACCTGCAGCCCCTGGCAACCATTGATCTGTTTTCTGTCCCCGTAGTTTTGCCCTTTTGAGTATGTCATACTAATGGAATCATCCAGCAGGTAGCCTCTTGAGTCTGGCTTCTTTCATTTAACATAATGCATCTTAGGTTCATTCATTCTGTGTATATCTGTAGTTAATTCCGTTTTATGGCTGAGCAGTAGTCTCTTGTATGTACGGACTCCAGTTTGTTTAAACATTTTGCAGGTGAAGAATATTTGTGTTGTTTCCAGTTTTTAGTCATTATGCACAAAGTCGCTACCACTCTTCATGTGCAGATTTTTTTTTAAAGATTTTATTTATTTATTTGAGAGAGAGAGAGAGAGAGAGAGAGAGGGAGAGCATGAGAGAGAAGGTCAGAGGGAGAAGCAGACTCCCTGTGGAGCCGGGAGCCCAATGTGGGACTCGATCCCGGGATTCCGGGATCATGACCTGAGCTGAAGGCAGTCACTTAACCAACTGAGCCACCCAGGTGCCCCTGTCCAGATATTTTTAAAAACAGATATAATTCACACATCATACAAGTCACCCTTTGGGGTGTGCGGTTTGGTGAGATTTATCCCCTTCACAGAGTTGTATAACCATCCCCACTGTCTAGTTCCAGAACATTCTTATCCCTCCAGAAGGAAACCCCACCCCCTTGAGCAGTCAATCCCCCACCCCCCAGCCCCTCAGCAACCACTAAATGCTCTTGCCACTTCCGAACGTTTCATATACACGGGATCACACACTGCGTGCCCTTTTGTATCTGACTGCTTTCACACAGCATGGTGTTTTCAAGGCCCATCCACGTTGTGGCGAGCATCAGTGCTTCGCTCCTTTTATATGACTGGATAGTATTCCATTGTATAAATGGACATGATTTCTTTATCCATTCATCCATCTATGAACATCTGGGTAATTTTCTACTTTGGGGCTATTGTGAATAATGCTGGTATGGACATTCCTATACAAGTCTTTATGGGAACATATATTTTCCATACTCTCCACCTTGGAGTGAACATTGCTGGGGCATATGGTAACTCTATGTTTAACTTTATAAAGAACGGCCAAACTGTTTTCTGAAGCAGTGGCACCATTTTACGTTCCCACCAGCAGTGTATGTGCATTCTAGTATCTCCACATCCTGGCCAACAACTTGCTATTGTTTGTCTTTTTTGTTATGATCCTGGGGTCCTGGGCTCGAGCCCCACATCGGGCTCTCTGCTCAGTGGGGAGTCTGCTTCTCCCTCTCTCTGCCTTTCCCCAAACTCGTGCCCTCTCTCTCTCTCTCAAATAAATAAATAAGATCTTTAAAAAAAAAAAAAAAGGTTTGGGCGCCTGGGTGGCTCAGTTGGTTGAGCGGCTGCCTTTGGCTCGGGTCGTGGTCCTTGAGTTCCGGGATCGAGTCCCGCATCGGGCTCCCGGCTCTACGGGGGGTCTGCTTCTTCCTCTGACCTTCTCTCCTCTCATGCTCTCTCTCGCTTTCTCTGTCTCTCAAATGGATAAATAAAATCTTAAAAAAAAAAAAAAGGTTTGTTTGAGAGAACGAAAGAACAAGAACGAGAAGGGCAGAGGGAGAGAGAATCTCAAGCCGACTCTGTGCTGAGCATGGAGCTGGACATGGGGTTCAACCTCATGACCCGAGCTGAAACCAAGAGTCAGAGGCTTAACTAACTGTGCGACCCAGGTGCCCCTATAGGAAAGTTCTGCTCCATTTTCCAGAGTGGCTGAACTATCTTGCACCACCACCAGCAATTAATAAGAGTTCCAGTTGCCTCACATCCTCTCCAAAACTTGATATTGTCAGGTTTTTTTTTTTTTCTTTTAAATCATCCTAAGGGGGTCTTTAAAGCCTGATCATAGTCACATTCTACAAGATGGCTTCACACACTGGGGCAGAGGAAGAGTTGATGAGACTGGGAGGAGCGTGATGGTCCAGGCCAGAGAGAGTGGGAATGAAGGAAGGGGAAGGTCCAAGAGCGTTTCAGGGGGGCTGGGGTGTGGCAGTAGAAAAAGCTGAGCAGGAGAAGAAAGTGGAGAGACAGGAGAGACCCAGAGGAAGAAGAGCATGGAGAACCAGGTTAAGGACTTTTGACCCCCAGGTGTTCTGCGCAAAAGGATTCTGGGTCTTAATAATGTTGGCAGCTGCTACATTGTATCTCCCCATTGAGGATGCATGGTGAACATTAGCATGCTAAAGGCTCTGAAAAGTCCTGCAATAAAGAATTCTGTTTGGTATTATTTAACCGACCGTTCTCTACACCTTGGATTACTTTTCTTAAGCTATAACATCATCATCATCATCTTCAATAAACATCTGAGGACCTCTTTAGCTTGTTCGCCCAGTTATTATGCTCCCAGTGTCTAAAACTGGCTTAAACCCAATGGTTAAAAAACTTTTCTTTGGTTGCATTAATGATCTCATTAGATCTTCAGGATGACTTGATGAGTTAGGTACTAATATAACTTCCATCTTACAAATGAGGCTTGCAGAGGTCAGGTGACCTATCTAAAGCACATAGCTAGTGGGCGAAAAGCTGGTATTTGAGCTGGGATCTGCTTGCCGTCTCTCCATCACCCTGCCTGTCTCTGGAAGGGGCCCCGTATCCCCAGCCTCACCCAGTCATGGCGGATGTGGTCTGCTGCTCTGGGACCTCCTGCAGCCCGTCTTGTCCTGGTGGCCACGGACGTACTCGGACTGTTGCCCAGACAGCTCAGCTGTAACTCGATCTCACCAGGCTGGGGGTGACAGGGCGGGTGGGCAGGTGACAGCCAGGGCAGGGAGATTTGTCCAGACACTGGTGTGCAGCCGCCTGGAAACCTGTGTGGTCCTGAGGGGACTGGGGGCTTCGGGAGCTTGTCCCAGAGTCCTGGCAGTGGTCTTCGCCATGGGCAACAAGCAGGCAGTCTTCACTCATGAGCAGCTGGAAGCATACCAGGTAGGGGTGATGGGCTGGGCCCTCGGGAGGCTTGGCAGTCTCAGTTTCCCGGCCTGAGAAGTGGGGACAGCATCGTTTGTCCTGGATGTGCAGTTAGCAAGTGTTCCTGGTACAGCACCAGGCAGAGATGGGCGTGCGGCGGGAGGGAGAAGAAGGAGGCCCCCGTGGCAGGCTCTGGGCCAAGCCGACCTCTCTCTCCGCAGGACTGCACCTTCTTCACAAGAAAGGAAATCATGAGGTCAGTCCGACAGAAAGGGAGGAAGAACTGGCGAGAACTTGCTCTCCATCGCTGCAGGATGTTTGCAATTGACCAGGACTGAATGACGCGTGGTGGTGAAAACACAAAGGGAGGGATAGCGGGCATGGTCCTTGGTTGGAGGCAGAGATGGGGATGCTGAGAAGCCACATCTTGTCATATCGTTACTGTCTCTAGGTTGATTAGCTTGGGCTTTCTCAAAGGTTGTGTGGAGCCATGGAGAGTATGCAAGCAGGGGTGGGTGAGGGGTGGGCGGGAAGGACAGACCAGCATGTGGGAAAGATCCCCCTGAGGCCAGTGTGAGGAGGCTGGGACTGGGGGCTGAGCACCTGGGGGCAGAGGCTAGAGTCAGCTCTGGGTTGTGGGGGTGGCATCAAGGTAAGGGTGTGGGTAGGCAGCCTGTGGCCGCTGCAGGTCGCTGGCATGAGCGAGAGAGGCATAGTTGGGTACCCCACGTTACCGCTCAGTGCCCATGGAGCCATTGTCCAGAGGCCCCGACCCATGAACTTGGACTGTGAAACCCAAGCTGGCCGAGGTTCAGATACAGAGTGATAGGGGCCAAGGCCCCAATTGTGTGGGCATGGGATATCCATTATTGATGGGCACACCTTTCACCAGTGAGCCCCATTGTCTGGGTGAGGACAGCTCGTAGGGTCACCCTGGCTATCACGATCAGATTACTGATGGGGAAACTGAGGCTTGGACAGGGGAGGCTGACCCCAGCTCTGCAGATGGGCAGAGCTCCAAGGAGTTAGAGGGCTGACATTTCGTTCGCCCTGAGCTTCATGTTTATCAGCAGAATAACTGAAGCTCAGAGAGGAAGAGGGAAATGCTCAAGGCCATACAGAAGCCCAGACCCAGGCTGTTCCCTGAGGGGGCCTGGACAGGGACCTGGGTGGTCAGGACTGAAATTCCAGATACCTCCTCCTTGAGTTCCTAGCCATCATATGACCTAGGGGCTCCCATCTCCCTCGGAATCAACCCCTAGAAGCTTGGGGATCTCTGACTCACCAAGGTTGGTCTCTGCAAGGCTGCTGTTTCTCATGCCCCCAGTGAAAATAGGGTGACAGCAGGTGAGGACATTGGAGTGGAGAGCTGGTCTCACCATCTAGGTGGTGTCAGTGGCATTTGGTGTTTTGCAAAATGCCTTGCATGCATTAAAAAACCCTGAATATTGGCCTTTTGTCTCTGCTCTGCTCCAGTTAGGAAACGCTCACATTATGGGGTGAGAGAAGGAAAATGTGAGAATTGCGGGGGGGGGGGGGGTCTCTAGAGTCAGAGGCCAACAATGTGATGATTTCCAGGGATTCAGAGATTCACTTGGATTCTCAGAATGTTTGATGTGAAATGATTTCACCTTAAGCACTCTCCCTTTCACCATCCCCACTTGCCTGGTCAGCTCCTACTCATTCTTCAAAGCCCAATATCAATGTCCCCACCGAGTCTCCCCTAGCTCTGGGGCCCTCTCTCCACTTTGGCCCTGTCCCCAGGGAGTAGATGTGCCTATGTTTGGCTCTGTGTGAAGACTGGGTCCAGAGCTGATGACTCTTGGGGACCCACAATCCTTCAATCCTCTCGTGTGTAGTGTAGCCGCAAGAATGAGAGAAAAGAGACAAGTCCTCCCCCATCCCATCTCCCAGCCCAGCCCGGTGTTTCCCTCCCCGCACCAGGCTTTTCTATCGCTACCAGGACCTGGCTCCCCAGCTTGTCCCCCTTGACTATACCAGCAGCCCCGACGTGAAGGTGCCCTACGAGCTCATCAGCAGCATGCCCGAGCTGAAGGTATGCGGGGGCCATGGGGCAGGCAGGGAAAAAAATAGTAGAGATGTCCGCTGCTGCTTTCCTATGAAGTGGATGCCTTTTACAGATGAAAGACGTGAGGTTCAGAGAGGTTAAGAAACTTGCTCATGGTCACACAGCTAGGATATGATAGAGACAGGATTCAGACCCGGGGTTGTTGGAACGATGGGATGAGATAATGCAGGTAAAGGGCTTGGCATAGGGTCTACGGCATGGCAAGTACTCAGGGAACGTTAGTTCTGCTTTTCATAGCAGGAGCCACTAAAAAGGTAGGTCCTTCTCCGCTGGTTGTTTGTGTTGCCGAAGGGGATTTGTGGGGTGAGTGAGTAGAGATGATTTTATCACAAGGGACAGAAACCTTATTGGAGAGGGACAACATGCATTGGAACACAGGAGGAGAAACTCCAGGGGGCAGAGCGAGCGCCAGCTACGGCTGGAACCAGGGTTTCTGAGGGTGTGCTCAGCAGTAACCCTCCATCTCTCAGCTCCCCCCAGGAAGGGGCTTTAGTCTCAGGCAGCCTGTCGGCCCGAGCAGCGAAGGGATGCCCCAGAGTCCTCCTGCCAGCTCTGAGACCAGCGGAAAGCACGTCCCTGCAGCTCCATCTTCCAGGGCAGCCTCTGATTGGCCAGTCTGAGTCACCTGTCCACCCCAGAACCAATCATGGTTGCCAATCAGAGCGCTCTCTGATTGGCCTCAACCAGGTCACGTGGGCTCATCTGGAGCCAGAAAGCGGGGGGGGGGGGGGGGGGGGGGGGGAGTGGGAACAAGACCAGGCCTGGGGCGGGGGGCTGCCCTGCTGTCACTGATGTCTCCCCGGGGGTGTCGAGGCCCTGCGTGGTCCTGTCCTGCACCCCACTTTAGTACTTGCTGGCCTCATCCCCTTACTCCTTTCCAGCCACACTGGCCCCCCCAGCACACCAAAATCTTCCTCCCTGCGGGCCTTT
>CM052799.1:9301656-9330689 GCA_028533885.1 Nasua narica
GGTGCCATGTCTGAGAACTCATTGCCAAACCCAAGGTTATATAGGTTTCTTCCTAAATTTCTTCAGAAAGTTTTACAGTTTTACATTTAGATCTATGATCAATTTTGAGTTAAGTTTTATATAAGGTAGAAGGTTTATATACAATTTTTTTCGCATCTGAAACAGTGTTTTGCAGTTGGTCCAGTATTTTTTTTTTAACTATCCCTTTCTCCACGGAGTTGCTTTTGTGTTTTTGTCAAAAAGCAATTGGTCATATTCATGTGAATCTATTTCTGGACTCTCTTCTGTTCCATTGATCTGTATATCTGCTCATTTGCCCATATCTCACTGTCTTGATAACTGTAACTTTATTAAGTCTGAGAATCAGATTGTGTGATCTTCCCAACATTCTCTTTTTCAAAATTGTTTTAGCTATTTAGTTCCTTTGAAAAAAATTTTAGAATCAGGTTGTCTATATCTACAAAAAGATCCTGCTGGGATTTTGATTGGTATTTTACCAAATAACTCTATTAATCAGTGTGGGAGAAGATTGATATCTTTAGTATATTAAGTGTCAAAATTCACAAATGCTGTATGTATCTTTCTCTAGTTAGGTCTTTGATTTCTTTCATCAACGTTGGGTAGTGTTTTTTTTACCACGTGTATGTTTTGTTAGAGTTATAACTATTTCATTTTTTTGAAAGTATCGTAAATTGTATATTTTTTAATTTATTTGGTAGAATTCACCTGTGAAACTATCTGAGCCTAGAGATATCTTTTTTCAGAATTTTCGTTTTAAGAGAGAGGATAGGCAGAAGGAGAGAATCTTAAGCAGGCTCCATGCTCAGTGCGGAGCCTGACGCAGGGCTTGATCTCACCACCCTGAGATCATGACCTAGGCCAAAATCAAGAATTAAATGTTTAACCAACTGAGCCACCTAGGCACCCCTTTTTCAGAATATTTTTAGCCACAAATTTCAATCCTGTAATGGTTATGGGATTATTCAGATTTTCTCTTTCATCTTGGGTGAGTTTTGGTAGTGTGTTGTTTTTAAGAAGCCGTTCCATTTCATCGAAGTCGTTGAGTTTTGGCATAGTGTTGTTTATAGTATTCCCTTATTGTCTCTTGAATGTCTGCAGAGTCTATGCTGTTGTCCACTCTTTTGTTCCAGATATTGGCCATTTATGTCATTTTTTTTTTCTTTGTCAGTTTTGTAAGAGTTTCATCTATTTTATTGATCTTTACCAAGAAGTAGCTTTTGCTTTCATTGATTTTCTCTGTTGTTTTCAACTGCATTGATTTCTGCTGTTAGCACCAATATTTTCCTCTCTGTGATTTGGGTTTATTTTACTCTTCTTTTTCTAATTTCTTAAGCTGGAAGCTGAAGATACTGATTTGAAACCTTAGCCCTTTTCTAATGTAAATATTTAATGCTGTTAATGTATAAGTAATACCTTAGCTGCATTCCATAATTGGTTGGATTGTCATTTTTGTTCAGAATATGTTCAGATTTTCCTTGAGACTTCCTTTTTGATCCATGGATTTTTTAACAAGAGTGTGTTGTTTAATTTTTCAATGTTCACAAATTTTTTTTACCTTATTGTCACTGATTTTTAATTTAATTGCATTATTTGAGAATGTACTTTTAATAGTGTCAGTTCTTTAAAGCTTGTTAAAGTTTATTTTAATGACTCAGAGTATGATCTATCTTGGTGAATGTTCCTGTGCGCTTGAAAAAAATGTATATTTTGCTGTTGTTGGGTGGAGTGTTCTGCCAATGCCAGTGAAATCCTCTTGGTGATATTGTTCAATTCTTCCAGCTTTTTTTGCTGATTTTCTGTCTACTAGTTTAAAAGCTCCAGCTGTTAATTGTAAATTAATGTCTTTGCTTAGCAGATTTTGACATTGTGCCGATATGCATAAGCACATTTAGGATTTGTATGTTTCCTTGGTGAACTGAGCCTTTTATCATTGTATAATGTCCCTCTTTATCCCTGGTTATTTTTTTGCTCTGAAGTCTATCTTGCTATTAATATTGTTATTCCAGAATTCTTTCAGTGTTACAGATTATGTGTCTTTCTATCCTTTCACTTCTTTTTCTAATCCTTTTATTTTATTTTTAGAGATCTTATTCTATAGTAATGTCTGCCCCCAATTTGGGGCTCGAACTCACAACCCTGAGATCAAGAGTCACACACTCTACTGACTAAGCCAGCCAGGCACCCTGTCCTTTTATTTTTAACTTACCTGTATCACATATCTTGTAGACAACATACAACTGGGTCATTTTAAAAAGGGTTTTATGTAAATTCCAGTAAGGTAACATACAGTGTAATATTAGTTTTAGCTATACAATATAGTGATTCAACACTTCCATACATTACCCAGTGCTCAAACTGGGTCATTTTTAAAAATGTATTCTGGGAGTTTGTCTTTTAATTGATATGTTTTAAACATTTATACTTACAGTAATTATTAATTTGTTAGATTAAAGTCTACCGTTGTATTTTCTTTTTGTTCCCTCTATTTTTTATTCCTTTGGATTTTTTTTTTTTCTCTATCCTATGGTCTGTTTGGATATTTTTAGTGTTCCATTCATTTCTTCATTGTGGTCATTACTATATCTCTGTATAGTTTTTTTCTAGTTGTTGCTTTAAATGCATACTTACCTTTTCATCCTCTACTTAGAATCATTATTTTGTCATTTCATTTGGAATCCAGAAACTTTCCTACCCCTTTATGCTAGAGTTTTCCATATATTCATCTAGATACATTAGAAGCCATATCAGACAGTGTTAAAGATTTTTTTTTTAAGATTTTTTAAATTTGGGGCCCCTGGGTGGTGCAGTTGGTTGAGCGACTGCCTTCGGCTCAGGTCATGATCCCAGAGTCCCGGGATCGAGTCCCACATCGGGCTCCCAGCTCCATGGGGAGTCCGCTTCTCACTCTGACCTTCTCCCTTCTCATGCTCTCTCTCACTCTCTCTCTCTTTCCTAATAAATAAATAAATAAAATCTTTAAAAAAAAAGATTTTTTAAATTTATTTATTCGAGAGAGCATGAGAATGTGAGTGAGGGAGAATGTGAGCAGGGGGTGGGGCAGAGGGAGAGGGATAGGCAGACTCCCTACTGAGTAAGGAGCCTGGAATCCTGACTTGAGCTAAAGGCAGACACTTAACCAACTGAGCCCCCCAGGCGCCCCAGACAGTTTTAAGATTTTTGCTTTCAATTCTTAAGATTGAAAGCAATCAAGAGGGGAAGAATAACAGTCTTCCACATAACCCAGACATTTGCCACTTCTTTTGCTTTCCCTTGATTTCCTGACTTTCCAGGTTTCCTTCTGGGGTCTCGTCCCTTCCACCTAAGTGGTAGAACTGCTTTTACCAATTCCTTCAGAACAGGTCCACTTAGTTTTCCCTCATCTGAGAATGTCTTCATTTCACCTGCATCCTGAAGCATATTTGACTGGATGTCAAATTCTGGATTGACGGTTCTGCTTTGGCACCTTGAAAATGTCCTTCCATCCCTCAGGGCTACATGCTTCCTGGTGAGAAATCCAAAGTCACTCAGATCCATATTCCCTGTAGGGCATTGGCGTTTCTCAGAATGCCTTCCAGATTTTGTGTTTGTCTTTCATTTTTAGCAGATAGATGATGATGTGTCTGGGTATGGGTATCTTTGGGTTTCTACTCTTTGGGATTTGTTTGGCTTCTCAAATCTGTAGGCTTATGTATTCTACTGAAATTGGGATGTTTTCAGTCAGTGTTCCTGCAAATAGGTTTGCATCATTTCACTCTTTCTCCTTTCTCTTTGGACTCCAGGGACATGAATGTTAGACCTTTTGTCAGTGACCCAAGGGTTCCTGAGGCTCTGTTCATTTTATCCCAACATTTTGTTCTTTTTGTTGTTTAGATTGGATGATTCCTTTGAATCTGTCTTCAAGTTCACTGACCCTTTCCTGTTTTGTCCCCATTCCGCTCTTGAACCCATCCAACACATTTTGTATTTCAGTCATTGTATTTATTAGCTCTAAAAATTCCATTTGATCCTTCTTCCTTTAGTCTATTTCTCTGCTGAGACTTTCTATTTTAACATTTGTTACCAGGGTGTTTGTGATTTTTACCTAGCTGTTTAAAGCCTTTGTCAGATAATCCTAGCATTTGCACCAGTGTTGGCACCTGTTGACTGTATTTTCCATCTGAGCTAAAGTTTTCATGGTTCTTTGTATGCCAAGTATTTTTAGATTTGATCCTGGACTTTTTGAATATTACAAGATTCTAGGTGTTATTTAGATTATACCAGAAACATCAATATTTGTGTTTCAGCTGACAGTTGACCGGGTTAGGTTCAGGCCACAAGTTGCAACCCCAGTCAGTGGGCCATGAGTATCAATTCAGTTTTCAAAGCCTTCATACTGGCTGCTCTTTGAGCTTATCTGGAGTATGCGCCACCCAGTGGTCAGTCTGGGACTGTGCCTTTTGTCTCTCAGAGTCTTTGGCATACTAATTAGCATCATAGCCACTCGTGCCTAGTTCTAGAGAGCTTTGGAGACAAGTAACAAGTGCATGGATTTGTTTTCCTGGACTCCTCATTCTCGGCTATCTTTCTGGTACTTTCCAGTTGCCTGGGGCATCCCTTTTTGGTTCTGTGACCAACTGGGGGCCCTTGATCCCCATTCTGTCATGCTTGTCCACAGTGGGCCCCCATCCTGGGTTTGCCCCATCCTCTGGGAACAGCAGCTAGGGGGCCTGGGGCCTGGGTGTGAGAGAACAGACAAAGGGGGGGAATTAGGGGATTTCTGTACTCGCTCTAAGAGGCAGGAGTTCCCCTTCTGACTCTGAAGCCAGAGCTAGAGGCTTCTGCAAGCTCAGTGTGCACCCCAGTGCTCACTTCCACTTCCAGGTTTCCTTTGCACTTTCGCACGAAGGGGAGGCGGGGAGGGTGCTGCTCCTACAGCGGTTCTTCCAGGATCCACCTGCTGCACCTTTCAGTCTTCTGTGGTTGCCCGTGCACCCTGCCCAGGTCTGTCGTTGTAGTCAGTGGCAGGGAAAGGGGATGCAAGCCGACCCCATGTCACCTTCAGCCTGCTTCGTCTTCCCTTCGGAGATTACCATGTTGGGCCAGTCCCGTCGTGTGGCTCGCTTGGGTGTGCCCACTTCCAGCTGCTGCAGACAGTACAGAAACGAGCAAGCTTATGCATCTTCAGAGTGCGTTTGGGGGCATCTCCCGTCCTGGAAGGGTGAGTTCCTGGTCGTGGAATTATTGAGAGTGCTTCCCCAACAGATTCTCCCAGTGGACTTAATGTAAGCGTATTTGCCTTGTTACTGTTAAAGTCGTGGGGCAAGATAGTGGCCTCAGTAACCACATGCCTCTCTTGTCTCGGGACCTTTGTCTGAATTGTTTATTGAGCCCCGAACATGATCTCTGTGGCTCTAGAGTGTCCTGGGCTAGAAAAGCAAATCCCAAGGAGCAGCTTCTACATAGCTGTATGTGACAGCACTAGGAATTCAGGGGTGTCCAGCACAGTGCACCCCAGCATGTGTATGTGCCTGAAGGAGCTGTGTTCTTTCATACACGGGGCAGCATGAGGTGGGTGTGGATATCCCGACGTGTCAGAACACCATCTTCCTGGGTCTGATTGCAGAGCCAGCAGCCGAGTCCGCACGGGCCTCCAGATTCTGGTGATCTGGACACGGTGGGGTCCGTCGGCAGCTCAGTGGCCATCTCTGCTGCGCCCACCCGGCCTGGTTGCTGCCCACAGGGCTGAGATTAGCCTCGTGGGGTGCACGGCTTTTCTGCCTCCCTTCCTCAGGCGGCCTTCCCAGCTCACGTGTTTGGTTACAGGGGGCTGAGGAGTCCCTACTCCCCAGGGAGAAGACAGCCGTCCCAATCTAGGGGCAGTCACAGCTGGGAGCCTGGAGGGCCCCCTGAGTAAGGCTGGTCAGTGCCAGAGCCTGGCCGGCCAGCGGGGGCCCCTGTTGGCACATGCTCTCCGAGGACCTTCTGCCCCCAGGCGTTGTCCTCGTGCTGGTGTCCTTGTACCTGAAATGGGCGTGTAAAGGGGAGTTGCCGCAGCCCGGCTCCCTCAGCACGGTCTCCGGGCTCGCCTGTCACCTGCCGTGACTTTCTCATCGCGCACGGTTGCTTCCTGGTCTGCACGGGAGCTAGAGGGTCGCTCGAGCCAGAGCCCTGGCCCGCAGGCTGTTGAGGCGCGCAGAGCCCCACCTGGCCCAGGAAGAGGGCTCGGTCAGTTACTGTACCTGTATAAATGCACTGTTACTTTGGATCCGCGGTGCCAGACTTCAGGGCACCCCTGGGGAGCAAGGAGGGGTCAGGGTCCTGGAAACACCTTTAGGAACTAGGTGGCCTCAGGCCCCACGTGGAGAAACAGATTTCAAGAAAAGCAAGTATGGCCTAAGCCCTGGCACAGAGGTGGGATGGGAGGCAGGTGAGGCCCATCAGAAAGGGGCAGCTGGTGAGCAGGGACTTCCTGTCGCCCGCGCCCTGCTGCCCCCAGGTCAGCGCCAACGGCAACGTGCTGCGCAGCGAGATCGTGGGCTCCATCAAGATGCGGGTCTTCCTGTCCGGCATGCCCGAGCTGCGCCTGGGCCTCAACGACAAGGTCCTCTTCGACAACACGGGCCGTGAGTACCCCGCCGACCCCGCTGCCCCCTGCAGCCAGAGCTCAGGGCAGAGCTGAGGGGAGAGTCAGCTGCTTGAGGGAACGCGTGGGTCTTAGGCACTCACTTCACACACGCTTTCACGTGTGTACGAGACAGCTGTGAAAACTCACAAACTGATACCTAGACATAGAAAATACGGAAGAGTGAAGATCCCAGAGTCAAGTCCCCTCACCGCCCCATGGGCCAGAGGACACGGGCCAGTGCCTTAGGTGTTAAGTTCAGAGAGGGTCACGCGGCAGGTCCACGCCGCCGCCCTACACCATCTTGGAGCAGCAGGCTCAAGGTTAGGCCTTGTTCTCTCCCCTCCCTGCGGAGCTCCTCCCCCTGCGTGGGGCACGGGGTCCGGGCTGCTGGAAGGCTGCACAGTGGCTCCAGCTCTCCCACCTGGCCTGGTCGTGGTGGGAGACCCCAGGGGCCTGGCTTCCTGAGGCTCTGTGTTCACAAACTAGACCGCCAGCTGCAGGAGCAGTGGCTGCGCCCTCAGACTTTCCTCCACAGCAGCAGGACTGAGGACGTCTCCGGTGTTGGCCCATCAGGGTGGCTCCTGTCTCTGGCTGGGCCGGGCCCGCACAGCTCCTCTGTGGGGTAGAAAACCAAGACAGGAACCAAGAACCAAAGGGCTGATGATGGGGCCAGGGCACCCTGGGAGCCCAGAGCCGTCGCTGTGCATCCCCAGCATGGTCTACTAGTCATTCACCCAACGAGTCCTGAGTGGCAGCCCTGGCTAGACCCTGGGCTAGCTGCTGCGGACTCAGACTGAACCAGGCCAGCCCTCAGCATGTGCCCAGTGTCAGGATGCGACGAGGCTTCCAAGGGCCGAGGAGGGACGAGGGCCGAGGAGGGACGGGGAGGTTGTCTGGGAACCGGGCCCTTGGCCTTCATGATCCACAGATTTGAGAGGTAGCTCTGCTCTGCCGGGGTGAGCCCCTGGCAATGGGAGTGTTGCCGACAGCGTGACCAGAGGGCCTAGGATCTGTCCCGCCCTCACCCCCGCCTCCCCTCAGGTGGCAAAAGCAAGTCCGTGGAGCTGGAGGACGTGAAGTTCCACCAGTGTGTGCGACTCTCGCGCTTCGAGAACGACCGCACCATCTCCTTCATCCCTCCAGATGGCGAGTTTGAGCTCATGTCCTATCGTCTCAACACCCACGTGAGTGCGCCCACAGGCCCCTGCCCCCGGGGCCGGCTTTCACCTGGCCGGCAGTGGGCAGAGCGCCAGAGGCCTCCCACCTCCTCCCCGGTGGGTGGGAATAGTCACTGTCCAGGATGAGTCTCAACAACCACAAGGTGACACCCAGGGCAGGCAACAGCCCCCACGGGCTGCCCAAATTCAACAGAGCCCACATTCAACAGCTTGGGGCTCTGAACTTTCTGAGGGACCAGGCTCCATTTGAGGCAGCCACAGTGGTATTTTCTGCATTTTCACAGAGGCCCCTCGGTCTCTCTGTCCATCCCGGTCTGGCTGTGGACTCCTTCAGTAGCCCTGCGCGTTGGCATGCTGGGCTCACTGGACAAATGGTCCCTTGCCCTGGGCCTCAGTTTCCCCTCTGAGATGGGCCTGTGTAAAATGACCATGTGTGAGTGCCACCTTCACTCTCCCCAACAGGTCAAGCCCTTGATATGGATCGAGTCCGTGATTGAGAAGCATTCCCACAGCCGCATCGAGTACATGATCAAGGTGCGCGTGCATCCTGCACCCAGCGTTAGCCTGGCGACGCGGACAGGAAGAGAGGGGGCGGCGGATGGCTCCGCCTGTTCAGGGCCTTTGGCACAGGGTCCTAAGCAGGGCAGGGGCCCCATGGTGCTCTGTGCTCCCTATCCTGGGAGATAAGGCCTGTGGCTGGTGCTTGTGCTGCCTCATTGTGAGCTAGAGGGAAGGATGGGGAGCCCTGAAGGTCAAAGGGACTGGAGGGCAAAGGGAGAATCTCAGGTGGTTGAGAGGGTGGGAGCTGTGCCTAGTGGACGGGGGCTCGGCTTGGTGGGGCCCCCAGGCCAGGCCAAGGGGTGTAGGGCCCTGGTGGAAGCAGGCTGGGTGGGGGCCGGTCTGTCTCACCTGTGCCTTCCACAACCTTGGTCATACTGTCCTCCTCTCCAGGCCAAGAGCCAGTTCAAGCGGCGGTCGACAGCCAACAATGTGGAGATCCACATCCCAGTGCCCAACGATGCCGACTCCCCCAAGTTCAAGACGACAGTGGGAAGTGTCAAGTGGGTCCCTGAGAACAGCGAGATCGTGTGGTCCATCAAGTCCTTCCCGGTGAGCACCCTTTTCAGTGGGATGCCCCCCTCAACTTCCAGCCACACCCCACCTGCTCCCTGGGCCCATCACAGTGCGGCAGCCTCGAAATGGGACAGGGGGTTAGGATCCCCACCTGGGGGTTCTGGGAGGCCAGTTGATAGAGAGCTGAGGGGCTGACCGAGCAAAGAGGGGAAGTTGGAGCTGGGAGAGGCAGCTTGTGTGTGAGCGGCCTGTCTTCAGCATCAGGGCAGCACCCCGCCCCCCTTGCCCTCTCTCTGACACTGGTTCAGAACTCAGCTCCCTCGAGGGGACCAGACTGCCTTGCAGCCTGAGCAGTGTGGGTTTCAGGAATCTAGCACCAGCTCCAGGAATATAGAGCACTTCGTGCTGACCTAGCTGCCTGGCTTGTGTTTGGGATTTTCATCACTGGAGTCTAGGTTTGCAGCCAGTGGTGCACAGAGAGCCTGGAAGGTAGACATGTGCCCCCGTACCAGTTATGGCCCGTTGCCCTTTTCTTATGTCTAAGGCCCACTGGCATTTCTTTCTCTGGAAACTGTAGCAGCCATCTCTTGCTCAGTTTTCTGTCAGGTTTGGTCATTTTCTTCTTTTCCGAGAGCTCTTTATATATGGGCAAGATGAGCACTTTTTCTTTGATGTAAGTTGCAAATAGTTTTCCCTACTTGAATGTTTATCATTTGGCTTTGTTTCTGATGGTTTTTGCTGTGTGACCTTTTTTGATTGCTTCTTTGTGTCATCATTATTTAATGTCAGATTTCTTGATTTTTTCTTTTATGGCGTCTGAATTGTAAGTCATGCTTTGAAAAGCTTTACCATTCCCAAATGTAAAGGAATTCAGACATATTTACTTCTAGAACCCATACAGTGGCATTTTTCACCTTAGATTTTAGATGCTTTCAGAGCTGGGTCTGGTAAATGGGGGGAGGTACGGGTCCTATTTTATCTTTTTCCAAATAGCTATCCAGTTTTTGAACATCGTTTACTAAAAGGTCCATCTTCTCCCCAGTGGTTTGAAATGCTGTGTTTATTAAATACCAGATTTTCACATGGTGTTAGATCTCTTTCTGAATGTTCTGTTGTCTCTCTGTCCATGCAGCAAGACTGTATTTTAACTCAGAGCTTTATTCTCTGTTTTAACATCTGATGAGGGCAGGCCCACCCCACCCTAAGTTACCCACCCGCCCCCATACACACATCGCTTGTTTGTTTCCTGGTGATTCTTGCTTGCTTACTTGTTTGGTGTTCCTTATGAATTTTAGAATCCATTTGTTGGCACTAAATTTATAAGTCAAGTCAGAAGAGCTAACCCCTTTTTGAGCCTTTGTGCCAGTGTCACCTCAGTGCTTTGGGGGCTGTCTTCACATTTACCTTATGTACCTCAGATAGCCTCTCTCTTGGTTTAAAAAGTACTTTCACTGAAGTACGACCTGCAGAAAAGTAGACAGATGAAATGTGGGCAGCGCGATGAATTTCATCAGGGGGACACATCTGTGTGTGCAGAAGCAGATGAAAGCCGAATGCCCCCCACCCTCAGGAGCCCCCAAGGCTTCCGCCAGTTTGCACATTTCTCGTTAAGATGAGCTTGAAGGCAGCGTTCTGGTGAGTGGGGTCTTGTCTTCTGCTGCGCCCCAGCGGGTAGCCGCTGTTTGCCTGGTAATCTCGTGCCCTGGTTCCTTCCCGGGTGTCTGCTTTGGGGTAGTTTTCCTTTCGATTCCCGTGGGTTTTCAGATATTCTTTTGTATCATTTACAGCCAGATACGGTTTTCCGCTCTCCTCTGCTCTTCTAGGGCATTTGATGGCTCTGGCGCCTCCTTGCTTTGGCTGCTGTCTCTGGGACCTGTAAGTGGCGGTGGATGGTGGCCTCCTGGTCTTGCACCCAGCCGGAGACACCAGCCAGGTGTCCCCTCCAAGTCCGACGCCGCACTGGGCTGTGGACTCAGTCCCTCCCTGCTTTACTGCGGTTTTGGCACAGATGGGTGACAGACTTATCCAAGTCCCCCGTCAGTGTCTCTGAGTTGGGGTCTGTCAGCGGGTGGAGCTGGACCGTCCCCGCATGGTGACGTCCCTGCATGGTCCCTCTGGTGAGCTCCACCCGACGGAGGTATGCTTCCTTTTCAGGGCGCCATTGGGTTCTGTCAGTAACGTTGTCAGTAATGTTGTGTGTGACATGTTCCCTTTGATGATCCTAACACAGGTGGTGGTTGTGGCGCATCCTGTGCCACGTGTCAGTGTTCTACGTGCTTCGTAGTTACTGTGTCCCATTTCCGTGCTGCGGGACAGTTCAGGTGGCCAGGACATTGGACTTGGGAAGGGCAATAGAGTTTGGCCATGTGAACTTCTGGATCTACTTTGTCCATCTCTTCGGTGAAGTCGGGTCATTCAGAGCTTCCGTTTCTGTTGGAGCCTCTACGGGTAAATTTTCCTTTCAAGATGATCCTTCCTAACCAGATTTTCACAGTTGTCTTCAAAGTTGGAGAAAGTGGTCTTTTTTTTCCCCATTCACCCGTAATGGTTACTTCTTCCCTATTCTTTCTGCTCGTGTGTCTTTGGGCCTTCTGTTTCCCTGCATAAGGCCGCCTAGCAGCTTATCTTTTTGTTTTTATTTTCCAGGTTTGCTTTTTAATTTTGTAGTAATATTTTTTACAAGTCTTTTTACAAAGTCTTTAACTTGAATTTCTTCATCCTTTCTTTGTTCTAATTTTTCAAGTTAGATATTTTCACTTGATGATTTTGTTTTAAAATTTACATTAATACAAGTATTTAAGCCGTATGTTCCTCTGAGCCCTGCCTTTCTTCTGTGTAACCCGTAGTTTCTGGCACATAATATTTGACTTGCTCGTCTAGAAATTCTGTAACTGGACAGAGAGTTGATTGTTGTTGTCGTCGTCGTTTTTTAAAAATTTATTCATTAGTTTTAGAGCAAGCTTGCATGAGCTTGGGGGGAGGGGCGGAGGGAGAAAGCATCTCAAGCAGCCTCTCTGCTGAGTGCAGAGCCCAATGTAGGACCCCAGCATCATGACCTGAGCTGAAATCACAGGTCAGACCCTCAACCATCTGAGCCACCCATGCGCCCCGGCGGTTCCTTTATGATTTCCTAGGGAGCAGGCCTTGGGATTTTCATTCCTCCTCTCTACCAATCTGGGGCACTGAAGCCAGAGAGTGTTGTTCGTACCGTTTCTACTTCTGGGATTTCTCGACGTGTTCGTCGTGTGCTAACCAAAGGTCGGAGTTTGTAAATACTGCAGGTGCACTTGAGGGGAAGTCAGGGCTTCTGTTCCCGGGATAGGGAGCCCTCGAGAACCACCCGGTCCATGCCGCCTTCCTCTGGTGCCCTTTGCCTGTCGTCTGGCATCTGCTTCACGGAGGTTGTGGCCGCATTAGTTGGCGCTTGGAGATACTCGAGACTATGGTCCCTGCCCTCTGGATCACAGGACGGCAGCCTCCAGGACCGTGGCTGGCCTCCCTTCTTGCCCTGAATCCTCCCCTGTGACCGCAGCCGCTGCTCTGTTTCACCTGGTCTTTCTGCTGGGGGAGCTTTGGTCCGCTGTGGCATTCTGGAGCCGTGTTTCGGTCCGTGGGCTATGAGCCAGCCCATAGGTCTGCCTTGTTCGTGGGAGAATCAAACCCGTTGACATCGACATGACGGGCCCAGTAGGAGAGCCGACTTCCACTGCCCTGCTGGGAGGGCCTGCCCCTGCATGTGATTTCGCTTTAATTTTCCCTTTTGTCTTCGTAAGGCCCAGATTTGGGGTCTGGCTATTGTCTCATACACAGGCTGGTGAGCTGATTTTATTCCTTTGTCGCCTGCTTTGTCTGCTGCAAGGACCCCATTATTCTTCCCTCATTGTCCCAGAGTCTTTACTCAGCACATGTGCCTGACTAGGGCAGAGTCCCCGCTCTCGCGCTGGACCTGGGGGTGGTGAGCAGAGACTGGCACCGTCCCAGGGTGGGGAGCCTGAGCGCAGCCCTGGGAACCGGGGCTCGGCTCTGCTCTACTCGAGAAGCGCGAGGACAGCCCCCAGCACGGGGCGGAGGCAACTGGTCGGCAACCACTCCTGCCAGAGCCGGGGCACCGCTGACTGCGGTCCGGGGTGTGGCCAGAGCTGTGCTCTCTTCTCTCCCCACTGCGGTGGGCGAGACACACCGGGCCCCTGGACAGCCAGACCGAGATGCCTGCCTTCTGGGCGGGACTGGGCTTCCGGTCCTTCCTGGCCCTGCCTCAGGCCCCACCTCCAGAGTCACCGCCCAGCCTCCGAGGCCAGAGCTGCCCCCTTCTTAGCCCTCTGGGAGCAGGATTCCAGTCCAGCTCATCACCAGCCCCCGACCCCGGCCTCTTACTTTGGTTACGTCCCTCTGTTCACCATCCCTCCCTTGGACCGACCTTCCCCGCCTTGCGTGCACACGCCGCCCAGACGTTGGGCTCGTGGGGGTGTTCACTCAGACTCTGGCCTGGCCGAGCGGCCCATGTCCCACAGAGGCATCTGCGCTGTCTGTGCTCTGTGCCCCCTCTTCCTTCCCGAGGCCTAGCGGGCTAGGCTTCCTGGCAGCGACTAGTCTTCCTTCCCCGAGACATCGTGAAACTCTCTCGATGCTTGGAAATCACCGAGTTTCCCCGGCACGGCTGGCCGGACCGTCCGTGAGGCCTGGGGTAAGGGTAAGTGCGCTGGGGGAGCTGAGACCCTAGGTGACCCCAGCCACGCAGCAAGGGGCTCACTGGCCAGGCCGGCAACCGGGAACTCTCTGGGGGCAGCTGTCGGCCTGACCATCTCCACCTCGTCTGCTCCTCCAGGGGGGCAAGGAGTACCTGATGCGGGCCCACTTCGGCCTGCCCAGCGTGGAGGCAGAGGACAAGGAGGGCAAGCCCCCGATCAGCGTCAAGTTTGAGATCCCCTACTTCACTACCTCTGGCATCCAGGTGCGTGTGGCCGGGGTCGCCAGGGCCCCGGAGCAGACGTGGCCAGGCCCATCTCGTGTCCGTCCCAGCTCAGAGAGCTGCAGTCGACAGCTTCGGCGGGGGGGCCGCTCAGCCTGTCCTGGGGCACCGCAGCGCTGCCCCGCTTCTGCCTCTCTCCGCACCCGTCTCCTCGGACCTGGCCCGCGCTTCAGCCCCCCAAGCTCAGAGATCCGTTTGACCCCTGCAATTGGAGTCCGAGCCTCTAGTGTCCATGCACTTGCCACCGCAGGGCCTGTTTCCCGTGGCACCTCCGTGCAAATCTGTGAGGGGAAGTGAGCCGTGGCCCCTCCCCCCCCCCCCCCCCCCCAGGAGTCTGCCGGAGGACCGTGCCTGAGGGTGCACATCCCGGCTCTCCCCCACCCCTTCCAGCGGTGACTCCTCCCTCCCACAGCCTCTGCATGCGACAGACAGGTCCCCGTCCCCTCCCCCCCCACCGCCACTGCTCTTGCTGGCCCGGTCCTCGTCACCGCCTCCCCTCCCTGGCCTCGAGGGGAGTTAGGGGGCCCTGGGAGGGGACAGCGCGTGTACGCCCCGCTGCCCGTGCCCTAGGTGCGCTACCTGAAGATCATCGAGAAGAGTGGCTACCAGGCGCTGCCGTGGGTCCGCTACATCACTCAGAACGGAGGTGCGCGTGGCTGGGGGGCAGGGGCATGCAGCAGCCCCAGGGGCGGGGGGCCCTCCCCCTCAGGTACAGAGCAGAAAACCAACGCCTCCCTCCCTGACTCTAGATTACCAGCTCCGGACCCAGTGAGGGGCCGTGCAGCCAGCGCCCCCCAGCCCCAGCCCTGGGGCTCCTGGCGGAAGCATCAGGAAGAAGCACCTGCCAAGCCTGCTGGATGGAGGGGGGGGCACCCCTGGCCACCGGCCCCCTTCTTGGATCCCCCCAGGGACCCCTCCTCTTCCAGGCACACCCGCTCTGCCATTGCCACTCTCGTCTCTGGGTCCCTTCTCCCGGAAGAGGCTCATCTTCGAGAAGTCTTGTCTCTCTGCCCCCTGAGTCCGTTTGAGGGGAAGGAAATGAAATCTTTCCCTCTAGAGATCAAATACAGCCTTCTGTGCTGTTGAGCTCCCAGGCACCGAGAAGATGGGGACACGCTCACTGGGCCGCTGGCTGCACGCGGCCTCTGGCCAGGCCGGCGGGGCCGCTGTTCGGTTGCCGTCTTGTTGAATGTTACAGGTTCATGAGTGTTCCTGGTTTCTGTCCCATCTGTTCGTTGTTGTTTACGTGCACCCCACTGTCCGCACCTCCCACCCTTGTCCTGAAGCTCTCGGGCAGCACTTAGTGAGGGCACAGTGCCCTCACCCGCAGCGAGGCCCATGTGACACTGGGTTCCCTCCCGCACCTGGCCTGACCCCTGACCTGTGGCGGAGGCTCCCAGCCTCCTCCCGGGTCAGCCGCGCGCTGTTTGTCACGGTGTCCACATCAGTGTTTGTCCCACCAAGGAGGTGGTGGCCTCGGAGGGCTGGGGGCACGGGTCCTCCCCGTCTGTGCTGGGTTACCCACCGCCACCCTGTCTGTGTTCGTGTCATGATTACATTAAATTCCGTCACTTAAGCGCACCGCCTGCTTTCCCTCTGATGCAGCGCGGCCGACTCGTCCTGCGTGAGCAGGGGCAGGTGCAGCGCTCCCACCAACCCTTGCGTCAGCCCGATGGTCTTCCTCAGAGTGCGGTGCTCCGAGCAGCTGCGTCAGCGTCCCCTCTGAGCTCACCCAAAATGCACATCACCGACCCACCCTGACCCGCCGGGGACAGTTCTCTGGTTCCACGTGATTGATGTGAGCGCTGGAGTTTAAGAACTGCTACCTGGTCCGCAGAGGGGATCATGGTGGGCGGGGGGGGGTGCGCCTGGGCAGAAGCCCCCTGTCTTCCCACAGTGGGCACCTCCCTCACACTCGCCCCCCACCAGTGCCACTGGCCCCGCCTGGATCACCCCCTCTTGCCTTCAAGGCCTGTGCTCCCCTGTCCTTGTCCCTGTCCTGTATCACCCAGCTCCCCCTTGGAGGACTGGTGGGCATCAACCCAGGTAGGAGCGTGGCCTTTCACCTGCATCGAGTAAAGGACACCGCCGTGGCCCAGGGCTTGGGCCAGAGCTGCTGGAGGCACCCTTGATGCCCCATCCCTCACTGCCCACACCCATATCCACAGCCTGGCCTCCCTCCACAGGACCCTGGGTCCAACAGCATTTCCCATCCTCACTGCCATCCCCGGAGCCAAGCTGCAGCCTCCAGAGCCCCTGTGGGACAGAGAGGGGTCATCTGCAGCATAGCGGGGGGCCTCTGCTGAGCTATACTTGGAACAAAGTTGTCTGCAAGCCCTCCTGCGATTAGCACATACGTATGTGCCAGTTAGTATAGTATATATAAGGGAAAGGCTGAGAAAGGTGGGCATCCATCTCAGGAAATGAGAAAAAATAACAAAAGAAGCCTAAGAGCATAGAAGGTCAAAGAAAAGAAAAGCGATGCTAGGAACAGAAAAGCAACCACTTACTGGAAGGTAGGATGTGTGGAGAAGTGAATCTGAGACGATATATGGGAAGATAGACCATGGGGGGAGGGGCCGGCTCCCGGCAGCCACAGAGCAGTGGAAGCACAAAATCGGAACTTTCAGAGTCTGCTCCACTAAGGGATGTCACTCCAGAGGCTAAGTGGCAGGGGCGGGGGGGGGAGCCCTCACGGGAACAGTGTGGTCACGGGATCTACAGGGTCACAGAAAGACCAGGGGTGTCTGAGTGCGGCAGAGCTCGCAGGTATCAGAGCGGGGAGCCAGCTGTAGAGAGAGCCGAGAAGCGGGCTCTCAGCTCGGGGTTACCTTAAACCGTGATCTGAGGCACAGTCAGGCCACTGCTCTTTGAGCAGGAATCCCACAAGGGGCAGCTCCAGGGAGACCACCTCCCTCCCCCTCTGGGAGGAGCAACACAAGAGCATGCTACAGGAATCTGCTGGGTTTGGACACTCCAGACGGGGTCGTGCACCAGAGATAGAAACACTCTGACACAGGCTGGGTGAGCTTGGTGTGCAGCCAGAAACCAGGGAGACGGGAGGGATTGACTGCTTTTCTCTAAGGGTGCACTGAGGGTGTGACCCCGAGCTCTCAGCTCCTCTAGGGCTGAAGATTGGGGGAATGCCATCTTCATTCTTCTCCTCCAATGCTGTACAGAAAGTGTTCAGGGAACAAAAGCTCTCTAGAGCAAACCTGAGCAGATTGCTCAGCCTGGTGCCTGGCGAGAACAGTGCAATTCCGCCTCATGGCAAAGACATTAACAGGCCCGTCCCCAAGAAGATCAGCAAGAACATCCAGCCAAAAACAAGTTCACCGATCAACAAGGACAGCGGAACTCCAGAGCTAGGGGAATACAGCACATAGAATTCATGGCTTTTCCCCCGTGAGTCTTTAATTTTTCAAATTTATAAAATTTTATTTTAACTTTTTCTATTTTTTTGAATTTTTCCTCTTTCCTATTTTAACCAACATCTTATCTTAGCAATACCGTCTTTAAAATCTTTTTAAACTTTCATTTTTATAGTTCTATTCCATCCCTTCATCATATTTACCCTTATTTTTGTACATATATGTAAATTTTTCTTTCTTTAAAATTTTGGGAGGCAGTTTCTTCTGACAAACCAAAATACACCCCAAATCTATTTGGCTCTATTCTATTCGCCAACCTGACCATATTCTTTTTCTTTTATTTTCTCTCCCCCTGCCCCCGACCCAGGTTTTGGGTCTCTTTTCGTTTGTTTAATGTATATTTTTCTGGGGTCATTGTTACCCAGTTAGCATTTTGTTCTCTCACTCATCTATTCTTTTCTGGACAAGATGACAAAACTGAAAAACTCACCTCAAAAAAAAAAAAAAAAGAAAGAAAAGCAAGACACAGTACCGACTGCCAGGGACCTACTCAATACGGACATTAGTAAGATGTTAGAACTAGAGTTCAGAATGACGATTATAAAGATATTAGCTGGACTTGAAGAAAACATAGAAGATACTAGAAAATCCCTTTCTGGAGAAATAAAAGAGAGGTAATCAAGTCTAAATCAAAAAGGTTATTAATGAGGTGCAATAAAAATGGAGGCACTAACTGCTAGGATAAATGAAGCAGAAGAAGGAATTAGTGATATAGAAGACCAAATGATAGAGAATAAAGAAGCTGATAAAAAGAGATAAACTGCTGGATCACAAGGGGAGAATTCAAAAGATAAGTGATACCATAAGATGTGAAACAATATTAGAATAATTGGGATCCCAGAAGAAGAAAGAGAGCAGGAGGCAGAAGGTATATTGGAGCAAATGATAGCAGAGAACTTCCCTAATTTGAGGAAGGAAACAGGCATCAAAATCCAGGAAGCACAGAGAACCCCACTCAAAATAAAATAGGTCAACACCCCATCATCAAAGAGTAAACCTTACAAGTCTCAGAGACAAAAGAGAAAATCCTGAAAGAAGCTTGGGACAAGAGGTCCATAACCTACAACAGTAGAAACATTAGGTTGGCAGCAGATCTTTGGATATCCAAAGACCTGGCAGGCCGGAAAGGACTAGCATGATATATTCAGAGCAGTAAATGAGGAAAATATGCAGCAAAGAATACTATATCCACCTAGGCTGTCATTGAAAATAGAAAGAGAGATAAAAAGCTTCCAAGACAAATAAAAACTAAAAGAATTAGTGAATACCAAATCACTCTACAGGAAATATTGAAAGGGGTCCTCTAAGCAAAGAGAGAGCCTAAAAGGAACATAGACCAGGACGGAACAGAGATAATATATATTAACAGTCACCTTACTGGCAATACAATGGCACTAAATTCATATCTTTCAATAGTTACCCTGAAGGTAAATGGGCTAAATGCCACAATCAAAAGACACAGGGTATCAGATTGGATTAAAAAAAAAAAAAAAAAACAAGGGCACCTGAGTGGCTCAGTTGGTTGAGCAACTGCTTTTGGCTCAGGTCATGATCCTTGAGTTCTGGGATCGAGTCCCACATTGGGCTCCCAGCTCCACGGGGAGTCTGCTTCTTCCTGTAACCTTCTCTCCTCTCATGCTCTCTCTCACTTTCTCTGTCTCTCAAATAAATAAAATCTTTAAAAAAAAAAAAAACAAGACCCATCAAAATGCTGTCTGTAAGAGACTCATTTTAGACCCAAACACACCTCCAGATTTAAAATGAGGGGGTGAAAAACCATTTACCATGCTAATGGACATCAAAAGAAAGCTGGGGTGGCAATCCTTATATCAGACAAACTAGATTTTAAACCAAAGACTATAATAAGAGATGAGGAAGGGAAGGACACTATATCATACTTAAAGGGTCTATCAAACAAGAAGATCTAACAATTTTAAATATCTATGTCCCTAACCTAGGAGCAGCCAATTATATAAGCCAACTAATAACAAAATCAAAGAAACACAACAATAATACAATAATAGTAGGGGACTTTAACACCCCCCTCACTGAAATGGACAGATCATCTCAACAAAAGATCAACAAGGAAATAAAAGCTTCATATGACACACTGGACCAGATGGACTTCACAAATATATTCAGAACTTTTCATCCCAAAGCAAAGGAATACACATTCTTCCCTAGTGCACATGAGACATTCTCCAGAATAAATCACATCCTGGATCACAAATCAGGTCTCAACTGGTACCAAAAGATTGGGATTGTTTCCTGAATATTTTCAGACCACAGTGCTTTGAAACTAGAATGTAATCACAAGAGGAAATTTGGAAAGAACTCAAATACATGGAGGCTAAAGAGCATCCTACTAAAGAATGAATGGGTCAACCAGGAAACTCAAGAAGAATTTTAAAAATGCATGGAAACAAATGAAAATGAAAACACAACTATTCAAAATCTTTGGGATGTAGCAAAGACAATCCTAAGAGGGAAGTATATAGCAATACAAGGATTTTCAAGAAATGAGAAAGGTCTTAAATATACAATCTAACCCTATACCTAAAGAAGCTGGAGAAAGAACAGCAAATAAAGCCTAAACCCAACAGGAGTAGAGAAATAATAAAGATCAGAGGAGAAATCAATGGAATAGAAACCAAAAGAATAGCAGGACAGATCAATAAAATTAGGAGCTGGTTCTTTGAAAGAATTAATAAGATTGATAAACCCCTGGCCAGACATCAAAAAGAAAAAAGACCCAAAGTAATAAAATCATGAATGAAAGAGAAATCACAACCAACGCCAAAGAAATACAATTATAAGAACATTTTATGAGCAACTATATGCCAGTAAATTAGACAATCTGGAAGAAATGGATGCATTATTAGAGATGTATAAACTACCAAAACTGAACCAGGAAGAAATAGAAAACTTGAACAGATCCATAACCAGAAGGAAATTGAAGAAGTCATCAAAAATCTCTCAACAAACGAGAGCCCAGGCCACAGAATTCTACCAAACATCTAAAGCAGAATTAATACCTATTCTCCTGAAACTCTTCCCCAAAAATTGAAATGGAAACTTCCAAACTCATTTTATGAGGCCAGCATTACCTTGATCCCAAAACCAGACAAAGGCCCCATCAAAAAGAATTACAGACCAATATCCCTGATGAACATGGATGCAAAAATTCTCACCAAAATACTAGCCAATAGGATCCAACAGTAAACTAAAAGGATTAATGACCACGACCAAGTGGGATTTATTCCTGGGCTGCAAGGTTGGTTCAACAGCTGCAAATCAATCAATGTGATACAATACATTAATAAAAGAAAGAACAAGAACCATATGATACTCTGAATGGATGCCGAAAAAGCATTTGACAAAGTACAGCATCCTTTCTTGATCAAAACTCTTCACAGTGTAGGGATAGAGGGTACATTCCTAAATATCATCAAAGCCATCTGTGAAAAATCCACAGCAAATATTCTCGATGGGGAAAAACTGAGAGCTTTTCCTCTTAGATCAGGACACAGCAGGAATGTCCACCATCACCACTGCTATTCAACATAGTACTAGAAATCCCAGCCTCAGCAATCAGACAACAAAAAGAAATAAAATGATCCAAATTGGCAAAAAAGTCAAACTCTCACTCTTTGCAGATGATATGATACTTTATGTGGAAAACCCAAAAGACTTCCCCCCAAAACTGCTAGAACTCATGCAGGAACTCAGTAAAGTGTCAGGATATAAAATCAATGCACAGAAATCAGTTGCATTTATATACACCAACAGCAAGACAGAAGAAAGAGAAATTAAGGAGTCAATCCCATTTACAATTGCACCCAAAACCATAAGATACTGAGGAATAAATCTAACCAAAGAGGCAAAGGCTCTGTACTCAGAAAACTATAGAATACTCATGAAAGAAATTGAGAAAGGCACAAAGAAATGGACAAACATTCAATGCTCATGGATTGGAAGAACAAATATTGTGAAAATGTCTATACTACCTAGAGCAATCTATACATTTAATGCAATCCCTATCAAAATACCATCAACTTTTTTCAAAGAAATGGAACAAATAATCCTAAAATTTATATAGAACCAGAAAAGACCCTGAAAACCAGAGGAATGTTGGAAAAGAAAACCAAAGGTGGCGGCATCACAATTCCAGACTTCAAGCTCTATTACAAAGCTATAATCATCAAGACAGTGTGGTACTGGCACAAAAACAGATACATAGATCAATGGAACAGAGTAGAGAGCCTAGAAATGGACCTCAACTCTATGGTCAACTTATCTTCAACAAAGCAGGAAAGAATGTCCAATGGAAAAAAACCAGTCTCTTCAAGTGGTGTTGGGAAAATTGGACAGTCATGTGCAGAAGAATGAAACTGGACCATTTCTTTACAGTACACACAAAAATAGACTCAAAACGGTGAAAGGCCTAAACTTGAGACGGGAATCCATCAAAATCCTTGAGAACACAGGCAGCAACCTCTTTGACTTCAGCCATAGCAACTTCTTCCTAGAAACATTGCCAAAGGCAAGGGAAGCAAGGACAAAAATGAACTATTGGGACTTCATCAAGATCAAAACCTTTTGCACAGCAAAGGAAACAATCAACAAAACCAAAAGAAAACCAACAGAATGGGAGAAGATATTTGTAATGACATATCAGGTAAAAGGCTAGTCTCCAAAATCTATAAAGAACTTATCAAACTTAACACTCAAAGAACAAATAACCCAATCAAGAAATGGGCAGAAGACATGAGCAGACATTTCTTCAAAGAAGACATCCAAATGGCCAACAGACACATGAAAAAATGCTCAACATCACTCGACATCAGAGAAATACAAATCAAAACCACAGTGAGATACCACCTCACACCAGTCAGAATGGCTAAAATTAGCAAGTCAGGAAAAGACAGATGTTGACGAGGATGTGGAGAAAGGGGAACCCTCCTACACTGTTGGCAGGGATGCAAGCTGGTGCAGCCACTCTGGAAAACAGTATGGAGGTTCCTCAAAAAGTTGAAAATAGAGCTACTCTACTACCCAACAATTGCACTACTGGGTATTTGCCCTAAAGATACAAATGTAGTGATCCGAAGGGGTACATGCTCCCCAACATTTATAGCAACAATGTCCACAATAACCAAACTATGGGAAGAGCCTAGATGTCCATTGACAGATGATGTTGTCACTTTATACATTTCACTTGTGTGTGTGTGTGTGTCACACCTCAGTCCTTCAAAGCTTAAAAAAATAAAAATACTGATGGTTAAAAACATAAATGATCTTAATGAAAATAGCCAATTACAGAAGGATGTTGTCCTGTTATTTATATAAAGTTTAAAATCACATAAATCCTGTTGCCTATGGCCAACATAGTGCATAATAAAGTATAAAGTCCATGAAGGATAAAGAGGTGCTGTGTGTATGTGTGTGTATGAATGAATATTATGCAGCCATCAAAAAAATATGAAATCTTGCCATTTGCAATGACATGGATAGAACTAGAAGGTTTTAAGCTAAGCGAAATAAGTCAACCAGAGAAAGACAATTATATGATCTCACTGAGGATGTGAGGAATTTGAGAAACAAGACAAGATCATAGGGGAAGGGAGGGCAAAATAAAACAAGACGAAACCAGAGAAGGAGACAAACCATAAGAGACTCTTGATCTCAGGAACAAATCGAGGGTTGCTGGAGGGGAGGGGATGGAGAGATGGGGTGACTGGGGGATGGATATCGGGGAAGATGTGTGCTATGGTGAGTGCTGTGAATTGTGTAAGACTGATGAATCACAGACCTGTACCCCTGAAACAAATAATACGTTCTATGTTAATTAAAAAAAAAAAAAACAGAAAGAAACCGTGGGTGAAACTTACTTATGAATAACAAAACTCCTAGACAAAATATAGCAACCAGGATGAAGCAGCGGATGAATGGTACCATATGCTATGACTAAGCAGGGGTGATTCCAGGAGCTGGAACGGGTTCCTCAGAGGCCACTCAGTCCCTGTAACTCATCCCACCCCAAACCAGACCATGTCCGTAAGTTTGAGAAAGGAGCATTGCCACAACAGACATCCCTAATGGAAACAGTCACAGCAATAGGAGGGAGCAGCTTCCCTACTACAAACGATCCCATTTCCCACCAAGCATCAGAAAGTGCCCCTCTAGGAGCAGACAAATGGGGAAGGAGGGTTTGGTTGGTGGCTTTTTCTAGCAACGGGCACAGCAGGCGGGAGGGGCCAGGACCCGCCCCGAAGCCCCATGATGTGACAGGTGCTGCTGGGAGATGCTGAATCTCACTTGGGGGCTAGTGAAAGCAACACCGTTGTTGCCATCCTGCCGCCCTGGCCCGAGTTCCATCACACCCCAGCGGCCCCCCTCACGCAAGCACAAACGTTCCAGAAGGCTTCCCCGCAGCCCCGTTAGAGCGAACAGTGGGACACGGCCCAAGCGCAGCCAGGGCAAGGAGGGCGGAGCAGCCGTGTGTCCATTCAGGCGAATATTCTGCTCGCCCAGTGACCGGCCAGGGCTGGATGTGCTGACACGGCCACACCCCACAGCTCCGCTCGGTGGTTCCCACCAAAGCTGAACGTTCATCCGGCCTGCGAGCCCGCAGTTCTACCCCGGGGCATCTACCCGAGAGACCTGAGTACATGAGCCCCCCAAGACACACGCAAAGGCTCACAGCAGCCTGTCTCACGGTAGCCCCAAACTGGAAACACAAACGGTGGGGGCCCCACTCAACCCCATAGGATACAGCGACGAAAGGCACGGAGGTCCACTCTCCATCTCTGCAGAACAGAGCGCAGGCAAGCACGGTAGCATCTGCTCTTGGGGGCAGCAGACGGGATGGAACCTTCTGGAACGATGGGAAGGTCCTACATTTTGACTTGGGTGCTGCTCCCACTCGTGTGCATGTAGATAACACACACTGAGATGGACATCTAACACACGTGCACTTTATACATTTCACTTGTGTGTGTGTGTGTCACACCTCAGTCCTTCAAAGCTTAAAAAATAAAAATACTGATGGTTAAAAACATAAATGATCTTAATGAAATCAGCCAATGACAGAAGGATGTTGTCCTGTTATTTATATGAAGTTTAAAATCACATAAATCCTGTTCCCTATGGCCAACGTAGGGCAAGTAAAGTATAAAGCCCATGAAGGAAGGACTGACTCCCAGGTCTAGACGGCCGCCCGCTCTGGGGCAGGAGAGGGGCAGCTGGAGACCATGAGCCCCCACTCCATGTGTCAAGTTCACTCCTTCGGGTCAGTGGCCCACAAACAAATATTTGTTAAATTATCCCCAGTGTTTTTGTGATGGCCTAAGATGACTCTTAATAAAGGACGCAATTTAGATCATGTTTCTCCTCTGCTCAAAATCCGACCATGGCTCCCCAGTGCCCTCAAGAATAAAAGCCCTCCTCCTGCATTCCAGCCCAGTGCCAGCTCTGGCTTCCATCCTTCTTCCCTCTGCTCCTGCCACCCCTGCCTCTTTGCCCCCAGCTTGTCTGCCCTGCAGCCTTCGTACATGCAGCTCCCTCTCCTGTTGCAGCCTTCTCTTTTAAGATTTTATTTATTTATTTGACATAGAGGGACACTGTGAGAGAGGGAACACAAGCTGGGTGAGTGGGAGAGGGAGAAGCAGGCTGCCTGCTGAGCAAGGAGCCCAGTGTGGGGCTCAATCCCAGGATCCTGGGATCATGACCCGAGCTGAAGGCTGACGCTTAACGACTGAGCCACTCAGGCGCCCCTGGTGCAGCCCCTGGTCCCCTGTCTGGTCTGTCATTGCAGTAGCCCCAGGATCCATGGCCAGCGGTCCTGGGCTGGAACAGGGACCTGTGGACACGCCCACAAGTTCTGCCAGCCATCGCCACAAGGGGGCGCCGACAGGTCAGAAATCAAACCTAGGAGGAGGCCACCAGCAGAGGTGGGCAGGACAGGCCCTCTCTGAAGGCAGGGGCCCCCCAGACCCCTGCTAGCCCTCCTGGGGGTTCCCACTGCAGCCTCACTGTGACAGATGTGCAAACGGAGGCTTAGAAAGGTCACAGAAAGATTACAGGTTCTGAATGCGGCCCGATGGTCCAGGGGAGCCTTCTCGGACCCTTTGGAAGAAGCTAGGGAAGCTGCTGATGGGGGTCGGGGTGCTGGGAGCCATGACATCGGGGTGGGGCCCGTGACCCCCACTGGCCACTCTGTCCTGGCTAGAGGGACCAAGTCATGACCAGCGAGGGGTCAGGCTGACCCTCCCAAACTCAGGGAACCTCCACTCAGGTTGCTTCCCAGTGCTGCCCACTCACCTGCTCTGGTTACACTCTGGGGTGGAGAAGGGGGGCGCTGGGGGGAGAGCAGGTAGGGTGCCCCTCACCCACTTCCTTCCAGCTCCCTATTCAACAAATAGGGAACTGGGTCTGTCCCTCACCCAGGCTTTCCCGGGGTCCCCAGTCCAAAACTGAGCCCCACAGACCAGCTCCCCTTGCTGTGTGACCTTGCACAGACTCCTTGCCCTCTCTGGGGCTGTTTTCATGTCCATGCTGGGGCTTCTGCAGGTCAATTAGTTAGAAGAAAGAGTCTCTCGAAGAAGGAAGTTCCAGGTTGCTGTCGACCAGGTGGGAGCTCTCGGGTCGCCCTCTCTAGGGGCCACGATCCTTTCAGAAGGCACTAAGACCAAGGCGGTGCCAATCCGTCATCCTTTATCCGCTTGGGCGAAGTTCCCACGACCTACAGTTCGCCATTTTAAAGCGAGCAACCCTGTGGCATTTAGGGCATTCACAATATGATGCCACCACCACCTCTGTCTCATTCCAGAACATTCTATCACCCCACGAGGAAACCTGGTCCCTGGAGCAGTCCCTCCCGGCCCCCCCTCCCCCAGCCGCCCCCCCACCCCTCCCCCCTGCAACGGCCAATCTGCTTTCCGCCTCTGTGCCTTTGCCTGGACACTTCATGTAAATGGGATCATACCGTATTTGCCCTTTTGAGCCCCACTTCCCTCACTCAGCGAAGTGTCCTCGAGGTTCATGCACGTTGTAGCACGTGTCAGCGCTTCCCTCCTTTCTGCGGCTGGGTGACAAACCGCTGTGTGGACCTGCCACGTTTGTTCACCCACACGTCCCCTGAGGGACACCTGCTCTGTGTCTACCTTCCAGCGACCGTGACCAGCACTGCTGTGAACGTGGTGTAAAAAATCTGTTTGGGTCCCCACCTTTGGGGTATATACTGGGGACCGAGAATGCTGATCATATGGTAATTATGGCTTAATTTTTGAGGGATAGCCCTGATTTTTATAAGGTTAAAAGGTCATGGCACCTGGGAATACCGTGCCTGGAAATTTCTGGCACATTCTTTCAGATGAGCTGTTTCCTCTGCGCCCACCTGCCTCTCCCATCAGCCCCGGCTCCCCCCTCACCGAACACAGCCCCTCCTCCCGGTGACCCCAACCCACCAGCCCCCCACCCGGCGACTACACACTGCTTCACATCCACACGCCGACACGCTTTCTTTTTAAGGTTTTATTTATTTATTTGAGAGAAAGAGAGAAGGCAAGGGGAGGAGCAGAGAGAGAGGAACAAGCAGACTTCATGCTGAGGGCAGAACCGGATGTAGGGCTCGATCCCAGGACCCTGAGATCATGACCGGAGCCGAAATCAAGAGTCGGAAGCCCAGCTACTGAGCCACCCGGGTACCCCCACCCACACACTCTTAATGCAACTGATAGTTCATGTATTTAAGGTCTAGCCAATTTTTTTGTTCGTTTAAGTGAGTCTGCATATTCGCTTTCAGACGGAGGTAGCAAAATGTGCCCGATACTCAGATCTTGTATGAAGCCAGACACGTGTTCACCTCCGTGTGTTCAGATCGACACAGTAGGCCCCTATCCATCCCCCATGCCGCGCCCCACACCACAGGCTCCCTCCCGAGCCTCCCAGAGCAAGCCACGGTGCCGTCAGCCATGACCCTTGCTCGTCTCCCCTGCTCCTGAATTCAGACAGACAGAATCCCACAGCGAGTCCGGTTTCGGACCTCGCTGCTCTTGCTCGGCTCTGTGCCAGTGAGGTCGGGCCACGTCCTCGGTTTGCACCATCTCCTCGCCAGCACTTAATGTTACCAGTCTTTCTCACGGCAGCCCTGCTGAGGGTGCTGGGGATCGTGCCCGTTCCAGCCACACCGCCGTCCGGCTCCACTGGGGTGAATCCAATGAGGTGCCGACCGCACCCCCTTTGTTGAGCCGCCCCCTCTGCCCTCAGCTTCTGAGCCACCACCTCCTCCCGCCTGGTCCCCTCACCGCCCCATCTCCACCCCTCAGATGGATCCTTTCTCCACTTGACCTTGAAACGGGGATGGCTTCAGGTGCTCCAGCCTCCCACCCAGGGGAGTCCACAGGGTAGACGTGTCCCCAGAAGAACTCGGTGTCTTTCCTGACACCCTGCTTCTCCTCCTTCCTCTGAGGGGCCTCTCCCGCTTCCATGAACTCGGGCCCGGCCGTTCCACGGCACAAACGGGAAACCGAGGCTCACCTCCCGTATCAATCAGCGCTGTTCCCGCTCTTTCCACCTCCTGAATCTCGCCTCCCCACACACTGGCCTGCTTCTCCCCTCCCACCTCACCTGGCCTGAGTCCCTGCACCGGATGAGCCCAGCTTCTGACAGGTTCCCCCCCACAAGTTGGCACTTACCCCTTCATCCAGCCCACCAAAGGGCCACTCCTTAGACCATGAGGGGCCCGGCTCACGGCGTTTCACCAACTCCCCAGCCTTTGTCCCCTGACCAGGCCCAGACCCACAGGCAAGTCCTCACTCCGTCTGCCTCCTCTGCCCTCTCCGGCCCCTCCTTTGCCCTCATTCATTCAGGTATTTATTGAGCACCTGCTGTGTACAGAGTCTGGTTCACAAGGCAGGGAGGCAACTAGACCGGACAAAACCCCTCCCCTGGGGCACAGCGGGTGGGGTGACAGATATCTCCAGGCTCCTGCACGTGGGGGCTGATGGGGGCACGGAAGGCCCGGGCCTGGCACGCACTCACTGGGGAGCCTGGGGCTCAGGCCGGGGGCCGGGGTTGGAGCCACAGAGGGTTTGGGTTTTCACAGCTTCTCCTGGCCGCCGATGGGAGAGAGGAGAGCTCAGGCAGGAAGGACGCCGGGGGCCGGGTCCGAGGGCGATGGAGAAGAGGTCAGATTTGGGGTGTGGCCAGAGAGCCGGGAAGGCTTGCAGACAGCGGGGCTGCGGGGTGGCCTGGGGGAGCCTCCCACACCCTCTGGGCAGCAAACACATCCGACCAGGGGGTTCGGTTCCTCAAAATTGCCACATAGACACGAGGGCACCCATGGGAGCAACGTGCACGCAGGGAGGCTCGCAACACAGACACACACACACACACACACACACACACACACACACACAGAGCTACACAACACAGACACACACAGAGCTACACAACACAGACACACACACAGCTACACAACACAGACACACACACAGCTACACAACAGACACACACACAGCTACACAACACGCACACACACAGCTACACAACACAGACACACACAGCTACACAACACACACACAGCTACACAACATAGACACAAACACACAGCTACACAACAGACACACACACAGCTACACAACACAGACACACACACACAGCTACACAACACAGACACACACACAGCTACACAACACAGACACACAGCTACACAACACAGACACACACACACACAGCTACACAACACAGACACA
>CM052799.1:9331189-9361700 GCA_028533885.1 Nasua narica
ACACACACACAGCTACACAACATAGACACACACACAGCTACACAATATAGACACACACACACAGCTACACAACACAGACACACACAGCTACACAACACAGACACACATACACACAGCTACACAACACAGACACACATACACACACAGCTACACAACACACAGCTACACAACACAGACACACACAGCTACACAACACACACACACAGCTACACAACATAGACACACACACAGCTACACAATATAGACACACACACACAGCTACACAACACAGACACACACACACAGCTACACAACATAGACACAAACACACAGCTACACAACACAACACACACACACACACACAGAAAAACGTACACACGCATGACCTGCCTACTACACACAAACACACAAAGAAACACGTAACAGACACGGATACAATGCACGGACACACACGCCCACTTCAAAACTGCCTCTCCTGCTTCTCCCCGCGGGGCCCCCAACTCCCCACTCAGGGCCAGGCTGGGTTCCAGTGTCCGAGTCAGTCGCACGGCCCTCTCTGCCCCTCAGCCCTGGCCGGGTCCCAGTCACACGAGGCACACCGTGCTCAGTCCGGCACACCGGGCTCTCCTTGAGCCACACAGGGGAGTCGACAGTGTTATTGAGCAAAGGGGTCTCGGTCCCCTAAGTGTCCCTTCCCGTGCTGCTGCTCTACTCTCCTACCCTCCACGCAGGGCTCTCCACTCCCCAACTCCTCACCCCGGGCTAGCCCCACTCCTTGACCGATACACAGATGCTCCAGCTCCAAGGGGTCAAGGATGAGCCAGAGGGAGGGCTGCCTGGAGGAGGAGGCATTAGTAATGGTTTTTTTGCAGATTGAGCTGGAGCCTGCCAGGGGGCTGGGGAATCCTCTAGTGAGAGGGACACCCCAGCAACCTCCTCTAGAGCAGTCCGAGCCCATGGCAGTTCCAGCGGGAAGGCTCACCAGCCTGGTTCCTCTTTTCTTCAATTGTGGTGAAGCACAAAAGCTAAGATGCACCATCTTCGAGCGCAGACTCCAGGGGCGTGAAGTACCACGGGCACCGTTGTGCATCCCTCACCACCCCTCATCTCTAGGACTTGGTCATCTTCCAGACTGAAACCCGTGCCCATTAAACACCAAGTCCCCGCCCCCTCCCCTACCCCCTGGTGCGCGCCATCCACGGTCTCTGAATCAGATGGCTCCAGGGACCACCAGTAAGGGCAGCATACAGAAGTCGTCCTTTTGTAACATGATTTCAGGCAGCTCAGGCCCTCCAGGTTCATCCACACTGTAGCCTGTGTCAGACCATCCACCCTTCTCAAGCCTGTGTCATACCCCATCACATGTATAAATCACGTCCTGGTCACCCATCCCTCGGCTGCAATTCTATTTCTAATTTTGGAGGAACTGCCGTAGGATTGGCTGTTGGCTTTAAAAACCGGTGTTTCTCAGTCGTCCCATCTGAGACCCACACAGCCCTCTCTGTCCCCACCTGTCGGAAAAGTGGGGGTCCCCCTCCGCTGAGCCCCTTACACTTGTTTCATTCGTCCCTCAGATCTACTCTGAGAGGCAGTGAGCGCTAGACAGTCCATTTCAGAGATCGGAGGTCAGAGAGCAGAAGGGACATGCCAGTGTCACTCAGCAGGGACTGGCGTGTCCCAGCTCCTGAGATCCACAGCCTGGGAGCTGCCTCTCCCTGCCCAGAATACTCCCAGCCCCTTAGCGGTTCCTGCACAACCCGGCCCCCACTCTGCCCGCGCTCGGATGCTGAGAGCATTTCCCATCCCGCTCCTGGCTCTGCTCCCTTCCCAGGGAAGCAGTTGCAGTTGGCCCTGTGTCCCCAAAGGCCCCAGGCGGCAGGAGCCTGGCCACGTGAGTGGGTGCGTGTGGAGGCGTGTGATCCCGCTGCGGCCGCCACCACACCACGGTGTGGGAAGGGAGGGGCCGTATGGGTTCCACATACGACTGGGGGAGGGAGGCCCGGACCTGAGTGGGATCTGGGCTTCTGGGCCTCAGTCCCACCATGTGGGAAATGGGCTCACAGTGGCCCTTGCCTCTCGGAGAGGCTTCTGCAAGTGGATCCGGGGGATAACGCAGGAAGGGCCCCAGCGGGCTGGGAGAGCTGACGCATGCGCACGCCGGGGCACTGGCGTCGACACGGCCAATATGAGAGCAGGGCTGGGACCCCACCCAGCTCCAGCAACTGGTCTTCCCATCAAGCACTGGTCGCGTGTGACCGGGAGCCCATCCTACCTGCAGCCAAAAAAAAAAAAAAAAAAAAAATCAGAGAATAGAGAGTGCAAAGGTTCATCATTTAAAATTTCTTAAAAAATTAAAATAAAATAAAAAAATAAAAAATAAAATTTCTAAAACCACCCAGAAACCACGCCTGAAAAATTGCCACGCATTTTTTTTAAATCTTTTTTTTTTTTAATTCAGGTGAAATTCATATCACATGAAATGAACCATTTTAAAGTGGATGATTCAGTGGCATTTCGTGCATTCACAAAGCTGTGAACTACTACCGATATCTAATTCTAGGACATTTCCATCGTCCTGAAAGGACACCCGGGACCCCATCAGCAGTCGCTCCCCATCCCCCTCCCCCAGTCCCTGGGAAGCCCCAATCAGCTTTCTCTGTGGGTTTGCCTCTTCTGAACGTTTCATATACATGGGATCATGGTCCGTGTGGCCTTCTGCATCAGGCGTCTCTCACTCAGCTCGGTGCTTTCAAGGTTCACCCCTGTTGGAGTGCATGTCAGGGCTCCATCCCTTTTCATGGCTGAGTACTATTCCACCAGACGATGGACTGTGGTTTGTTTGGGCGATTTCCACCTTTTGGCTGCTGTGAGTTGTGCTACTGTGGGTATTATGTAGGTGTATTCATGTGAGTCCCTCTGATACACAGTTTTTGTCCTCCCACCGGGAGGGGGCCCAGGCCCCGGGAGGCAGTGCTGATTTATTGAACAAAGTTCCACCTTTGGCTCACATCTCTGGAAAAAACATTAAAGAGACCCCAACCAAAGGACCCCTCACCTCCTTCCCCACAGACCGTCCTTGTGTTGTGCACAAAAGCCCCAGACCTGAGCCAGCGAGGGAAGGATGGGGATGAGCCCGTGGGGGCTGGGGTCTTTGGGGCAAAGAGTCCTGAGCGCCGGCACCTCGGGGATCCTTGGCCCCTCTAAAGGCAGCGAGGGTGTGGACAGACTCCCTGAAGCCACAGGGCAAGACAGAAGCAGGGCCAGAGACCCTCTCTCAGACCCCGGCCAACACCCGGGGATTCATCTTTGACCCCAGCCTCTTCCTTCCTGGTGCTCCGATCAGAGCCCCAGCCCCAGCTACCAAGACCTTGAGGCCCTCTCCAGCCACCGCAGCAGAGCCGATGTGACAGAGGTGAATCCGAGCGTGAATGAAAAGAATAATGTTTAATTTCGGCAAATCAGTTCATAAAACAGTGTAGGTGCGGTGATTTAGCAGGACAGAGAAGGGCGAAAAAGTGCATCATGCTTACACCGAATTAAACGTGTGGAGCTATTAAGGTAGGCCACTGTAATCTGCAATAAAATCGCTTTTGAAATCTAAAAAGTCCTCAAGGTCCCGAGGCTCCACCTGAGAGGAGACATGTCTCCCCCTCCAGGAGCTCAGGTCTTGGGCAGTGGGTACAAGGGGAAACACAGCATCATTTCCTCTGGGAATCAGAGTTTCCTCTCCTGCGAACTGGGGAGTGTGGCACTTTTGACTTCAAGCATTCGCTCACACTGTTCCCTCAGCCTCGCCGTCCCTTCCACGAGTTCTGCCTGGGGAGCTCCTACATATCCGCTCAACCCCAGCTGTGACTCCCCTCCTCCTGGCAGTCGTACCAGACGGACTCCTGGGTCCCTCCAGCAGAGCCTGGATGCTGCAAGGCTAGGGAGCGTCTGTGTCGACCTCTGTCTTCCCCAGACGCGGGGGTCTCTGAGGGGCCAGGCTGGGTCCCGGGGGTGGGGAGTGTTGCAAGAAACTGGAGACACCACCATGCCCACTTAATAGATGAGAGTCATTTTGAGAGGGGCCCAGCTGCCCAGGGTCATCCAGCCAGTTAAGCCCAGATTCACAACTCAACGCTGGAGCAGTTGGACTACTCCGAGTACAGTGCTCCTTCCCAAAGCTTGTGTGTTGGCGAAACGACCCACCACCTGCCAGGGGCTGCTCCCCCTGACCCCCTCACGGGTCCCTGCAGCTCCTGTTTGGTCCAGAACAGCCTGTCCTCTGTGTGTGCGTGGGGGGGGTGTCCTCCCAGTGGCCCCGGGGTCAGAGATAAGGCCACTGGGCCCTGCTATCGGCAGGAAACATCTTGGCAGGACAGGAAGCCACGGCGTTGGCCAGCCGCACCCTCGCCGGCCTCGGCCTATCGGCGGCCAGATATTTTGGGAGCCACTATATAAACCCGGACTCAGCCCCGAGCTGTTCCCGGGGGAAGCCTGAGCCCTCACGTTCCTCGGCAGGCCCTGCCACCCATGAGGCTGCGGGGACACGGGCACCTGGGGGCTCCCGAGCGGTGGGGTCCGGTGCCGGCCGAGTGCCGCTGCCCGCCGGAGGCCCCCCGCTCTGGATCCAGAAGACCCCTGTTCGGTCCTGGGGCAGCCACTGGCTTGCTGAGCGACCCTGGGCGAGCGTCCTCACCTCTCTGTGCCTCGGGTGCCCGCCTTCCCTTGTCCTGTCCCAGGGAACGCAGACGTGCCTCCTGAGGCTTCAGGGCCTGACGGGGCCCCTGCTCACAACTACCTGGCAAGGCCCAAGAATCTGCATTTTAAACTGGCCTCAGACTGAGATCCTCAGACAAGCTCCAGTTGTTCAAATTCAAGGACATACGGCTGGTCCAGCCCCTCCCCTCCCCCCCCAGGCTTGTCCTCACCTTCCCCGGCCCAGCCCCCAGCCTGACCCGGCCCAAGGGCTGCAGCAGAGAGACCACGTTATGAGGATGTGGCTGTAGACATCCTCGTCTTACAGAGGAGAGAACGGAGGCCCAGAGAGGGGAAGGGATTTGCCTGAGCCCACACAGCGGAGCGGAAGCAGGGCCGCACCAGAACCCAGGCCCTGGGTCCCTTCCCGCACCCCGTCCCCCTCACAGGAGGCTCAAGTGGAGGCGGGGGGCGGGGGCAGCTCCAGGGGTCACAGGTCAGCCAGGGCCAGGCCTGGGATTCAAACCCAAGTCCCCCCGCTGCCCACCCCCACCCCCGGTCGGCCCACGACCGAGGCACCCCGAGCCCAGTTGCTACCGTATGGGGGGCCTGACAAACAAGCACATTTCACCCGGGACAGTAAAAGTGAAACGCAGAAGTGAAATAAAACACTCAAAGAGCTCAGTGGGGCTCGGAGTCGGCTCCTGCTCTCAGACCCTCAGCCTTTTCCTGGTGAGAGGTGAGGGGGTGGGGCAGCACGCCAGGCGGGGGAGCCCAAGCGTGGTTATGTAAATGGCCGGCCCAGCACCTGCAGGCCACCAGCCAGTGCGAGTGGTGGAGCATACCCAGCCGTCCCCGCCCCGGGCAGCTGCAGCCGGCGAGAGGGAACGGCCGTGCCAGATATAACCCGACCTGAACTCCACCCAAAGCCGGAGCTCCAAGCCAGGCCTGTGTCTGGAGAGCTGGTTTGGGCTAGATGACCCGGGCAGCTCATCCCCAGTTCGGGGCTTTATCTCCCCCCAGGAAAGGTCTCAGTGTCACTATGTGTCCCTGAAGTCCTCCCTGCCTACCTCTCTGCAAGGCCCAGTGGGGGGCAAAAGGCAAAGCTGCTCCCGTCTCGGGCAGCCTGGGTCCTGAGCTCCTGCTCGGTTTGCTGCCAAGGGGGCACTGGGCTGGCATCTCTCTCCTGACAGGATGCTCACTACCACTCGAAGCAGCCTGCTTTATGGTCTAGAAACTGGCTGATGACCTCCCTCCGAGTGGACCCCGACCCCACCCAGCTCTGCCATTGAGCCACCTGGAGAGGTGACAAGGACCTAGTCTGTCCTTGTCTAGTGAAACACCTTGAAGCCTCCAGTACCCTCTCCCAGGGCCCCACTTGGAAGTATACACACACACAGACACACACACACACACACAAACACCATGTGATGTAGTTAGTGGTCTTTCTTGAACCCTCTGCCACATGTCTACTCCCTTCCAAACCAGCAGGGGCAGCTGCATGCCTTCTCTGACCAGCCCAGCATGAGGAAGGAAATCACCTCCCTCATTCTGGAGTCTATCCTCTATTAATGCAACCCAAGAACCCAGCAGCTTCTTGAGCAGCTATGTCACAGACAGAGGGCCCCTCGTGTAATCATGAATCATCAATTCAAAAGGGAGCTTTATCAGGAGAGGGCGAGGCTGGGAATGTTCTGTTTCTTGATCTAGGTGCTGGTTAGTTACACGGGTGTGTTCACTGTATGAAAACTTATTAAGCTGTATTTGGAGGATTAGGCACTTTTATTCGATGTTATTCTTGAATAAAAGGCTTAAAAAGAAGGGAAGGAACAAAGGCAGTCTGACACCAGGCCAGAACTGCCAGCAAACCGGCTTAATAAGCAGATCATTTGGGGACATGGGTAGACGCAGGAGGAGCATCCCCAGTGACAGGCACAGCAGGGGCAAAGCCCTGGGATCCTGAGGGAGCCTGATGTGTTTAGGGATCTGGCAGAGGCCCAGGTGGCCCAGGTGGAGGGCAAGGACTGGCCGTGTGGAGCCTCCGAAGCCACAGCCAGCAAGGGACGCTACTCCGAGACAAACATGATGCCACCAAGACCTTCAAGTAGAGGCCAACGCCGTGCAGTGGACACGTGTAAAGGCTGCCAAAGTCAAAAAGAGGAGCTAATGAGCGGTGCTCATGGGGGAAACTGAGACTCAGCAAGTCCAGGCTGCTCGGCTCCGTGTCAGGCGAAGCCTCCCAGGCCCTCTTTCTTTCCAGTCCAAAGGCCCCATGTGAAGGAAACCCCCCTGGGTTTGAGTCCCAGTCTGAGCATGCTGGCCTCCGTGTCCTCCCCCGGGAAATGGGGTCTGGGGGGGGGGTAAGGGAGGTCGTCTCCAGCCCTGCTTCTGGGGTGCTTGGCAGGCAGGGGTACAGAGGGTCCAAGGGCGCCCGGCCAGCCCAGGGAGCTTCTCAGAGCCCGGGACCTTGGGGGTGGCTATTCCGAGAAGCCCACCGCTAAGGAGGAAACCCCTTGCCCACAGTGGTGGCAATGGTGGTGGCACCCCTCAACCGGCCCCGAGAGAGATTCTGCACAGCGGGGAGAAGGTAGGAGTTTTGAAAAGAAGACGTGCCCCAGTGATGCAAATTCAGGCCTATTGGAGCAAAACCGAAGCAGAGAAGAGAGAGTGATGAAGGAGACGCGGGTCAGGGGACGCCCACCTTGTGCAGAGCGGAGGGCCGCCCAGCAGCAAGTGGCCATGACCCTGCCCCCGTCACGTGGCCCCTCGCTGCGGCTCTGGGACCCCATCTGCCACCCCATCACCCTCCCTGCGCTCTCCCCAGTCACCTTGCTCATTGGGCTTCGGCTGGCCATCGGCCATCAGTCATCAGGAGGGTAAGACCTCCTCGGCTGGTCCCCATCCAATTTCCGGCTCCCCGCCTGGACCCTGGCACCAGGAGGTGCTCAGTAAATATTTGTTGGCTGAATAAATGGTGGCAGGTCAGCACCAGCCATCAGATTCCTAAGTCCCCGTGTTGTCAGCTAAAGTCCGGGTCTGGGGTGACGTGTCTTATGGGGGTGCCAAGAGATCACACAGAAAGTTAGGGACACAGGAAGTGCTCCATAAACGGTCACAGTCATCGCCCCCCGGAGGCCCACCTCGCATCCCTGCTGACGCTGGGATAGAGCCCCTGTCCATCCCCTCCCCCTGGAGAGAAAGAGGGCAGAGGCAGCTACAAGGCCTTGCTGGGGGCTGGCCGGATCCCCCACCTCAGGCTCTTTCTAAGAAGCCAGCAGTGATAACATTCCCCCAAAACAGGAACCGGTGTGCTGGGCCCGGTGTTGCAGAAACCTCCAGCAAGTCTGACCTCCATGCACAGCCTGCCCCACAAGGCGGCTTCAGGGCCCACTGGGCACAGCTTGGAAAGATTTTTATGTAAAAGTGGCCAATGCAAATCCAGGGGCCCAGCGACCTCGAAAGGCCCCACTTCCCCCTTTACCACCTTAGCCTGGGTGGTAACCACCTGGGTGTGGCGGGAGGGAGGGCTGATGGACAGCAGCTGCCCCTGCTCCGAACGGCTCTGAGGGTCCAGGACCCCGACTCTGCCCCGGTATCTGGGCCAGAGGGAGGGGGAGGGGACAGTATGTGTGGGCAGAGGCTAGCTCTGATTTTTTTTTATTTATTTATTTTTAAAGATTTTATTTATTAGACAGAGAGAGACACAGCGAGAGAGGGAACACAAGCAGGGGGAGTGGGAGAGGGAGAAGCAGGGAGCTGAGCAGGGAGCCCGATGCAGGGCTCGATCCTAGGACCCTGGGATCACGACCTGAGTCGAAGGCAGACGCTTAACCGACTGAGCCACCCAGGCGCCCCCTGATTTTTATTTTATCTTATTTTTGTTTAAGTTCTTATTTTCATTTGATTTTTTTTAATTGGGATAAAATTCATATAACATAAAATTAATCATCTCAACCATTTCCAAGTGCACAATTCAGTGGCTTTTAGCACATCCACTGTTTTGTACAACCGTAGCCTCTATCAAATTCCAGAACATTTCTGTCACCCCGCAGGGAGACGCCGTCCCTACCAGCGGTCTCCCCCCTCCGCCTCCCCCAGCCCCTGGCAGCCACATTCTGTCTCCAGGGACTGGCCTTCTCTGCACACGTCACAGAAACGCCACCCTACAATGTCCGGCTTTCCACACTCGGCACGATGTTCGCAAGGTTCATGGCGCGTGTCCGGGCTTCGCGCCTTTTTATGGCCGAGTGATACTCCCTCGTGCAGATGGACCTCACTGTGTTTCAGCTTTCATCCTTTGATGGACGTTTGATTGTTTCCAGTTTCCGGCGACTGTCGACAGTGTGAACACGCGTGTTTTTGTGTGGATGCCTGGCTCCACCTCTTGGGTCTATGCCGAGGCGTGAAGTTCTGGGTCAGATGGTAACGCCCCATTCAGCTTCTGAGGGACCGGTAGAGTCTCCTGCGCAGGGGAGAATCATTCCACATCCTCACCTGCGATGATGAGGTTTCCAGCCTCTCTGCGTCCTTGCCAACATTTGCTCCTGTCTTTTTGATGATAGTGAGTGCGGGGTGGAATCCCGTTTTGCAGACAGGGAAACTGAGGCGCAGAGAGGCAACCCATGTGCCCAGCACAAAAGTTCAGCTCCCCAGACTCGAAGAGAGAGAGAGGGACGCGGATGGATCTCCGGGAGAATGGGCAGACATGCTTGCTCCGGGCCAGTCTCCTGAGAAATGAATCCAAGCCCTGGATGGGACGTTTCAGGCTGGAGACTGTCCCCCATCCAACAGACCGGAGGTCCAATGGAACCTCCTCCAGGAGCCCAGACAGGGCCTCCTTACATGCCCGTGTGATGGGGTGCTCACGACCTACAGGGCTGCATCCAAGAGCCCTCGCCCCATACAGCTCCCAGGAAGAGTCTCAGATGGAGCCTCGATTCTTCCCTGGCCCCCACCAGCCTGTCCCCGACCTCGGAGACCTCCTGCTCGGGGCAGCCTCACCGAGGTCTGTGGACACCACCCGGCCCCCCACTCGAGCACCCTCCAGCTACCACAGCTGGGTCTCCGATATATAAAATCCGTATTTTACAAACAGCTGAGCAACGAAATGCAATGTGGGATCCTCCAACAGAAAAAGAACAGCAGCGGCAGAGCTGGTGACGTGCAAATAAAGTCTGGCATTTCGTTGATAGGGACGTGAATGCACCAGCGTCTGGTTGCTTCCATTTGACAAAGGTACCCTGACCACGTCGAACGCTGGTGGGGAAGGTGGAGAGGAGCGCATACAGGGCTCCCTGGACTGCCTGCGTGAACAGTCTGGAAACCTGAAATGATTCCAAGATAAAAAGTTTGAGGGCGCCTGGGTGGCTCAGTTGGTTGAGCAACTGCCTTCGGCTCAGGTCATGATCCTGGAGTCCCGGGATCGAGTCCCATATCGGACTCCCGGCTCTGCGGGAAGTCTGCTTCTCCCTCTGACCTTCTCCCCTCTCATTCTCAGTCTCTCGCTCTCTAATAAATAAAAATCTTTAAAAAAAAAAACAAAAAAACTCCAAGCCTTTTTTAAAAAAAAAAAAAAAAGTTTGAGGAGTTAGCTGGACGTGAACACGCAGCAACGCCCAGAATCCCGTAGGGGGAGCAGAAAACCAAAATCTGGGAATACGGGATTCTTGGCGAACCCCTCACCTTGCAGTTCCCAAGGGCCCTGCCCCAGCCTGGACCACACCTGCCTTGACTTCCCCAGGAGCGATCTCTTCAAGCCTCCCACTGACTTCCCCCAACCCAGATCAGCCCCCTCCGCTCCCCATACCTCCGCTGGACTTTATACACCTGTTCACAACTATTTACTATGCCGCTGTGGGGGTGGAAGGTGCACAGCAGTGAGCAAGACAGACAGGATCCCTGCCAATTGGGAAAGAAATGATAGATGTACAAACACACAAATCACATCAGATAAAGCCTTCGTGATACAGAAAATGAGTCAGGAGAAGGTGGGGGTGACTAGGAGGGTTGTTTTAGCCAGGAAGGCCCAAGAAGGGCTTCCCTGTCTGAGCTCAGACCTGCAGGAGGTGAGGGAGTGAGCCAATGGAATAGCATTCTCAGCAGAAGAAATAGCCCGTGCAAAGGCCCTGAGGCAGGACCGTTGCTTGCTGTGATCGTGGAAAAAGAGGAAGGCTGTGCGCTGGGAATGGAAGAAGATGGAGTCAGAGGGTGGCCGGGTCCAGACCACAGCACATTGTGGGCCTCAGCAAGGGGTTTGGATCTTATTCCGAGCTGTGGACACACTCAGGACAGGGCCTGGCACACTGCAGTTGCTCTGCTGACCCAGCCCTGCCTTTGGAGCTTCAGACCCTTCATACCTGCCCTTGGAGGCCCCTGGGTGCAAAGAATTCAATCCTTCCTGGGGAAGCTGGAACAGTGTGAACCTGTGTGGAACAGCATGAGTGCATTCTGAAATCAAGGCTGTCTCCAGCAGGGCCGAGCTGAGACAGCCTCTCTAGGACCCGAGTCCTGAACCACCAACTGCCAACATCAAGCCTGAATGCAGGAAGACTTCACTGTCTCCTTCACAGAGACTCGGCTTTGTGACAGTGGAGAGGGCACCATGCTGGACCCAGGGAACTGGCACTTCTTGCCAGCCTCACACATTTCCCCCTGGACAGTCCCAGGCCTGACGGGGGCTCATTCAAACCACTCCTGAACCCCATCTATGACACAACAGGCATTTGAGACCCAGTTGGCCCAGCCAGCCCCAGGAAAGGGGAGCATGAGGTGACGGGATATCAGTTTCCCCATCTGTGAAATGGACGGAAAAAGCCCCAATGTGCATGAAACCGACCCAATGCTCCTGTCGAGCGCTGGGGGCCCCTGCCTCACCCTGGGGTCCCCAAGCCACCCCACGCTCCCCTCCACTCCTGACCATGGCCGGGCCCAGATACTGTTTTGATCTCACTCTGTTCGGTCGACCCGGCACCACAAGTTTGATCTCTGCGAAAACCACAGTTCAGGGGCTGTTATCTGCTATCAGTGACGGGGTGAGGGCGGTTTTGGGGCCTCACAGTAAGTGTGCTTCTCAGAAGAGCCAGCCCATGTCATCACAGGGTAGCTGGCACAAAACAGCTGGGTTATCAGGCCTCCTCATCGCAATCCTGGCCAATTAGAGCGTTTAGCGCACCCAATGACTTGTTTACAGGACTTATTTTTAAGATTTTCGGCCGGATGCCTCTGGGTCTCACAGCCAAGGGGTCAGAGCTGAGGAGAGGGAAGGAGGGTCATGCCGAGGGGCTTCTGGAGGACTTCCTGGAGGAAGGGACACTGGAAGGGGTCTCGGGAGAATGAGGGAGGGTTCATTACAGAAAGCAAGGCGGAGGGACCCATATGGTCAAAGCCTTGGAGGGGAGGACTATGAGGCAAGTTCAGGTTCACAAGCTGGAGCTCATCTCAGGGGCAGTGGGGATTTTGCAGTTTGAGCTGGGGGGGGAGAGGTTGAGAGCGAGGGCGAGGTTCAGATCCCGAGCCTGCCCCTGGCCCCGTGAAGGGACATCAGCTTGCATCGTGAGCCTCAGCTTTCCCATCTGTGAAATGGGGATGTTGGGAGCAATGACCCTGCGGGGGCGCTACAGGGTAAAGTGGGACCCCTTGGGATGGGCAGAAGGGAGAAGCCCCCAGCGGGAACTGGGGCCGGACTGCGGAAGGGGGCCGGACTGGCAATAGTATCGAGAAACGGGAACTCCGTGGGCTCGGAAGGTAGATTAGTGGGTGCTTCAGGCTAGGGGCAGAGGGACTAGGAAAGTGATAGCTGAAGGTCTGCTTGCTTCCTGAGGTGATAGAGACGTTCTAAAGTGGGCTGTGGAAATGCTTGCACAAGCTTGTGCATATGCTGAAAACCATTGAATCGACACTTGAAATGGGTGAATTATAGGGTATGTGCATTTATGTCTCAGTAAAACTTAAAACAAAGGAGGCCCTTCCTCCTTAGAGCTAGGAAGTGCAGGAGGCCTCCCCTACCTCCAGGCAGAGCTCTGAACTCGCCCCCTCTGTCCCCCTGCCCCCCCCCCCGTCAAAGAGGTGCTTTGTGGGGGGAGGTGCTGAAGGAGGAAGGTAGTGAGCTCTCCGTCACCCAAGTCAGAACCAGGTGAGCCTCCACGAGGGACTCCAACCAACCCAGCTGTTCCTCCCCCTCCTCTGGCGGGACAGGTGCCAAGAGCCACCCCTCAGATGTGGCATCAGGCACCGGGCCCCCCGCCCGCCCACGAGACCGGGCCAGCCTGGGGTTTCCGCGCACATTCGCTACCTGTCTACCTACTAAGCCACTTCCTCCCGAGGCTGCCGCCTGCCTGCCTGCCTGTCTGTCTGCTCGGCGGCAGGCACCTGGCTTCCCCCGGCTCCTGGCAAGGCCTGGCCCTCCCTTACCCACCCGCATTCCCTTGTCCAGCTTCCTTGTGAGCGGTTTATGGAGACAGGACCTCACATGTCGGGAGGGAGGCCCAGTTCAGACCCTCCTCCTAGAATGAAGGGTCTGGAGTCAGAGCCAGCATTGACCCTGACACCCCTGGGGGTCCTCCAGGAAAGCTGAGCCGCCAACGGGGCTAACATTGCCAACCACACAGAACGGCTAGGAGCCACAGGGCCTTTGCACTGGCTGCTCCCACTGCCAGGCACACAGTTCTCCCTGGCCTCTCTCACCTCCTGGGAGAAGTCCTCCCTGATTCCCCCCACCCATACGCACAGATGCACCCACTCCCTCCCCCTCACCTTACTTCATTCTTCTCCTGGACACCTCAGTACCTGAAATTCTATTTTGTGTCTCTCGACCGAGATATCGCTTATCTCCCAGTGGCCTGAGAACCCCATGAAGAAAGGGACTTCCACAGTCCCCGGCACCCAGCAGGGGCTCCGTGTCTACACTTTAAGTGGTTAAGGAAGCCAATCTGCTGAACCTGTGTGCACAAATTCAAGGGGAAAATTGCGTGTGATTTCACAGCAAAATTAGCCAGAAAATATCAAAGAGTTGAAGGCAAAATTCAGGTGAGTTTTCAGAGGGAACCCCGAAACCTCAAAGAGATTCTCTGCTTGGGGAAAGGTCAGGCTGGATCCAGCCCCACCTCCCATCTTCCACCTCCAAGAGGCAAAGCTTGAGTGGGGGGGATCCTGGGAACACCCCCTGAGGCTTACCTCGACCTCTAGCTGCCTTGCCCACCCCTGCCTGCCTATGGATGATCCCCAAACCAGAAGAAAATAAAGGGGGAAAGGATCCTTCCTTCCAGGCCTCTGTGCGTTATCAGTGGGAGCTCCATTCCTGGCCGACCAGGGACCCCACTCCTGAACCAGGGCCTGATCAGAGAAATCACCTGCGAGGAGGAGGAGGAGGAGGAGGAGGAGGAGGAGATCTGGGAACAATGGTCTCAGGACAATCAAGCAGGCAGGAGCCTGGGGTGCAGCAGCAAGTCCCTGCCCCGTATGGTCATGGTCATGGTCGCTTGGCTGCTGTCTCCAGGACGGCCTCCGGGATATCCCTGCCCAGCCTGAGCCCAGTTGGGGTTTCTACACCCCCCACCTGAAACCTGGGGGTGGGCTCCCTTGCCCCACCCCCGAGCATTTATAGCTAGTTCCAAGGCCCGTGCACAAAATCTGTTTCCCGAGGCACAGCTCCCAGATGGGGAGCTGAGGGGACGTGGGAGCCCGGGCTGGGGAGGGGACCCTGGGGGATAGTCAAGAGTGAGGGCTGAGCTAACAAACCAAACCTGGGTTCGAATCCTGCCTCTGCTCCTAGCTTTTACATTCGTGACATCACAACTGCTATTATTATCTATTAGAAGCTCTCTCCTCAGAGGGAGGCTGGCCCTTTTTTTCAGGGGAGGTGTTCAGAGGCACAATATGGCCACTGGGCCCCAGAAAGGCAGACACTAAGAAACTACATCTGGAAACTTGTTTAGCATGTTTTCCTCCAAACTGATCTCCTGGTTCCCTGAAGTTGCTGGCAAACATGTACCCACCTCCCAGCCCTACCGTCTCCCACCATCTGCCCCGCCCTCGCTGCCTCCCACGATCTGCAGCCTTGTGATCCGGATGCCTCTGGGTCTCACAGCCAAGGGGTCAGAGCTGAGGAGAGGGAAGAAGGGTCATGCCAAGGGGCTTCTGGAGGACTTCCTGGAGGAAGGGACATTGGAAGGGGTCTCGGGAGAATGAGGGAGGGTTCATTACAGAAAGCAAGGCGGAGGGACCCACATGGTCAAAGCCTTGGAGGGGAGGACTATGAGGCAAGTTCAGGTTCACAAGCTGGAGCTCATCTCAGGGGCAGTGGGGATTTTGATCTGCAGCCTTGTGACTCCAGGGAAGCCCCGCTCTCAACCACCTCAGGGCCTTTGTACATGGTGTTTCCTCTGCCCAGAGTGCCAATCTCCCAAATTCTCACAGAGCACAATGCCCGCCTTCTTCAAGTCTCAGCTCAAATGTTACCTCCTCAGAGAGAGCCCTTGGGAAGTCCCCCCAGTGACTGAAGTGGCCATCTCATCCCCCTCTCACTGCCCTATTTAGCCAATTCCCCGTCTGTACTGGGACTTGTAATCAGATCATCGGACTCCCTCCCCCTGGAATGTCAGCTCCATGAGGAAGGACTAGGTCTGTCCGATCCCTGCTGTGTCCCCAGGGCAGTGGTGGAGGTGGGAGTGGGGAGCCTGACACATCGTAGGTGCTCAGTAAACTCAGAGAACCAAGGATGTCTGTTTTGGGAAGCCTGAGGTCTGTAGGCAGAGAAGGAGGCAGAAGAGTGGGGCTGCCACTCCATGCTACGGACCCAGCAATGGAGCAGGGGATGAGCCCAGGTCCTCTGTCCCTACCCCATAACCAATGCCCCAGTGACCCCACTGGCCATCTTCTTTCTCAATATCCTCCCTTGAACCACTTCCCTTCCAGGGTCACCTCATCCTGGGGGGAGGGGCTCAAAAACACCCCTGCCTGTGGGTTCCTCTCACCCTCCCCCAGCCCTGCAGGAGAGAAGATGCCATCACTCTTCTCCTGTGCAGATGAGGAACAAAGTCAGGGGCCCCAGAGAGGGGAAGTAGGGGCTCAGCATGCTCCAAAAAACCCCATCTTCGAGATAAATAATACATGATGCAATATTTTTCAAAATCAGAATGAACGCAAAAACATCCACCACGAACAAAGTATGGCCATTCTAAATAAAGACAAGTCCGACCCAGCGTGGGCAGGTTTCCACCTCACTGTTCCCACCTCAGTCCCGGAGCGAGCCTTGGCTTTGGGGGGATGACTGTCCAGCGCCAAACGTGGTCCCCAGTGATGTTCTGGTTCCAGGAGGAAACCATCAGAGGCTGTGTCCACGGGAGCAATGATGGGCAGTCTGGCCCACGACTCAGAGCCTGGGGACCCAATGAGCGTCGCAAGAAGGTGGCCCACACAGCAGCAGGTTGAAAATCAACCCTGAGTCTGAGGGCAGCAGGCAACATGGGGCAGGGGATGCCAGTGGCAGGATCCAGGCTGTAGGAAGTTGCAGTTCCTACAGTTCTCCAGTTCCCTATAATAAATAAAGAGCAAGGAGAAATAAAGGAGAGAGTAGAAGCTAAGAAGTTAAAGAGACATAAGAGGTATTTCAACCCAGCGCCACACTGGCTCAGAAAAGGATTCAAACAAACCACCTGCAAAAACAAATAGGGGCGCCTGGGTGGCTCAGTCATTAAGCATCTGCCTTTGGTTCAGGTCATGATCCCAGAGTCCTGGGATTGAATCCCACATTGGGCTCCCTGCTTGGCGGGAAACCTGCTTCTTCCTCTCCCACTCCCCCTGCTTGTTTTCCCTCTCTCGCTGTGTCTCTCTCTGTCAAATAAATAAATTTTTAAAAATACATATATTATACATATATATTTTTTAATTCTATAAATGTAAGTATAAAATGTTGGTAAATATTTATATATAATATATTCACCTCTATAGTCACATATATGTGCATATAGTAGATTCACATGCCTTTACATGCTAACATTTATATTCGTATATAATATATGCATACATAAATACATGCGATTCTCATTCACCAAAAATGCTGAATTTGTGGACGCAGGACCATTGACCCTACAGGAAATTCAGGGTTTGGGTTCCTGCGAGCCTCTGTCACAACCTTTTCATCGACTGGTCCATCCGCAACCTTGTCTTATGTGTGTTTCTGTTTAAAGACACCTTGTTTAGTACATACTGTTGGTTTGTTAATGCCGAGCTCACGGCCGGCAGCGCGATGACTCATGCCGGCCCCGAAGAGCCGTAGAGCGAGAGAGCAAAGCCTCTCCTCGGGCCGCCTCAGGTGGGAACGCAAACGTCAGCAGCTCAGACACACAGCTGTGTGTCCAGGAATTGATCTGGGAGTTACACATAAATTTCAGTAAGGTGACGGACCCGGGGGAGGGTATGTGTTATGGTGCGTGCTGCGAATTGTGTAGGACCGATGGTTCACAGACCTGTACCCCTGAAGCAAATAATACAGTATGTTAATTTAAAGAATATATATATAACGAAGAAATCTCTCTCTTTGATCTCTTCTTATCCCACTACCCTTTTGTTGTAAGTGATGCCATTCATTTTGGATATGTCCTTCCTGCCTGGGCTTTTCTTTCTTTCTTTCAAAGATTTTATTTATTTATTTGACAGAGAGAGAGAGAGATCACAAGTAGGCAGAGAGGCAGGCAGAGAGAGAGGGGGAAACAGGCTCCCTGCTGAGCAGACAGCCCGATGCGGGGCTCGATCCCAGGACCCTGAGATCATGACCTGAGCCAAAGGCAGAGCTTTAACCCACTGAGCCACCCAGGCACTGGCTTCTTTTCATACAAAAAGCAAATATATACATTTCCTCCTCCTCTCTGTTTTTGTACTCAAAAAAAATTTTCAGTAAGCGGGAGAATTCTCAAATATAGAACCTTGGAATTATGAGGCTTGACTGCATATATTTGTATTCAATATCTGCAACTATGTAAAAAATAGATAAACCTATAATACGTTGATGCATATTATATAAGTCCATATGTAGCTACAAGTATGGATAAAAGTATCATAAATACATATTTACTCATACACATTTATTCAAGTCAGTATGCAATATATCTGTATACATTATTTATGTGAAAATTAGGGACAGTGGAGATTTGCTGGTTAAAAAAAACGGAAAGGCACAAATGAGCCCCAGTTGGTATCCTAGCTTGTCCCGTCCCCTTGGTCTCACTTCCTAGAATTTGACTCCATGGCACCAAGCGTCCAGGTCACAACTCTCAACTCCACATGCACAAGAACCCTCAATATAAATCCTTTTTTTTTTTTTTTAGATTTTGTTTATTTATTTGACAGAGAGAGAGACAGCAAGAGAGGGAACAGAAGCAGGGGGAGTGGGAGAGGGAGAAGCAGGCTCGCCGCTGAGCAAGGAGCCCGATGCGGGGCTCGGGGCTCCGTCCCAGGACTCTGGGATCAGGACCCAAGATGAAGCCAGACGCTTAACCGACTGAGCCACCCAGGCGCCCCCTCAATATAAATCTTTTGCGGAAGGAGGAAAGGGAGCTGGCCTGCCTGGGCTCATGCAGTGACAGCTGTAGATCTGGGATCCGAACCCAGTCCCTGTGACCACCCAACCTCTCTTACCTGGCCTTTCTGCAGGCCAAGCCTTCTTGCCTTGTCCCTGGGGTCCTCACAGGGTCCTTGCAAGCGCCACATCCTCCAGGGGTTTTCTGGGCCTCGGTTTCCCCCTGTGTAAATGGGACACGTGTAGCCGATGAGCTGAGGACTCTTTGGTGCCCAGCACGTGGAGCTCCACTGTGACCCAGATGCCCCGGGGTGTCCACGCTTGGGGGGGGCATCTCCCCCTTGACCAGTCCCGGATTTAGTCCAGGCCCTGGCCGCATATTTCAGAGGCTGCCCTAGGAGGGATCGTGGTCATTCATTCGCTCTCATGGTTAACAAATATTTCTTGAGCACCCTTGAGCGGAAGGCTGGCTCTGCGGGAAAGCAGGCAGATAGAAACGTCTGCTCCCGAGGGAGGGTGTGGAGCGGCTACAATGCCTCCAAGGTTGCCGAGGGAATGCCGAAGGGTACAACCACTTCGGAAAATATCCTGGCAGCTTTAAACCCTTAAACATCTTGGAGCGTTGGGAAAGTTCTGGAACTAGATGGACGGGATGGTTGCTGGAGGTGGAGCAGGGAGGCACAACGGGCAGGTACGCAGGGCCCCTGAACTCTTTCCTTGAAGAGGGTCAAGTACGTGTCACTCGAACTTCACCCCCATTAAAATTTAAAAAAAAAAAATGAGGTAACATGCGCACGATTTGACCTGGTCGTTCCACACCGAGGTAATTACCCAGGAGCAAAGAAAACGTCGCTGGTAGGAATGTTCACGGCGGCTTTATCTGTAATCTTGGAGGGGCCAGCGAGAATCCAGACACCCACCAGCTGGTGGAGGGAGAGGTCGGCGGTGTCCACCCACCCACCATACAACCCTCCTCGGCCACGAGGGACAGAGCGCTGACCCGCGCCACGGCAGGGAGGGAGCTCGGGACCGTGACGCCACCAGAGAGAAGCCAGATGAACGCGTCCCGGATGATTCCAGTTAGATGAAATCCTAGAAAGCGTACACTCGAGGGACAGAAAGCAGACAGTGGATGCCTGGGATGCGGGTGGGAGTGGGGACCGGGAGGGGAAGGATACGAGGGACCCAGGAAACGTGCGGGGGCGGACCTCTCCACTTGTTCCATCGCGGGTGTCCGGCTGTCTCTAACTATGTCCCTTGAGCGCTCAAAATAAGTGCCGCTTGTTGTGGGGGCGCTGTACCTCAATCAAGCTGTAACCAGCATCCCCTGCGCTCCTGGAGCTGAGGGTCTAGCCGGGAGACTGGCAATAAGTAAGGAAAGAAGTGGCGACGGGAGCTGTTTTATTCTGCTGTGGGGGAGGGGGGGCATGGGAGCACTGACCCTCCCCCGCCCCAGGTGGGGGGGAGGAGCCATGTGGCTTCCTGGGGGAAGGGTGTTCTGGACAGAGGGAACAGCCAGTGCAAAGGCCCTGAGGCAGCAAAGCCTGTGTGCTGGAATAGAGGGATGGAGGGAGCCAAGGGGAGGGCAGGTCAGCCAGAGGGGTGTCTAGGAGCCCTGACCGAGGCAGTGGAGGGAAGGAACAGGGTCAGGGTACATTTCAGAGGCCGAGGAGGTTCTAATGGCCTGAATGAGGGGGCAAGGGAGAGGAAGGAGTTGGGCTCCTGTCCCTCATGTCTCTGAGGGGGGCTGGACCTCTGTGCATGAGGCTACTCCTCTCTCCCATCCAGTTGGTCCCAGGGTGGCCCCAGGCCCAAATCCTGGCAAACCAAGGCGGTCTGAGCAGTGTCACTGATCCCCAATGCTGACAAAGGGCCCTGTGTCCTCTCTGGTCAGAGGCTGAGGACTCCCCAACAGACACATCCCTGTCTGGGCCCAAACTGCAGTGACTTTATAAAAAGGAAGCCTTAAAAGAAAATCATCCAGATTGTGATTTGGGAAAAGTTGCAGTGATGGTGTAGAGCATCTTGGTCTCCTTCCCTCTTCCCCTGATACCAACGTCTCACACGTCCTGGGGACACCGGGCGAAACAGAGGGACTAACGCTGGGACAATGCTGTTTACCAAACTCCAGACCTTATTCGGATTTCTCCACGTCTCCCGCTGCTGTTGCAGGATCCCATCTGGATACCCCAAGTCAGGCATCAGTTTTCGAAACAGCACTTTCTGCCCCTTCCCCCATCACGTTCGTGAAAGTTACTACATTTTGCACTTACAGAACTGCTGAGCTAGAATAGAGTTCCAAATTCCCTTTGCCCAGCTTCCCCTGATGTGCCCGTCCTTGGTCGGAAGTAAGACATTGACTCTGCCCATGATTTTATTTTACTTTATTTATTTTTAAGTTTGGATCCCAACACAGGGCTTGAAGTCTCGACCTTGAGATCAAGACCTGAGCTGAGATCAGGAATCAGATGCTTAGCCACCTGAGCCACCCAGACCCCCCCCCCCCACCCATGATTTTAAACCATCATGGGGACACCTCCCCTGAAACACATCTTGAGTGCGGACGTCTGTGGCACGAGCCTCACACTGACATGACTTAAGTTTGGGGTCAGGCAGGTTAGGGCTTCTAGTCCTACTTTGGCCATATCTTGCTGTGTGACCTTGAGCAAGTCACTTCACCTCTCTGAGCCTGTTTGCTCTTCTATAAAATGGCTGCTGGGCTCCCGGGAGAATGGGCTGGGGACTGGCAGGCAGGCACTCGACAAATGTCGGCAAGTTTTAGTTTTATAGTTGCCTAAAGGCCTCAGCATCTGGCCACAGGGTAAAGGGGCAGGTGTGGGGTTCCTTCTGGGTTCGAGTTCCCGAGAGAGACATGCGGATGGGCCAGGAACGCTTCCCACCCCCATCTGGCTTCCCCAGATGGCATCTTGAGGTTCCCAGTGATGCCAGAGGGCAGCCTCACGTCCTGAGCTTGCACGGGAGGAAACTGAGTCACAGAAAGTGTGAGATGTTCGCCTTCATCATTGAGGGAGTTCATCGCATAAATGAACGATCTGTTCTCTGACAGACACACCTCGGAACGTGCTGGGTTTTGTTTCTAACTGTGGTCATATCTGTGACAAGATACGCAGGACATCCACCGCCGGGACCATGTTGAAGTGTCCAGCTCAGTGACATTCACACGGGTGTGCAGCCCTCCCCACCGTCCGTCTCCAGAACTTGCACGTCTTGCAAAACTGACACTCTGTCCCCACTAAACACGGACTCCCCAGCCCCTCCCCCAGCCCCTGGCGCCCACCACCTACTCCCTGCCTCTGTGAAGCTGATCACTTCGGGGACCTCATGTAAGTGGGGTCGGATAGTCTTTGTCCTTTTATGACCAGCTTACTTCACAGAGCAGAATGTCCTCAAGAAGTGGGACCATCATCATCTGGTGATTCTATGCTTAATAGACATATTAAGGGGGGACATAATAGGAGGGACAGCAATTCTGTTTTCCACAGTGGTTGCAGCATTTTACACTCCCACCAACGGTGCACGGGGATTCAAATGTGTCCACATCCTCACCAATACTTGTTATTTCCTGATTTTTGGGTAGTAGCTATCCTAATGGGTGTGAAGTGGTATCTCATGGTGGTTTTGATTTGCATTTCCCCTGATGTGCTTTTTGACCATTTGTATATCTTCTCTGGATGAGAACATGTTTTTTTTTTTAATTTCTGGGGGCTACTCTGAAGCAAAAAGGAGTGGCTAGCTTCCTTCTGGCAAGGGGGAGAGCGGCTTCCTGGGGAGCCCCCCTGATCACCTACTGTGTGCTGGGGAGTCTCCACGGGGGAGAGCCAGACTTCCTTGAGATCAGCTCACTACTCACGACTCTGCCACACTGCTTAACATCTCCACAGCTTCCCATAGGCAGCTCCCTCCACCTGGAACGCCCTTCCGCCTGCTCCATTGGCAACACAGAAAACTCCTACTCATCCATCAAAACCCAGTTCAAAACCTCTTCCTCTGTGAGATCGCTCCTGCTTATTCCCATTCACTTATCCATTCAGCTACCTCACATGTATATATGGCATTAACCAAGAAAATACAGTCTCGGCCCCCACTCAGCCCACAGTCTTGCTGTGATCTGTCTCTCCCACGCACACAACCCAATTATCCTGAGTCACTATTATCTGTATGCCTCAGAACTCGCTCTTCCCGGAGACAGGATTCTTTCCCGCGTAGCCAAGACTACAAGGTACTGAATTCTCACAGCTATGAATCAGGTCCTATTGTTATCCCCATTTTACAGATGAGGAAACCGAGACTCTGAGAGGTTAAGTGGCTTGCCCAAGGTCACACAGCTGGTAAGTGGCTGAACTGGGATTTAAGTGCAGTCAGCCCAGCTTGAGAGTTCCCACGGCCCTGTTTCTCCTCGAAGGGATAGGCTTCCAAATTTCCTCAGCCTTCTTGAGCCCATCCCCAAACCCCCCACTTTGTCCTTGCCCCACCTCCTGAGATTTGAGCCCAGTTACTTGGCTGTGACCTGGCCAGAGAACCCACCTCCCTCTGTTTGGACCTTATACCTCTGTTGATGCGGCAGAGCCTCACCGCATCCCAGGGCCCTCCCCCTGCCCCCTGCTGAGTCATATCAACCCAACGGAACCCTGAAGTTTTTCTCACAGGTGCTACAGATATGTCGTTATCTCTCCCACCTGCTCCTGGACACTTCCTTTCCTTGAACCCAAGGGCAGGGCTGAACTCTCTTTTTTTTTTTTTTTTAATTGCGGTGAAATACGCATGACATGAAATTTACCATTTCAAAGTAAACAACCCAGTGGCATTGAGTCTATTCCCAATGTCATGCAACAAGCACCTCTAATTCCAGAACATTTTCAAAAGGAGACCCTGTCCCCCTTTTCCCTTCCCCCAGGCTCTGGCAACCACGAACCTACTTTCTGTCTCTATGGATTTGCCTATTCCGGACATTTCATACAGATGGGATCCTGCAACAGGTGGCCTCTTGGGTCTGGCTTCTTTCGCTCGGTGTGATGTTTTTGAGATGCATTCACACGGTAGCGTGTATCAGGGCTTCGTTCCTTCTTAGGGCTGAGGAACATACCGTCATATGGATGGACCACATCGTGTTTATCCGCTCATCTCCTGACGGACGTTCGGGTTGTTTTCACTGCTGGGCAATTGTGAATCGTGCCCCGATGTACATGTGTGAACAAGGTTTTGTTTGAACACCTGTTTTTGATTTGGGGGACTATATTCCTAGGAGTATAATTGCTGGGTCATATGGTAATTCTATGTGTAAATTTTTGAGGAAATGCCAAGCTTCAGCGACTACACCAAAACAAAGTCACCTGACTAGGACCGAAGTTCAAATCTTGGCTCAACCACTGTGACCACATGATCCTTTTCCTTCCCCATCATGCATCCTGCTTTGGTAACAACACCGGGTTCTCCTTCCAGGAATTGCCATCTGGTCCCGGCCAGGGGTCTGTCCATCCCAGAGCCCCGCACTCCCTGGGCTTGGGTGGCGGGGGGAGGGTGGAATTAGGGGCACCTGAGACCACTGCCCCAGCTAGGAAAACTCCCATGGACAAGGCAGCCCCGAGATCCCGCCGGTGGGGAGGGCAGAGAGGAGAAGGTGTCCTTGGCAGCTGCCGCGGACTCTTAAGCCAGCGAGATTTTAAATCTGTTTTTGCACAGAAATAGTCGGGTAGATCTCAGAACAGGAATGAAAAGGAACCTGTGTTTAGAGCCGAGAGCTGAGTGTCCAGGCAGCTGGCAGCGTTTAGCCTGGCGCGGGCGATCGAAAGCAAGTGCGCGGTTACGGTCGTGTTCAAAAATACGGCTGCGAAGCAGCGAGCTCGGGGCTGGGCCATGCGCCCTGTAATTCTCTTTCCAAATAAAAGGCAGAACTATTCCTGGCTCCGCGCGGGGACTTCTGTGGCTGCTGGGGCTCCAAGGAGGCCAGCCTGGAATGTCAGGCATGGCCCGCGCCCTGCCAGGCTGGGGCCCCTGCTGCCTGGGAGTTTACATTGCAAGCCTGTCATTGTAAGACTTTTTAATTAAAATGTTATTCCCGCCGGGGCGGTCCAAGGCTGCCCGAGCCCGGGACCCTTACACAGGAGCCCCGCGGGCTTGCGGCTGAGCGTTGGGAGTGTGTGATGTACGCCAGCTTGAGTCAATTTTGAGCTATTTGCAGAGGGGATAAAAAAATAAATAAATAAAACCAAACATTGTTTGATGTTCGCCAAATATAGCATTTTGCATTTCTATAAGCACAGCCCTGATTTTAAAAAATTGTTGCCTTTTGAAGAGGCCATACGGAGGAGTGAAGGCTGTTAGCACGAGGGGGAAGCTCGAAACCGTGACTGTTATCGAAAGAGGCCAGACCCAGAAGGCCACGCATTACCTGGTCGCATTTACAGGAAAAGTCTAGAATGTCCAGAGATGGGGAGCAGACCGGCGCCGGCCAGGAGAAGGCCGGCGGGATGGGCAGTGCCGCCGGGAGACACGGGTCTCTCTGCCCTCCGGCACAGGCAGCGCCTGGGCTCACAACAACCCGACCGTCACCTTCCTGCTCCTGCAAGCTGGAGCAAATTCAGGGCTCAGGCCAGGTGGCGGTGGCGGTGATCCAGAGACCACGCCCCCCATGGACCCGAGGGGTCCAGTGGGGCAGAGGAGATGGGGCAGCCCCAGGACCCTCTGGCCAGGCCTGGGCCCCCATGACCGCCGCAGTGGCCCCGGGAGATGCACCCCACCGGCCCTGGTCCTCCTGCTGCAGCCGTCCAGTCTTCCAATCACCTCTAACCCCCAGTCTGAGGCTGGGGTGCTGCTTTCCAAAAATTCTGGGGCCCAACTCGTGCCCCGAGCTCTGACTTCATTGGGCTCAGTGCCGGTGGGGGGCGGGGGGAGAACCAAGGCTCTGTTCACAACGTGCAACCTAGGGGAATGTTGCCAGAATGATACAGCGAACATCTCTGTCCCCCGCACCCCGATTCCCAAACTGCCAACCCTTTACCACCCTCTGTCTCTCCGTATACACACCCAATTAACAGAAATCATCAATTTTCTATATAAACATATATGCACTGGATAGAAATGATATATGTATATCCATAATTTATTTTTTTAAGATTTTATTTATTTGTCAGAGAGAGAGAGAGAGAGAGAGTGCACATGAGCTGGGGCAGAGGCAGAGGGAGAAGGGCTTCCTGCAGAGCAGGGAGCCCGATGCGGGGCTCCATCCCAGGACCCTGGGATCATGACCTGAGCCGAAGGCAGACGCTTAACTGACTGAGCCAGCCAGGAGTCCCTGTATACATAATTTATATATTAATACATGTGGTATTAGTCCCCTAGGCTGCCATAGCAAGATACCACGGACGGGGGGTCCTAAACAATAGAAGTTTATTGTCTCATGGTTCTGCAGGCTGGAAGTCCAAGGTCAAATCGTTGGTCAGGGTGGTTTCTCCCGAGCCCCCTCTCCTCACCTTACAGACGGCCGCCTTCTTGCAGGGTCCCGAATGTCTTTTCCCTGAATGCACACCCACTCCCAGTGGCTCTCTGTGCCCTCTTCTTCTAAGGGCACCAGTCAGATTGGATTGGGGCTCGCTCTATGGCTTTGTTTTTCCCTTGGTCGCCTCGTTCAAGGCCCAATCTCCGAACACAGTCACATTCCGAAGTGCTGGGGGTGAAGATTTCAACAGACGAATTTAGGGTCAGGGGCACAAATATTCAGGCCATAGCACTATAACGTGATACCATTTCTGAGCCATTGGAGGGTACGCTGCAGACATCACGTTCCATGACCCCTAAGAGCCAGGAGATTCTCCCACTCAAGCCCCAGATACATTGCACCCCCAAATCCCACCCTGGAAGTAGCATTATCCAATCTACAATGGTCACGGATATCCAACTTCCCCAGTAACGCGTGCCCGGGTCTCAATGTTTGTGTCCCCCTAAAATTCATACGTGGAAACCCTAACCCCAGGGACATGGTATTAAGAGGCGTGGCTTTTGGGTGGTGATTACGTCATGAGGGTGGAGCCCCGTGAATGGAAATGGTGCCCTTATCAGTGGGACCCCAAAGTGCTCCCTTATCCCGTCCAGTATGTGAGGACACGGTGAGGGACAAATCAGGAACAGGCTTCCTACCAGACGCTAAATCTGCCAGCACCTTGATCTTGGACTGTGAGAAATACGTGTGTTTATGAGCGCCCCGGTCTGTGGTAGTCTGTTACCGGAACAGACTAGGATGAGGTCCTTCACATCCTTTACAGCTTCTCCTCTTCTCATTTCGCGTCCCCTCCAGACTCACCTACTGTCTCTGTTCTCCTGTCTTTAGCTTCCCTGACTCGCGAGCGGTTTCTCAGCCTTCCCGTGTCGCTCACAGCACTGGTGTTTTCAGAGAGTCCGGGCAGGTGTTTCAAAGAACACCCCAGCCTGCTGGTTCCTTGTGACCCGGGTCAGGCCGCGCCTCTCAGGGCAGGATCCATGAGAATGACGCTTCATGTCCCCGTTGTGTCGCATCGGGACGTGGGGAGGCACCGGACGTTGGCTTGTCCCGTGGCTGGCGATGTTAGTTGTGCTCACTTGGTTCAGGTGGTGGAATCCTGTGTCTTGACATCTCCCCAGGGGCGCAAGAACTTTCAGGCAGAGCTGGAAACAATCCCCTTCTCTTTTCTGCAAATGCAGAGGAGCTGGGGAACTCTGCCCCCACGAGCCTCCGTAGGCTCAGACCCTTCCCTAACCCTGAAGCAGTTCATAAAGGGGAGCAGGTGAGAATGGGTGGGACGCATTCCTGGAGGCTTCCTGAAGAAGGGGACCTCTAAGCCCGGCCCGCAAATGGGCTGCTCTCAGTGCCATCCCAGGATCCCAGGTTCTCGCCAAAAAGTCCGTAGGGACCTCCTTCAGTGCTCATCCAGCCGGACAGCCTGGGGGTTCACGGCTGCCCCCCCATTCAGGGCCCGCTCTGACTCTCCCCATCAGGTGCGCGTGGTGGTTCCCCAGTGCAGCAGACAGATCCACTCAGGCCCCATCATCAGGGACCAGACCACTGGGCCTTCTTTGAAGTCTATGGTCGCCGGGAGACGGGATTTCAATTTATCTTTATCCCTGCAGCTTTGGAGTCCGAACCACAGGCCAGGGTGTTTGGCGACCTTGGAGGGAGAGAGAGGAGCTATTTTGGGTTCTGAGAGCTATAATTTCTGCTGCTCAGAGAAAGCCTGGGGGGAAGGGAACAGGAGGACAAACTACTGGCTCCCCTCGTCCAATCTCAGTTTACCCATCTGCTAAAGGGGTGAGTACTTCACGCTTCACGGAGGGGACACTGGTTATAAAAAAGTCCAGCCCAGAAGGAGCCATCTCCCGCTCCCTCTCTGCCTCCCATCAAGGCAAGGATGGCGGGGCAGGGGCGGGCGTGGTGATTTTAACCTCCAGGGGACGCCGCCCGATGCCTGAAGGCATTTTTCGTTGTCACCACTGGCAGGGGGTACCAGAGCCTCTGGTGGTGGAGACCAGGGACACTGCTCAGCTCCCTACAGAGGACAGGGTGGCCCCCCACCAAAAAGTGATCCAGCCCCAAATGTCAGTGGGGGGTGTGGGGGGTGCAAACCTACCGTAGAGAAATAATGCATCTCTCATGCATCGGGAGGACTTTCGTGTAGGTGACTTTGTGATTGAAAACATGATTCGATGTTACATGCAAGTATGTGTGTTACATTGTTCCTAATAGTGGGGCCAGATTGGAAGCAGCTGAGGCACCTCTCAGTAGGACAACAGCTAAGCAAGCAATGCATGTATTCACAGAATTGAATATTAAACTGCTTTTATACAAATGAGATGTGCTACAGTAGCCGTCCTCACCCAGGGCCAGTTTTGCTCCCGGGGCGGGGGGGAGGGGCATTGCCACACCTGGGAGAGGGGGTACCACTGGCATCTGGGGGGTGGAGACCTACAGTGGCCGGGACAGCCCAGCCACAGAGATTCCCGGGACTAAGGGAGCCTTCGGGGGGGGGGGGGACATCGGAGCCGAGATCCAAACATGCCACCCGAGGATTTTTCCAAGTCCCACCTGGCAGGGGGCACAGTTGATAATCAGACCCTGGGGCAAAAATGATCAAGCAGGGGGAGGAAGCAGGAGGCTGGTGTTGGCTCCGTTCCTGGGCGGGGTGGAGGGCACTCGGCTGGACTGGAGCCCAGCTGGCGAGGGGAAGAGACGCTGCCTGTCGCATGTCACAAAATACTATTCCTCTTTTAATATTTGTCAACTATCAAAAAATGTAAACACCATTCTCGTCAGGGGTGAGGGTGACAGCCAGGGGGCACGGGGCTCCTTTTGGGGTAATTATCACCGATAGTGATGATGGACGCACAGCTCTGTGAATACACAAAAAATCATTAAATTGGACCCTCTGAATGGGGGAAGCTGTATGGTAGGTGGGTTAAGCCTCCATAAAGCTATGAAGAGAAGAAACTCCACAATAAGTAAAGGTGGAAACGACCCAAGTATCTGGTGATGGATGGATGAATAAGCAAAATACGGCCAGTCCGAACAACGCGATCGCACTCAGCCACACAAAGGAAGGAAATTCTAACACGTGATGCGAGGTGGCTGAACCTCGAGGACGTTCTGCTGAGCGAATAAGCCAGTCACAGATGGACACACGCTGCACGATCCCACTACTGTGAGATTCCCTAGAGGAGTCAGAGTCCCGGAGCCAGGAAGTAGATGATGGGCGCCAGGGGGTGGGGGAGGGGAACGGGGGGGGGGGGGGACGAGGGCTGGGGGGGTTAGTGTTCCACAGGACAAAGTTTCAGTTTGGAAGACGAAAAAGTTTTGGAGATGGATGGTGGGAATGGCTGCCCCTGATTGTACTTAATGCCCCCGAACGGCACTACCATGAAAATTGGTACAGCGGTACATCGCCTTATGGGTATTTTACCACAATTAAAATAGAGAAAGAAAACGTTCTCGGCTCACAGGCTGCACAAAAGCCGGCAGAAGGCCAGATTTGGCCCCCAGGCCATAGTTTGCAGACCTCTGAGCGAGGCCCACACGGTGGTCAGTGGTCGGGTGGAACTCAGCCTCACCAGGCAAAAGTGGGGGAGGGTGCCCCTGCTCTGGGAAGGGCAACGGGTGTCCTGGCAACGGCGAGCCTGGGGTCTAGGGAGACCCCAGCAGGCCCGGGGCCAGGCTCCTGGGGTAGCGATCCGGAGGATTGAGTAGGGATGATGGGTGAGTGGGCGTGAACGAAAATGGCATAGGGGAGCCGCTGGCACCCGCTCGGCACTGAAATGCTACACAGTTTGATAAGTCACGGCTGGCGGGGTGGGGGGGGGGGTGCACAGAAGTGAGAAATCGGAAGACGCTGGCTGCTTCCCTGGGCCCCAGGAGCCGACCCACTGAAAGCAGCAAGACCCCGCAGCCCGGGTCCCTCTCCCTCATGGAGCCTGACTCAGTCGCTCCCCAGCTCAAACCCCTTCAAGGACCACCCACCCCTTGCCTTCAAGTCACATCCAGGCTCCCGGTCCCCGGGCACAGCCCCCTCGCCCTGTGGAAGGGGGCCCCGGTCACGTCGACTCTCCTGGTCTTCGGATATGTTGTTCCCCGCAGGGACTGACCACCCACCTCTCTCCCCATCTCAGCGCCACGCGTCAGATTCCACACTGGAGCCCAGTGTTTCCCCTGCTCAGGCCTGTCCCTCCCTCTGGCCCAGCACCAACCCCACCAGCTGGGTGTCCACGTCCTGCTCTTTCTCCCAGACTCAGGGCCCCTCGGCTGTGGCCCTGACAGAGTTGGCCATTGCGGGGGTCCCCAGCCTCACACAGCCCAAAGACCGAGGGTTTGCCGGAGGACTTCAGCAGCCTATGGTGATGGGTCGGGGCCCGGCAGGGGGACGTATGAGGCCAGGTGGCCGAGCTCCGTGCCCCGGGAAGCAGGGGGACAGGTGGCCTGGCAGAGCCAGCTACAAAAAGGTTAGATGTCCAGGGCAACAGGTCCAAACTCGGGTGACAAGAAATAGCTACAGGCTTGGGCGCTACTCAGGATATAAATTTAGATGCACCTTTTAAACTAGCCCTGGGCCAAGGGCCCCTTGTCTCAATTGAGAGAGGAGGCCCCAGACCAAGGCTGATGCCATCTGTGGGGTGCTGGGGCCGGGATGGGCCGGGGGAGAGGATTTGATCCTCGCCGCTGCACATGGCGTCACCTCTAATTCGCTTTACGATCTTTTATAATCCAACCTCATCTCCCTGGATTTCCCTCCAACATACTGAACTCCTCCTATTTCCCCCAATTTGCTGAATTCTCGATTCCAGGCCTGTGCCTACACTGTGCCC
>CM052799.1:9361800-9395519 GCA_028533885.1 Nasua narica
ACACCCCCCCCCCCCCCCAGCTGGCTTTACAGAGAGACCCTCGCCTTTTGCTCTGCCTTTTGCTCTCCACGTGGATCAGCCCTCCCCCCGCCCTCCATCTCTCCCATGGGGCTTCTCTCTGGGCTCCTAGCCTCAGTCAAGCCCAGATCCCCACCCTAGAGGCATCTCCACAACACACAGACCTAACCCGATCCCTTGCCTGCTCTCACACCTCCCATGGCTCCCTACTGCCCTCAGAATAAAGCCTGAGCTCCACTTCTCATGTGAGGTCTCTAACCCCCCTGGGTCCCAGTGTCCCCACCTGGAGACAATAGATCGCCCTTCACAGGGCTTCGGGAGGACCATGCATGGTGGGAGGCAAGAGGACCTAGCCCACGAAGGACCCCCCCTTCTGTTACAAACATCCGAGCATTCACTGGACTGGGGTTTCTCAGAATTGCTGATGTTTGGGGTCAGATCATTCTCGGTCAGGGATAGATGGATGACGGACGACAGACAGACAAACACAGAGAGCAGACCCAGGGTCTCTCTCGGGCCAAGGCGGGGTCTCTCCCTCTGGCGCTGCTGACACGGGGGGCTCCCTCGTCATCTGGGGTGGGGACGGTCTCGTGCCCTGTGGGGTACTGAGGAGCACCCCCACCCTTAACCCGATTGATGCCAATAGCACCCCTTGCCCCTGCGTTGTAACAACCCCAAATGTCTTCAGACATTGCTAAACATTCTCAGGGTGCAGAATCACGTGACATGGGCAAATGTCTTCGGACGGGGATGACAAGATCCCATCTGAGACGAAGCCACAAGGAAGGAAACAATGGAATAGGGGACCCCAGGAGAGGACGTCAAAAGAGATCGGAGAAGGGGGCAGGGGCTTCTTGGGGGCCCAAGCGGAGGGGCCCAGAGGAACAGGGGGAGGGGCTGCCTATGAGGCTCTCCCTGCCCCCCGGAGATAAGCTCCCTTCAAACAGGCCTGGGGTTGGGGCCACAAACCCGCTCAGCTTGCACCCTAGACTTTGGCCAAGTCATGCACCCTCTCCCAGCCTCAGTTTCTCCATCTGCAAAAGGGTGGTTCCTCTGATGCACAGGGTTCCTCTGGATCCCGGGGGCTGCTGTATGAGCATGAAGGGTTGGTGATAGGTTTTAAGAGAACCAAGGGGCTCTGCCCAGTGCCCCATGGCTGGTCCATGAAGGAGGGCAGATTTGAACCAGGTTCTGGCTTCCCGCCGCATCCCACTCCCTCCCAGAGAGAAACCATCACTGCGCATGGAAGACCGTGGGAGGAGGAACACGTCTGGCCAAAACAGGAGCACTGAGACGCCTCGGTCTTCGCGCACCTTTGCCCGGCGCCTCTTGCCAAAGTGCAGACGGCAAGCACGAGTTACTCTGCCGCCAACCGACTCATTTCCAAGAAGAAAAATGACACGAAATTGACAAAAAATAATGTCTTCTAAACCCAAGCCTAAAAATGATGTTGAATCACAAAACCCATCCATCAACAGATGAACGGAAGGGGAAAAAAAGAAGGGGGGGGGAGTGTACATTCAGTGGAATATTATTCAGCCGTAGAGGGCAAGGAAGCTCTGATTCACACTCTAATGTGGATGACCCGCAGAAACACGGGGCGAAGAGAGAGCAGCTAAACACCAAAAGCCACATATGGCACGATGGCACTTGTAGGAAATTCCAGAACAGGCAAATCTGCGGAGACAGAAGGCAATTCATGGTTGCCAGGGGCTGGGGGAGGGCGACCGGGAGAGACAGATCCTGGGGACGGGCTTTTCTTCCAGAGTCATGAAAACATTCTGGAACTGGACAGAGGTGGTGGTTGCACAACATAGTGAATGTACCAAATACTCCTGAATTTTCCACTTTCAAATGGCTAATTTTATGTGATGTGAATTTCACCTCAATAAAAATACACAGATAAAAATAAAAAACAGAAGCATAGAAAAATCCACCAGTGCAAGCATTTGTCTATCGGGTTGGCAGGAGGTGGGGGTGGGGTGGGGGTGGGCATACATTTGCTGTTGTTGTTGTTGTTGTTGTTTTGGGTTTTTTTGTTTGGTTTGGTTTTTTGGTTTTTGGGGGTTTTTTTGTTTTTTTGGTTTTTTTTTTTGCAGGGGAAGGGACGATGGAGTCGGGGTCCCAGCCTGGGAATCCTGTGCACAGTCTTGGCCAATTTGCCGGCGTTACGGGGGCCGTCCTCGGGCTGGCGGGGGTGCCGGGCTCTGAAGGCTTTTCTGTCAGGGCTTTGAAAGGGGGCCAGGTTTTTTTCCCCGGAGCCGAGCAGACTTGGGCTTGTTGTTCTCAGCAATCTCGGGGCCGCGTGTTAGCAGGAAACACAGCCAAGTAGGGCTTCCTGCGCGTTGGAGAGAGGAAGCTCCGTAATGTTCTGGAAGGCCGGGTTAAAAATAACCCCGGTATATAAAGACAGTGGAGGGTCCCCTCTCTCCCTCACTCGCGCGCAGGCCGGCTGGACGCAGGGCCAAGCAGGTGGTTTGGGGCCGCAGGCAGGCCAAACCCCCCGTCCCGAGCCGGGGGCTGGGGAGCCTCAGCCAAGTTCAGAGTCCCGACGACGCTGCCTGGCTTCCAGAACTTAGAGTCAGGGACACCGTGGGTGTTCCTGTTTTAATTGCTTTTCTTCAGCAGGGACTGCAAGCCCCAGGCGCTATCAGGGGGCAGGAACTCCGCTGAGCCGTGATTTGGGCTGTGCCTGGCTGGGATGTCGGCAGCTCACACGGCTGGGGGCCCGTCAGCCCGGGTTCGAATCCCGGCTCTGCCAGTGAACGCCGGGTCCCAATCTATTCATCCGCAAAATGGGACTAGCAGGAGCTCCTACAGCATGGGAAACACTAAACACGTACAATAGAAACTCCAGTGCACATTAGAGGAGGCTGAGCAGTTACGGTGACTTCTCATTATTTCAGGGCCTTTACTTCCCCAGGTCTGGTTTCCATATATTATCTCATGTAACTTGCCCATCCGTTCGAGTACCAACCCACCTCCCCCTCGCCTGCCGAGAGGAGAGCTCCCGAAACGGTGCCTCACTTGCCTTACCCAGAGTCTTCCCGCCTTGGAGGCTCGGGCTCTTTGTGTTCCATCGCTGCAAGTTAAATGGTCAGAGTTAGGAGGGCGTTCCGGGGAGGCAGACCATCATCGCCCTCAGCGGGCCGATTTTCTGTGCTCTGAGCTGGGCAAGGTCACCTTGTCCTGGGAGGCTGTCAGTGCCATCAGCACAGTGAGGAGAACAAAGACCTATCACTGCCCGAATTTCAGGACAGGGGCTTCTCCCCCTGGACTGAGCCAGATCGGTGAGACAAATAACCGCTATTGAGAAGAAGAGAGGGGACCCATGGCAGATCCTGCGCTTAGGAAAAGGATCACCGAGCATGTTATAAACAATTTGATGCCAAGCAATTCCCCGACTCAGGGGACACAGATGAATTCCCTGAAGGATACAAACGCCCAAAGCTCACTCAAGAAGAAACAGATCACTGGGCGAGCCATACGTCTATGAGAGAAATCCATGGCGTGGCTGAGAAACTTCCCACAAAGAAAACTCCAGGTCTGGATAGCATCACTGGTAAAATTTCCCCAGACATTTAAGGGAAGGAGTAATGTCAGTCCTACACTAGTGTTTTCAGGCAACTGGAGGAGGAGAGGTTTCCCAACTCCTTCTCCGCAGGGGCTGCTGTGGGGTGCGCTGGGGACTTCCCGTCGTTCGGCAGAGCTCTGGGGGGGCCCCCACCCCACCCCACCCCACCCCACCCCACCCCCAGGACGTTTCCCTCTGCCATGAGCGCGGAGCCCCGCCGGGGCTCGGGGAAATGAAAGAAACGCTTGCTCTCCAGAAATCTGATCCAGACGTGCTGGTTCCCCTGAACGGCGCCTTTGTACCCTGAGTGTTGCCACAATTAGCGCCGACCCTGGCTGCGGCCTCACATCGCGGCCGCCCGGGCTCTGAGGCCCCTTTCAGAAGTGACTGCTGTCCTCCAGCAGCTATTTTTAACTGGCCGAAGGGGACTTGTTAGGGGCTGCGAGTGCGCCGTGAGAGGGGGCGTCTGTGAGGCCAAGGGATGTGGCGGGCCCGCCAGGGAGCAACGCCCTCAGGCCTGGGCCACAGGGAACAGAGGCACCCGGTGGCCACTCTGGGCCTCAGTTTCCCCACCTGTCAGTTGGAGGCCTGAAGCCCATCAGTGGCTTCGGTTCCTAAGTAGCACGAGGGCCAAGTTCCCAGGGTCTCCTTCTGTCTCTCTGTGTCTCTGCCTCCGCCTGGCTCTGCCCCCCAACCCCCCCACCCTCCATCTCTGGCCCTCCCGCTCTCGCGTGCGCTCTGATCAACCCCTTCCGTGGGATGCGGCGCCTTTCTGCCCAGCTCTGCCTGAGCAGGGAGCCACTCTCTCCTCCAAGAACAAGATGCCCAGTCCTCCAGCCTCATTTTCTTTAATCAGAGACAGTAGCACTGCTTGGTCGGTGACCCCGACCGGCCGTGCCCAGATGACTCCCCGGAGCGCCCTGTGCGTGCTGGCTCCTTTGTTCCACTTTTCAGCAGAGGGGGCAGAACTTCTCGAGAGCCCGTGTTCTCTCTGTGATTCAAGATTCCCGGGTAAACAAATAGAGGCTTGGGCCCCTCCAGGAAGAGGTTTCCCCTTCTTACTGAGAATTCCTGGGGGGCTGGGGGGGCGGATGGTGAACTCCCAAGGGGTTGGGCTCAGCTGTGAACCACCCATGGTGCAGCAGAACTTCTTGCTAAGCTTCTCCACCTTGCGGGCAAGTCCAGAGGGGAGACTGAGGCTCAGAGAGGGGATGTCACCCCCCCCCGCCCCGCCCAACAGGGGTAGATGCTTGGCTCCGGGAAGGAGGCTTTTAACAAGTGTCTCCTGATTATTGAGGTTCAAGCTCTTTCGTGTTCCTCGCTTGCTCCCTGCATGCCGGGTCTGTGGGGGAGGGGGCAGGCCCCGGCCTCAGGGGTGGCGGGGTCATAGCCCTGCTCCAGGCGGGTTTGGTCCCACGTTGGCTCTTCCATGGGCCCACCCCTCCCTAGCTGTGACTTGAGCACCCTTGACCCACGGATGGCCCGTCCTTGAGAGGATCCCCTGGGCTCAGGAGTCACACAGACGAGCGTCGGAATCCCAGCTCGCCATGCTGAGTCCCTGGACAAGCTCCCTGACCTCATGCTCCCCATGGCCTCAGCTCCCACTTCTGTCAAAAAAGCCCCCCCCTTCCCAGAATCCAGTGGGACCCGACATCGGAAAGCGCCCAGCACAGCTTGGGGCAGAAGCCGTCCGATGAAAGTTCCTTGCTTCCTGCTCTCCCCTGTTCCTGGGCTCTGACCATGGACTTGAGAACGCTTCACGTTTCCTCCTAGACATGCCCTGCCGGATTTTTTTTTAAATTGTGGTAAATATATACATCACGTAAAACTTACTATTTGGACCACTTTTTTATTTTATTTTATTTTAAGATTTTATTTATTTATTTGACAGCGAGAGAGATCACAAGTAGGCAGAGTCAGGCAGAGAGAGAGTGGGGGAGGCAGGCTCCCGCTGAGCAGAGAGCCCGATGCGGGGCTCGATCCCAGGACCCTGAGATCATGACCCGAGCCAAAGGCAGAGGCGTAACTGACTGAGCCACCCAGGCGCCCCCCCCCCCATTTTGACCATTTTAAAGTGTGCAGCTCAGTGGTATTGAGCACATTTCGCGACGTCCTCTAACCATCATCGCCGCTGTCTCATTCAAGAGCCTCGCCATCAACCCAAAGGACACCCGTCCCCGTGAGCAGGTGCTGCCCCTCCCCCTCCCCGGACTCAGACAGCCACTGCTCTGCTGGTCTCCAAGGAGCGGCCGGTTCTGGACGGTTCTCATACACGGGGTCGTGCACTGCGGGGCCTTCTGTGTCTGGCTTCTACGCGGCACGACGTTCTCCGGGTTCACCCACGTTGCAGCGAGTGTTTGAGCTCCATTCCTTTTTATGAGTGAGATTCCCCTGGGTGGATGGACCAGATGGTGTTTATCCCGTCATCCGCTGATGGACATTTGAGTTGTTTCTACCCTTGGGTGATTGTGAATGGTGCTGCTGGGAGCACGTGCGTTCGAGTATTTAGGTAAACACGCCTGTTTTCGGGGCACCTGGGAGGCTCAGCTGGCTAAGCACCTGACTTTGATTCAGGTCATGATCTCAGGGTCCTGCTTCTCCTTCTCCCTCTGCTCCTCCCCCTGCTTGTGTGCTCTCTCTCTCTCTCTCAAATAAATGAATAAAATCTTAAAACAAAACAAAACAAAACAAAACCCTCAACACTCGTTTTCATTTCTTTTGGGTAGACAGCCCGGGGTGGACTAGCTGGGTCATAGCGTCACCCTACATTTAGCTTCTTGAGGAAACCTGGCGGGAGGAAGCCCAGATTCTCCATGTATCCAGAAAAGACCCTCACACTTGCCAAATTCTCTAAGACTCAGGCTTCTTCCTCATCGGTACACTGACCACGGTGACGACTGAAGGAGGTGACACAGGAAAAGCCCCCTGGCATCTGCTAGGACCTCGAGTCAAGATGATTGCTCTCCCATCTCCCCCACTGTCCCCAAGATGTCTTTCCTCTTCAGTGGAGGGTCCCCAGATAAAACCCAGGATGCAGATAAAACAATGAATAATTTTTTAGTATATACCACTCCATGCAGAATTTGGGATATACTTATACTTTAAAAATTGCCGTGTACCTGAAATCCAAATTCAACTGGACACCGTGTGTTTCATGTGCTAAATCTCGTGGCCGGCCTTGGTGACGGTTGCTTCTTGCAGTCGGACAGAAATCCTCCAAATCACAGCCAGACAGAGACAGAAGGCAACTCTGGGCATTTGGGGCCCCAAGCATCCAGTCCACCTGGCCCAGTGCGGGGACTCCCTACTGGGACCCGAGCCGCTGAGATGTCTCCAGTTCTCCGCGGGTTCCTGGAGAGAAGGTCTGGTGACAAAGACTTTGTTGAGACCCTGGGAAATCTTTGAAGATCTGCGCCGCACGGATGACACATGATCTAAATTTGTCCCCAACCCCAGGCCGCCGGAAGGCCAGTGAGCAAAGGGGAGAGCATCCAGGGTAGCCCCCGTGAAAAGACGCCTCACTGGGGCCTGCCTCCTGGGGCACCGAGGTCTGATTCACGCTTCCTCATATTCAAAGGGAGCCCGCCAGGGCCGGAAGCTCCTCTGTGAGGGGCAGGTCAGCCTGGAAAGGCAATACTTTTCCCCTCGACTTTTCCCAGAACCTGGTCCCGGGCCCCACACAGGCGTGAGGCTTGGGAGATGTCGGTCTCTGCCATATAAATGCAAAATATCTGTGTCACCGTCCACCCCAGGGCATTGCTTTGAAGGAAAAAAAGCCACTTTCTCCAGGGCTCGAGGGTGCGTCAGGGAGAAGAGGCCCAGGGCTCTGGTACATCGAAGAGTCTACAGAAATGTCTTCATTTCTTTTAAACAAGAAGATGAAGAAAAAGAGCTTTCCAGGCAGGAAAAAGAAAAACAAAACAAAACAAAAAAACATCATATTTTCTCACCTTAGGAATGAAAAACGAAATAAGTAGGGCCTATAAAAATCCCCTCAATGATTTTAACTTTGTTTTTAAACGGGAGGAAGTATATCCCATTCCATGCAATATTTGGTATGTGTTTAGGCTAAAAAATGTAATTTCACTGAAATTCAAGTTTCCCCGGGCATCCCATGTTTTGTTTGCTAAATCTGGAAACCTGGTTTTTTCGGGACAGTTGCTTTCACAGCCAGGCAGAAACCTAAGGCAGAAGCAAACATGTCTCGGGCCCCGGGAAGTCAGACCGTAGCCCTGAGCTTCTCCCACAAAGACCAAGGTGGTCTCGTTAGGGGCTTGCACCACGAAGACGGGGCCTGCTCACCCGGGATGCATCAAAAGTGGCCGAATGTGGGGAGAGACACAGGGACATGTAGCTGGCATATACCCATTGCTCGTTGGACAAAACTGAGGCTCAGAAGATAGACACACCCTGACCAAGCTCTAGGCCGTGGCTCTCTAAAGAAAAGCCTCGTCGGGGCAATGGTTTTGTCCCTTCTTGATGTCCGGGGCCCCCGTGTGATGAGCGTTGTAGATGCATTAGTGTAGATAAGTGTGCTGACAACTTGCCTTCCGTTTCAGGGGGTCCGTGGACCCTCAGAGGCTCCTCCAAGATGGAATGAGGACCAGAGGCCTCAAAATCAGACAGTTGAACTCACGGTTCAGCTGGGGATCAGTCGTGCCCTGTTTTCCCACCTCACTATGACCTGGTGGGCTCCACGCAGGGCCTGGCACATAGTAGGTCTTCAATCCATGGGCGTCTTCTCTCTCCATCTTTGGCCCTGCAACCCCCACCCCCAAGACGCTGGGCTGGCCGTTTCAAACTCAAGACCTTCACGTCTACTCCTGGGGAGAAAAAAAAAAAAGGGGAAAAATCCCTCTCCTTACTACACATATTTCCAAAAACTGCCCTCTTGGTGGAAAAGTTTTTATGTCTTAAGAAAAACCTGATTGTTCGACTCAGGCCTGCAATAAACGTGTGGCTATTTTTAAGTGCCTGGGGATACACGCCTGCAACCCCAGGAAAAGAAGAAGCCATTTGTCTCCCCCGGCACGTCCAGAGTGGCCCCAGTGATGTGGTGGGAGGTGAGGGGCACGAGCCGTCAGCCTGCCGGGGGCACCAGGAACTTCCTAGAATATTCCAGAACATTCACCCCTCGGGTCGTCACATATCCTCCAGTCGGGCCGTGCCGTAAAGTCCCAGCTCTGTGAGCCGTTGTTTTCTGTTTCATTTTTCCTCTCTCAAATCACATTTGTTTTTTCACAATCGAAAGCACTCACACAGATCTCACCCCGGCCTTCAAACACACTGTTCTGAGCAAGACGTGTAAACAACCACTCCCCCCCTCATCGCCCCCCGCAGCTGGGTGTTTGGGTGACACTGGAAAAATCTTCTGAAGGGGAAAAAAAATAGGGAGTTTTCCAAAATTCGACTCGGAACTTACGTAACCCAGAGTTTATGCAACCGGCCCCTGGAAACAGATCCAGGGGCCTCCTCCAGCCGCCGAGAGGCTCGCAGGGCAGGGTGGAGGCCGGGAGGGAAGATGCGAGAAGGGAAAGTGCAGCTCTGGCAGGGATCCCTGACTCCTCCACGAGCGTGATAAGGGGAATGCGGACGGCCGCCGGGAGGCCAAGTGCATATTTGAAATACATTGCCAAGGCCGAGTTCTTGTAAATGGCCTCAGATCTCCCGTGGAAACGGCTTCCCCTCCCCACCTCCATCCCACCACCCACGAGCCATGGAGCCCCAGGCACATCTGGTGGATGCCCGAGGGGAGTCAGGATCTTTTAGCGGCTTTGCATCAGCGGCTCCTTAAGCGTCCCAGCGCCCTGCGGGGAGTGGGGATGGGGTGGTCCCACCTAGCCCTGGACATATTTCCCCAGAGTACAGGAAAGCAAAGCCACCCAGGGCACGGAGAAGGGAGGCCACTGGTCCGGGGTCTGTCTGTCCGAAGCCACAACCAGTCCTTGAAATATTTTCCTTAAAGACCACCTGCTCTCTCCTCCACCCCAGGGTGATCTTGGGAACCAGGACCTGAGAAATTTGAAAAATGGGGATGACAATGCTTCCCCCCCACACCCCCCAACGCTCGGAGGCAGCGGGAATGTCTCATTCCACAAAATGAAACCTGAGCGTTTTGCTCACCCGCTGCCCAAGTCTGGTCCCAAAGGCGGTGGATAGGATGCTCTTGGGTCCGGTCTGGGCTGCGTGATCAGGGTTTTCTGGGTGCAGACTCTGTGGGTCATGCCCTTAGGCAGCTGTGCTCTATTCCCTGGGCAGTTTCACTTTCACAAGCAACGCAACAGTATGGCGTCTCTGTCGGTGTCTACCAGAGCTGTGCACCAGCGGGCCCCTTCCTAGAGAACTAAATCCTTGTGTCTGCACAAAAAAGAAATGTAGCCTCGTTATCCAGAATGCACCCCCAAAGGGAAACAACCTCAGCGTCATTGATAAATGGACTGTGTTAACATGGTGAAATATTACACACCAATGAAAAATAAAAAGCCCCTGCTCCACACAGAAGGTGGGGGACCCCAGACATGAAACAGGGTCCAATTCTGATTCCGCACCAGCGGGATCAGCAGCGGGCAAAACCCATCTCTGGTGACAAGGCCTGGAGGCGCGGCTTCCCTCACTAACAGTGGGGGCCTCCATGGGGGCTGCTGTTCCCAAGTCTGGATCTGGGTGAAAGTCACGTCGGCAAAATCCACCTAGCCTACAACCACTTGGCACACTCGGCTGTGTGCAAGCTTTCCCTTCATTTGAAAAGATCGAATGAGCATCTATTGAGTGCCCAGTGCATGCGTGAAAGGGCACGGAGGATGCAGAGCCCGGCCCTCCCGCCAGCTCAGGGGCCAGGCGGCACCTTGCGGGGAGCACTGCAGGGAAGACTTGATTCCTGACTTGGGGCGGGCAGAAGGGTTCCACAAAGCCTTTGTCCTGGTCTTGCAAGTGGAACCGAAATGGATGGTGGCAGAGAGAGAAGGTCTGAAGGTCTCCATGCTCACAGGGACCTCTTCCCTGCAGAGTATGAGCCGTCATCCGGGACAATCACCACCAGGAGTGAGTGCTCCCTACACGCCAGCCTCAAGACCCGCCCCCCCCCCACCATGCCCTCCTAAGCCCCACTCGGACAGTAGGAAACCGAGGCTCAGTGACTGGCCCGAGGCCCCCACACTGGGCACAAACGCAGAACCCGTCTCTGGGCAGACAGGCAGACAGGCTGCATGGGAGCCCCCGGGCTGGCCCCTTGGAGGTGGCCGTGTCCCCGCTGCCCGCTGGCTTCCCTGGTGACTCAGTGGCTGCCAGGACAAGGTATGTCTGGGAGGGGTCCGCACGCACGCAGCCCCCCCCCCCCCCCCCCGCGCCACGGACGGCTGCCGCCCTTAGTACACAGCCTCCAGGGGCCCGGGACACAGCCTCAGATTCCCGGCAACAAGGCCCTTTGTCTCCACCAATTAACAAGCTTGGTAAAGAGCCCTGGCAGCTGGTGGGCCAGCCCGTTGCCCCCCTTGGATCTGATCAAGGTGAAAGCCAATGGCCAATCACCTCCAAAAGCCCTTAAAAGGGAAAAGATGCTGCCTCTGTGCATGGGGTCAGGAGACTTTCAATATGAACGTGGTCTCTCCGTTCTTGCTTTGAGGAGCCTCCACCATCCACCCCAAGGAAGGACAATGGACTTGCACCCACTCAATGCAAGTTTTTTGTCTTTGGGTAAATGGGGCCCTGTGTTTCTGATAGAGAAATAGGGGACCTCAACACCCCTCAATTCTACCCACGGGCCACCCAAGAAACCCTTTCACACCTGCCCAGTGCAATGCAAGGGACAAGGTGGAAGCTCGTGGTAGGTGGGACTCTAGGAAACTCCCAAGATTCTAGTCTGGTATAATCTTAAGTATGGGTGTGACCGGTGACGGTGACGATGTTGGGATACCACTCCCTTGATTAGGGTGTGGTATATGGCAAAGGTGATGGGATTTTTTTAGGTGTAATTAAGTTCCCAAATCATTTGATTTTTGAGTCCATCAAAAGGGAGGTTCTCTTGGGTGGGCCTGACATAATCAGGTGAAGGTCAGAATAAGTTTTATGTTCTTTTTTTTTCCTCACACATTTTTTAATTAAAAAATTATGTTAAACTATATGGGATACTGGGAACTATGCGTTTGCCCCTCAACAGATAAAAGTATAAACAAAATATGGTGTATCCACACAATAGAGTATTAGCCATGAAAGGAAGCGAATTCTGATACCTGCTAGGACATGGATGAAACCTTGAGGACATTATGCTCAAGGAAGACACATGAAAGGACATACTGTATGATTCCACTTATGGGAGGCACCACAGAGACAGGTAGTAGGATGGCGGAGGCCAGGGGCTGGGGAAGGGGGAGGCAGAGTTAGTGTTCAATGGGGACAGAGTTTCAGTGTGGGAAGATGAACAAGGTCTAGAGATGGGTGTTGAATAATCCCAAACCAAACTGAAGCCATTAGACCTGATGAAAACGTTTTCCAAAAAAGAGGGTCTAATAGTGGAGACCGGAAGCCGTGAAGAGCCCCAGTCCCACGGGTCTTGAGGAAGCTGGCTGCTGAATCGCAGAGAGGGGGTGGTAGGTGGCCTATAGGAACCTGGGGCCTTTGTGCCACAGCCACAAGGAACTAGGTTCTGCCAACACCCAGGGAGACTGGAGGGAGGACCCCGAGCCTCAGGCGAGACCCCGGCTCCAGCTGACAGCCTGATGGTCCCTCGGCAGGACCCTGTGCTAGCTGTGCCCTTCCTAGGCTCCTGACCCCCGGAAACTACCAGAGAGTAAGGACTGACTTCGCGCAGGCTGCTCTAACACAGTCTACGTAACACAATTACAAATAACAGACACTTCTGGAGGCTCAAGGTCTGAGATCAAGGTGCCAGCCCACTTCCCAGTTGCGGACGATCCTTACATTGATATATGGCTGGTGTCTTCGCATGGCGTAATGGGGTAAGGGAGCTCTCTGTGGTCCCCTTCATAGAGACATCGATCCCATTCATGGAGCTCTACCTTCATGGCCTAATCCTAAACCTCCCAAAGGCCCGCCTCATAATACCATTGCACCAAGGGTTTCAACATATAAATTTTGGGGGGACACAAACATCCAGTCCATAAAAATTACATTTTGTTGTTTTCATCCACTAAAAATGAAAAGGAAAAACCCTCCCAGTAGGTGCATCTTCCAGGGCACAGCTCAGCTGGAGACTCCTGCTGGGTAGCTGGAGGGAACTGGCAAAGCGATGAAGTTGGGAACCCAGCCGGTCTGATGCAGTGTGCAGCATGAGCACCATCCATGGGCTGTTATTATCCCAAGGGAGCAGGGATGAAGGGAGGAGCAGGTACATTTTCTGGGGAGGGGAAGGTGGCCTTCCTTAGCAGATGAACCCACCTACAGCACCTGACAGGAGGGACCCCAGAAGACCAATTCCTCAGTCACTTTTCTCCTGCCCTCGACCCGCCTTCTGGAGATTCCACTGGCCAAATCCAATGTGGAGTTTTTGAGGCATTAAAGACCAGCCTCCTGGCCCAGAGCAGGGTGGAGAAAGAGGAAACCAGAGCCAGCTCGGACCTCATTGCCCACCTCCCAGCTCAGTCCCCTCAGTAGGGGAAGATTCATGGGTTGACCCAGAGCCACCCCCAGCCTCCTCTCTCATGATCCCCTCGGGCACTGGACACCCAGACAGAAAACCTGGGAAACCCAACGGTGCCAGTTCCTTGTGATTCTGGGCCGACATTCATGCTGTTCCTTCTCAGCTAGAGTCAGCAATCTTTACATGTGAAGAGTCTAATACTACATATTCTCACCTTCGGGGCCATACAGTTTCTCAAAATGACTTAATTCTGCTGCCGTGGTGCAAAGCAGCCATAGACAAAATGTACACGAGCGAGCGTGGATGTGTGCCAATAAAACTTTATTTATAACAACAGGCAGGTGGTCCCGGGGGCGGAGGTTTGAGACCCTTGGCCTAACCAATTCCTACCCACATCCTAACCAATTCCTTCCCCTCCAGGAAGTCCTCCTGGATGTCCCATCTCGCTCCGCTTCCATCATCCCAAGTCAAGAATCATCAGCCCCGGCTTTGCATTATTCCAGGCAGGAGGACCCCTGCCTCCACACCCTGGGCGCCACGGCCCCGCCCCAGAGGATCTGCCCCCAGCAGATGCTTAAAAGGGATGCGAATCAAAGCCACTAGGTCGGCCCCAAACAAAACAATAAAAAACAGAAAGTCTCAAGTGCTGGTGGGGAGTATTGGAACATGCATTTCCGGCGGGAATGGAAAATGATGCTGTTGCTGTGGAAACCGCTTTGGTGGTTCCTCAAGAGGTTAGACACAGACTCACCACGTGACCCAGCCATTCCACTCCTAAGTACGGACCCCCAATAATCGAAGACAGGTGTTCCGACAAACCCTCATGCTCACAGCAGCGCGAGTCACACTCGCCAAAAAACCAAATACGTGTGTGTACCTATCAGCGGATGAAGGGATAAACGAAATGCGATCCATCCACACAACGCAATGTCATTCAGCCAGAAAACAGATGGAATGACACACGCTACAACGTGGATGAGCTAGAAGATGTCACGCTGTGTGAAAGAAGCCAGTCACGAGAGGCCCCCTCCTCTCATGTAGGTGTAGGACTCCTTTCATACAAAACGTCTAGGAGAGGCAAACCCGCAGAGACTGAAAGCAGGAGTGTGGGCACTAGGGGCTGGGGGAGGGGTGCGAACGCTCAAGGTGCTTTCCTCCGGGGGTGATGGGGTTTCTGGAATATCCAGATGGAGGCAGTTGTGTAACACCATGAGTGCACGGATTGCCACTTTATTATTTTTGTTTGTTTTATTTTTAGAGGAGTGGGGGAGGGGCAGGAGAGAGAACCCCAAGCAGGCTCCCCGCCCAGAGCGGAGCCCAATGCGGGGGCTCGATCTCATGACCCTGAGACCGTGACCTGAACCGAAATTAAGAGTCGGATGTTCCACCGACGGAGCCACCCAGGCACCCCAGAACTATAAACCATAATTTAAATGGTTAATGGCATATGTGATGCATATGTGGAAACCTAACCTGCAGTGCGGTGGTGTGTGTGGGGGGGGGTCTCTGGGAGGTGATCCGGTCCTGAGGGTGGAGCCCCCACAAATGGGATCGGGGGCCTCATGAAAGAGACCCCGCCCAGCTCCCGCCTGGTGAGGACACAGAGAAGGTGGCATCTTCTCTGTGCAGGAAGTGGCTAGCTTCCCACTAGGACCTGGCCTGCCCAGCACCTTGATCTGGGACTTCTGGCCTCCAGGACTTGGAGAAACAAATTTCTGCATAAGCAGCCCGGTCTATGGTAGTCTGTCCTCGCACCCCAAACGGAGGACCGAGATGGGTTAAATTCACGGCGTGTGAATTACACCGCAGTTTTTTTTTTAAAAAGTTAAAAGCGAAATGCATGAAACCAGAAGCTGCCTCTCTGAAACTCCACTCCTCTCCCCTCTTCTCCAGGGGTCTCTGCCCAGCACCGCCTTCTGCGGCTGACTCAGCCTCCCCCCACCCCGAGGCTCCTGAGGGGTCAAGGCCGTCGTGGGACCCACGCGCCTCCTGGCCCAAACGCACAAGCAAAGGGCCAGACCTGACTGCCGTGGGATCAGCCGCTATTTTCTCAAGGGACGCTGTCCCCGGGGTGGCAGGCCCAGGTGTGACATTGCACACTGTGAGTCAGGCCTTGACCACGTTCCCGGCACAGCGGCCCATGAGTCAGGCTGGGAGAGCTGCTGCTTCCTCTGGTTTTTCTTGCCCTGCGCACCCCGGCATGTGACGGGCCTTCTGCGGTCCGGTCCATAAGTCATTGTTTGAGGTAAACCCTACAGAGCACTGAGCGCCAGGCTCCCCTGGGTCAGGGGAGCTCAGATTTTTCTTACTAAATGGCACACATCCAGCCTCTTTCATCCGTGCCTGCAGGGACAGTGACGGTGGGAGAGGTTTCCTTCCCAGAGCTGGGGAGCAAGGGGGGCCGGCCGTCAAGCAGGGCCCCCAGAATTTGCTAGAAATGCAAACCATAGCTCCGAGGAAGTTCCACCTCCTATGGTTAGGTGGACAGGCTCCCTTGTGGCCCCCAACTCCAACCCTAGCCCCAGGGAAAACTCAAAGATGTCTTTGGTGGTCACGAGTGGTGGGGACCAGGGACGACGTCCCACACCCCACAGGGCACGGGATGGTCCCGCCTTGGAGAACGATCCAGCCCTCAATGTCAATAGTGCCGAGGTTAGAAAATTCTGCTTAGGGGCCCCTGTACCCCAGTTCTCACCCTGGTTTGCCCTGCCTTTCGAGAACATATTCTAGGGGCAATGGCAGCTTAACCACAGAGACTTCCTCTCGCGCGGGGGAGCGGAATTGGTGGATGTAAGCAGACCCCGGCTGCTCTGTGACCTTCAGTAAGTTCCTCAGCCTCTCTGAGCCTCCATTCTCCTCAGAGCCATTCGGATGCCTTTGTGGAAACTCTGTGCAGATTAAATCAAGTCCGAGCATGGGGATGGCTCAGCCCACATTCTCTAGGCTGTAAGTTAGAGACGCACACTGCGGTTACATCCCTCCTGGCGTCTGCCACTCTTGGCTCGCTTGACGCCTTAAAGTGTCCACATTGGGGGAACTGGAAAATCAGAGGCTCTGCAACTGGCAAAATTCTTTGCACCCATTTTCTCTGTCTTCCGGCCGAGCGCCGGCTGGAAGGGGTGCCTCCCGGGGCCTGGCCGAGGGCCGGGCGGAGGCCACCATCATACTCTGGTTTCAAGAAACGAAAACTCCCCCTGGCTTCTAAAGACGCCAAGAAATGTTCCTTTGGTGTCCCCAGCCGTAAAGCACAGGGTTGGTATCACAGCGAAAAGTCACGGGCACAGCTCACAGGTGCCCCTGACGTGATGGGATGTGGAGGACACCCCATCACCGCCCCCCTCTGTGCTTTTCCCTCCAAAATCCCATACTCCCAATCTAATCACAAGAAAGCATCAGATAAACCCAGCCTGGGGGCGGGGCACCTGGGTACCTGGCCAGCTCTCCAAAATCCTGCTAAGGTCATGAGAAAAGCAAGGTCACAGACTGGACGAGGCTGGGGCGAGCGACGTTGAGGACTAATGCGATGTGGGGTCCCAGAAGCGAAAGAGAGCGTTTGTGGATAGTCTGGGGGAGCATCCTAATAAAGCCTGAGTTTCATCCAAAGCACGGTCCCAACATCGGTTTCTGAATGTCGACAGTCGCGCTGTGGTCCGGTGAGATGCTGACTTTGGGGGAACCTTGGCAAAGGGAACACAGGAACTCCGAATATTATCTCTGCAACTTCTCCACAACTAGACTTCTCATTCTAGCATGAAAAGGTTACTGGTAAAAACAACAACAACTCTAGGCTGAGAGAGGGAGGGGAAGCTAATAATACGGGGACATACGTACATGGAAACGTCATTTCTTGTCTATCTGACATTGGGATAGAACTGGGCGTCCTTGTTTGAACTGGCAAGTCCAGACACAAGAAGGGGGCTCCGTTAACCGGGGTGGGGAACTGAGGGACAGGCTGGAGGGGGGGATGAGCCCCCCACTGCACAGAAACTTTTTTATAATAATTAGTAATGATAATACTAATAGTGATGACAACAATAATAATTTCACCTCTCTCACAGCATTTATCTTGCCCCACCCTGGCTGTTCGTGGGCGGGTCTTATGCCACGCCGGCCCCGGGGGATCCTGCAGTAGGTGGCCTCTATCCCAGCCAGCCCCCCGGCCCCGTGTGCGGAGACCCCAGCTCTCCCCTCCAGCAGGTCCCGGTGTGTATGCGTTTTTCTTTTCTTTTCTTCTCAAGATTTTATTTATTTATCTGACAGAGAGAGAGAGAACACAAGGAGGGGGAACAGCAGAGAGAGAAGCAGGCTCCCCACTGAGCAAGGAGCCTGATGCCAGGCTTGATCTCAGGACCCCGGGATCATGACCTGAGCTGAAGGCAGACACCTAACCGACTGAGCCATCCAGGCGTGCCTGCGTATGAGTTTCTTGTGGCCGCCATAACAAATGACCACAAAATGGGTGGCTTGAAACAGAAATGTATCATCTCACAGTCCTCGAGGTCAGGGTCTGAAATCAAAGTGCAGGCAGGATGGGTTCCTTCTGGAAGCTCTGAGAGAATCTGCCCCAGGCCCCTCTCCTGGTCCCCGGTGGCCACGCTTGGTCTTCTTCCTGGGTCTGTGGCTGTGTCTCTCCGATCTCTGCCTCCACCTTTACACGGCCTTCTTGCTCTGTCTGAAACCCCTTCTCTTTTCTCATAAAGACACCTGTTTGCTGGCTTTGGCACCCACCCTCGATCTGGGAAGGCTCATCTCAAGAACTTTCACTTAATTACGTCGGCAGAGACCTTATTTATTTCTGAGAAGGTAGCAGTCACAAATATGGGGGTTAGGATGTGGGCATATCTTTTAGGGGAATACTTTTCATCTCACTATACCGTGAGAGCCTGCCTCTCTTTACAAGTTTTCTACCTCTCCTCCCAAATTCAACCAGGAAAATGGTCGTAGCAAGGAGACAGGGTCCTGGCCATTCGCTCACAGTGGATGTGCACAGGTGTCATTGGACCAGGAGCCGGAGGAGGCTGGTGGGGGGGGTCCCGAACCGAGCCTTGTTTCCCTCACTTGCGAAGGGGGCTGGTTCCACCATTCAGGCAAGAGCCAGCCTGTCACAGGTGCAAGGACAAGGGGACAGGGGTGGCCCCACTCTCCGGCCAGTCCCGTGGCTTGGCTCCTAAGAGGAGATGGGGGAAGCCCACGTTGTGGGGACAGCAGGAAACAGAATGCGTGTGGGAGAGAGAGCATCACGGGGGCTAGAGGGAGGGAATGGGACTCTACATACAGAAGCTTGAAGACATGTCCTAAGAAGAATTAATGTCCTTGGGGGTTGAGAGGGAAAGCATCATGAAGAGCCCCCAGAACTCTCTCCAGCCTGGCAAAGCCTTTTAAAAATGATTAGATGGCTCCCCAAACAGTTATAGAGTCATCACATGACCCAGCAATTCCGCTCCTCGCTATGGATCCCAAAGAATTAAAAACAGGGACTCAAACACATGCTCGTACACGCCCGTGTGTAGCGACACTGCTCACGGCCACCAAAATGTGGAGACATCCCAAATGTCCATCAGCTAGTGAACGGACACAAAATATGGTCCATCCACACGGCAGACTAGTCCTCAGCTGTAAGAAGGGAGGAAGCCCTGACACAGGCTACAACGTGGGTAAATCCTGAAAACGTCATACTGAGCAAAAGAGGCCAAACGCAAAAACACGGGATCGAGTCCTGCGTTGGGCTCCCTGCTCAGTGGGGGCGGGGTGTTGCTTCTCCCTCTCCTCCTCCCCACCGCTTGTGCTCTCTCAATCTCTCTCTCTCAAATAAATACATAAATCTTAAAAAAAATAAAATGGTTGACTTTGTTATATGAATTTCACCTCGATTAAAAAAAAATTGAAAGTGAAAAAAAAATAGATCTGAAAGATATTTACCCTCCCTTGTTTTTCCAAAGACATTGTTCCAGGCATTCAAAAATACCCAGTTGCCTGTCCCAAAAGATGTAGAACTTCATAAACAAAGTTTAATAATGTTAAATGGGGCCCTTACGTGATTTACCCCGAGCGTGGGCCAGCCCGCTGAGTTCTCGTCATTATTAATAATATATGTAATGATATAATTACATAATAAGGTCATCATTTTCCACCCCGATTGCAGCCCTACAAGTCATTGGGGTGAAGCAACATGCTCGAGGCCGTTCACCACAGAGGGGGCAGACGCTGTTGATTCAAAGGGAGCTCCCCTGGCTGATGACGTTAAACCAGAGTAAGCCACGGGGGTGTCAGATGACCATGGAGTCTGACCAGCTGCCCTGAGGGGTGACCCCACAGTCAACAGCTCTGGAGCCCTTGCCCCGCTCCCTGAGCAGGGGAGAGACATTCCTGCCTTTTCTAGGCTCTAGCTGTGGGATGGTCCCTGGTCTCCAAGAGGTGACAAGGATAGAACAGAATTACTGTGCTCTTAGCGTGGCAACCTGCATCCCTCAACAGGTGAAGTGGACCCTCAAGCCATGGTCTATCCATCCAACCATCCATGGTCCATCCGTCCATCCATCCATGGTCCAACCATCCATCCATCCATGGCCCACCCATCCATCCATCTGTGGTCCATCTATCCATCCATCCATGGTCCATACGTCCACCCACCCATCTGATGGAATGCTCCTCAGCTGTGTGAAGGAAGGAACACATGGGAGTGTGGGCCGACGTCAAGCGATGCTCAGCAGAAGAACCCAGACACAAAGGACCACACTGCATGATTGCATTGATATGAAATGTCCAGGAAGGGCAAATCTATAGGTTCAGAAAGCGGCACATCCATGGTTACCTGGGCCTGTGGGTAGGAGAGGAGAGGGACCATAAAGGGGCAGGGGTGCCTGGGTGGCTCAGTCGGTTAAGCATCGGCCTTCAGCTCAGGTTGTGATCCTGGAGTCCTGGGATGGAGCCCCACCCACCCCGTTGGGCTCCCTGCCCAGCAAGGAGTCTGCTCCTCCCTCTCCCTCTGCCCCTCCCCCCAACTTGTGCTCTCTTGCTCTTTCAAATAAATAAATAAAATCTTTAAAAAAAAAAACCAACAGGGTGGGGGGGTGGTGCCCAGGAGGGACATACTCAGGGTGATAGAAAAGTACCCAAACCGATCGTGGTGATGGTTTCACCACTTGGTAAATTTTACCATATGTAGATGAGCCCCACAGAGAAGCTAAGGACAAAAGCTTTAACCCACTGAGCCACCTAGGTGCCCATAAGGACAAAAGCTTTAAATTTCAAATAAGATAAAAACAATCCTAAGTAAAAATAAGACATAGTAATCTAAATAAAATCAAAAGGTAAAATAAATCTAAGTGAAATTTTAGATTTTAATCTGAAGTTTGTCAATTTTTAGATAAAAGCAAATCTAAATGAAAGTTTTTACATTTTAATCTAAATACAACTTAAAATATTTTAAAGATTTTATTTATTTGGCAGAGAGAGAGAGAGATCACAAGCAGGCAGAGTGGCAGGCAGAGGCAGAGGGAGAAGCAGGCTCCCTGCAGAATAAGGAGCCCGATGCAGGGCTCAATCCCAGGACCCTGGGATCATGACCTGAGCCGAAGGTAGAGGCTTTAACCCACTGAGCCACCCAGGGGTCCCACAACTTTTAAATTTTAAAAAAAAAAATAAAAATAAATCAGTCTAAATAGAATTTTAAAAATTAAAAATCTAAGTAAAAGTTTTGAATTATAAACAATGTAAAAAGCAGGCCCTGGCCCAGATGTCATGGTCTAGAGGTAACAAAACAAAACAAAACAAAATCTAAGCGGAAAAAAAAATTGCTCTCAAGTGTGTCATCACTAATAAACTGCACCTTTATGACTAGGTGCCTGAGACATTCCTACTGCTGAACATCGCAAACCGCTGAGCTAAAGGCTGTCTTCAGATTCACCGCTGTATTTATTTGGCTAGTTATGGATCGAACACCTGGGAACCAAGCAGGGACAGGGACCAGCTTACTCTGGCTGACAGCTCCCTCTCCGGCATCTGGCCGGGAGAATGTATTCCATAAGTGTCTCTTAAATGCACACGGTGAGGCAGCAGTGGTTGGGGAGCCGGTTCAGATTCTGGAGTTCTGCTGGCTTCTCCCTGTAGAACCAGTTTCTCTGGCCCAAGGCACAGAGACTTGATATTTTCTGCTTGCTGGCCATTCACTCCCTTCCCATACATACAATCTTAATATATCCATTAACGGGCCTGGCTCTGTGCCAGGAAAACATACACAGGGACACTGAAGTTTGATTTTCGTAGAATTTTCACATACCATAAAACAGTCTTTTTTTTTTTTTTCCCCCAACCATTCATAAATGTAAAAACCATGGTTAGCTATTAGCCAAGCCAGAGCTGCTGCGGTCACCTAGTGTGTGATTCCATTGATATAAAACGTCCAGAACGGTCAAATCCATAGAAACAGAAAACAGATTGCGGGTTGCCAGGGGGGTGGGGGTGGGAATGGGGGGGTGGGGGTGGGAATGGGGGGGTGGGGACTGCTAACGTGGGGTTTTGTTTCGGGGTGGGGGAAATGTTCCAGGACTAAGTAGAGGAGTTGGCGGCACAACACTGTGAATGTTCTAAATGCCCCTGAATTGTGTTCACTTTAAAAGAATTTTAGGGACGCCTGGGCGGCTCAGTCGGTTAAGCGACTGCCTTTGGCTCAGGTCATGATGCTGGGGTCCTGGGATCGAGTCCCACATCAGGCTCCCTGCTCAGCAGGGAGCCTGCTCCTCCCCATGCTTGTACTGTTTCTCTGACAAATAAATAAACAAAATCTTTAAAAAAAAAAAAAAAACAATTAAGGGTGCCTGGGTGGCTCAGTGGGTTAAAGCCTCTGCCTTCGGCTCAGGTCATGATCTCAGGGTCCTGGGATCGAGTCGCATGTCGGGCTCTCTGCTCAGCAAGGAGCCTGCTTCCCCCTCTCTCTCTGCCTGCCTCTCTGCGTACTTGTGATCTCTCTCTCTCTCTGTCAAATAAATAAATAAAAATCTTTTAAAAATAACTAATTTTCAGGGCACCTGGGTGGTACAGTCTGTTGAGAGTCCGACTCTTGATTTCAGCTCAGGTCGTGATCTCAGGGTTGTGAGATCAAGCCCCGCATCTGGCTCTGCGCTCAGTGCAGAGTCTGCTTCAGATTCTCTCTCAGTCTCTTGCCACCCCTCATGCTCATGCTCTCTCTTCTCTCTCCCTCCAATAAATAAATAAAAATCTTTTTTTGGAAAGTGAATTTTATATTATGTGAATTTCACCTCAATAAGAAAGTTATATACACATATATACATGCATATAATTAACATGGGAATATACACAAAATATAAAGAATAACACTATTGACATTCTGATCTATTTTTTTAAAAAAGCTGCAAGCCTGGGTATGCCAGCCCTTGATTTCTGCCTCTAAACACGGCTACCAGAATGGGAAGACCTCTTCCAGGAGAAGTCCTTTTTATGTGGTGTTTCTTATCTTCATCAACATGTGATGAGGCATTCTTGCGTCCCTTTGATGGATGAGGGACTAAGGTTCAAGAAGAGAAAGCTGCTCATTCAAGGTCACCGAGCTGCAGGTGCCAGAGCCGGGATCTGACCTAGGGTTCTGGCTGAGTCCCCCCTTCTGTCCACTGCTCACTATGCTAAACAGATCTGCCTGGGGGATTAAACAAGGAAACATAGGCAGTTCTTCAATGCACAGCTTGGCATACTGTAGGTGCTTCATAAATGTTGGTCCCTCCTCCTCTCCTGTCCTCTGTATCAATGAGACTAAGACCATCATAGCCTGGTTGGTGAGAAGATGATGGGGGATTCTCCTGGGAATCCATCAGTCACCAACCAAATGAAACTTCAGCACCTTCCCCCACATATCACTGCTTAATTGTTCCTAAGCGGTAAGAGAGTCCCAGAGACAGAGAGGCAAACTGGAGAGTGCCCTTCCTCGTGGGGCTTCGGGGCTCTGAGCACAGCAACAGTGTGGTGGTGACCCGTGATAAGAAACCCACCTGCAAGGGCGTCCTTGCCCACATGACTTCCCATCCCCAAGAAATGCCGAGCTGCCAAACATCTTTGCAACATGGGGAGCTGAGTTTGGCAACACACTGCAGAAAGCTTGCGCAAACCTAGGCAGAAACGCCCTCATCACCCCAGCTGGGAGTCATTGTCCAGTGGCTGCTGTCGGGCAACTATAATTCCTCTAGAGCAGTCATAACTTGTCTTGGAAGCTCAGCTGCATTTTAGGTGACGTGTTTTCTGTAGAATTCCTAAGTGCTTGCTCTCGGGAGTTGGGCCAAGTGCACACAATAGCTATTTGGGGCAGAACAGCTGGTAAAGAGAGAGGCAGTCTAGACTCTAGAAGAAAAGTAGCAAGAAGCGAAGAATGCTAGAAATGGTCAGGACCCAGTTAAAGGAGATCGTAAGCTCTCTGCGGGCAGAAAGGGGCTGTGTGCTTCTTTAGCTTTCTCTCCATGTCCAGCGGAGCATGGAGAGGGAGCTCAATATTTATGAGCTCCTGAGACTAAAAACTTCTGATTTGCGAGCTTCATGAGCCCTTCAAGATAGACGGCAGGAGATGATAAATGCAAAGGATCATTTATATGCACCATTCCTCCAAGCCTCTCGCAGTAACAGACATCACCAATCAATCACAGCACTGCTTCCGAGTGCCGAGCCTGGGAACAATCTCAGAATCCGTGCCAGCGCAGTGCTTAAAACATTATCAATGTATCGGAGGGAAATGATCTTCCCATCCCATCCCCATCTTCGATGATTAATGCTGACTTGTTAGGAGAGGATGGGAGGCATCACCATCAAGAGGCATAAAGTTCCCCACTGTGAGGCGGACATGAAGGTACAGATGCAGAGCGAGTCCCTACCCTTTTGGAACTTACCAGAGACACTCGGGGAGAAGAGTGCTCATTTGCTCGTCCTTCAGCATTACTGGGTCACCCGCTGATCGTATAACTTCTCAGACGCACCTCGTTCTCCCCTACTTAGCAGCTGATAGGACAGGCTGCTCAGAGGCTGTGAAGCTCGGCCAAGGGTAAGTCACCGAGATGCGAAGAGGCCGCCCTGGGGACCTGACTCCTTCTCCCCAGGCATCATCACCTGAGATGCCATCAGGACCTACTCCTGTAGAAATCAATGCGTGGCCTGGATAGCAGGGTGAGACGGGCCGTGCTCCGCCACCCCCCCCCCCACCCCAGGGCCAGGCCCCTCCCTCGGCCTGGGATCCCCCATCTGGCTCTCTCACTCATGTTTATAATCGGGCAGCCGATGCTCTTGTCATACATCATCTCCTGCCTGCCAATGACACCGAGGGCTCGGAGAGGCCCAATGATGTGCCCAAGGTCACATGGGTGAAGCGGCCACTGAAGTCCGTGTTCTTCCCAGTCGCCGGCGGCGCTGGGGGCTGGCTCTGCCCACCAGGTGCCGCGCCAAAACATCTCACGTTGCCCTGGGAGGTCCTCGGTGGGTGGCCGCCCCCCCCCCCGCCCCCCGCGTCACGTTTGTTTCCACACCAGGCCCACAGCTGGGCGCGGGAGACCCAGAGATGAATCAAGGGAGGCCCCTGCCTTTGGGGGGGCTCCCTGTCTGGAGAGGAAGCCAGGGGGTAGAACAGCTGGTAGCCTTGATCTATGAGCTTCCTGGGGCCGCAAAAATAAATAAATAGATAGATAGATAAATAGATAGATAGATAGATAGATAGATAAATAAATGGCACAAAGTGGGTGGTTAAACACAACAGACACATCTTCTCTCACAGTTCTGGGTGTCGGCAGGGTGGGCCCCTTCCGATGAAGCCCTGAGGCGGAGTCTTCCTGGGGGGGCTTCGGGGGGGGCCCTGGCTTGGGGCTACATTGCTCTGATTTCTGCCCCCCCCATCTTCCCCTGGCCGTCTTCTCTGTGCTTGTGACTCTGTGTCCTTTCTCTTCTAAGGACACTGATCGCTGGATTTGGGGCCCATCCTAACCCAGGATGATCTCACCTCAAGACCTTTAATTGCATCCACAAAGACCCTCTTTCCAAATCAGGTCCCATTCGCAGGCACCCGGCGTCAGGACGCGGGCATATGTTTCGGGACACGTTTGACCCCTTGGCTGTGGTGACAAGGAAGGTCCCAGAAAGCTGGGCGAAGGGCAAGAAACCGTGGAGAGTCCTGCAGGAGCAGCGAGCCCCCCAGAGAGGTTCCTCGGAAGAGCTGCTGGAGAGAAATCGGCTCGTTTGGTTGCTCACCCCCCTCCTGGATGTTGGCTGAATGCCCGCCACGCGCTGGGCCGGGCCCCTGGCTCCCGCCTTCCCCACAGGTCGCGCACTGCTTGTGGACGTGACAGGAAAGGAAAAAAAAAAAAAAAAGGAACATAATGACCAACAGTGAAAAGTGCTGCAGAACAAACCAAGAAAAGGGGGTCAGAGAAAGGAACTAGGCAGCGTGGGGAGGGCTGGTGTGGGGAGGGTCGGCGGAGCCTGGAAGGCACGCTCAGGCTGAAATGCGCGGGCGAGCTCCCCGGGCTTTTCTACAAATGGTCTTGGAACCACTGGGGATCCACAGACCAAAAAAAAAAAAAAAATTGTTTTTAATTTTGTTTTTAATTTAAGATGGATCATTCAGTAATGTGTAAAATGCAAAAACTATAAACCTTCTAGATGATAAACATAGGGGAAAATCAGGACGACCGTGGGCTTGGTGATTTTTTAGATACAAGACCAAAGTACAATCCTAAAAGGAAAACATGATACGCGGGCCTCCCTTAAAATGAAAAATGTCTGCTCTGCCAAAGGCACTGTTGGGAGATTCGAAACACATGCCACAGACCAAGAGAAAATCTTTGTGAGCCACCTGCCTGATAGGACTGGTGTCGGCCATATAGGAACAATGCTTAAAAGTCTGTAAGAAAACAAACAACCCGGCTGAAATCTGGGCCAAAGGTCTGAACCGACCGCTCAGCGACGAAGACATACAGATGGCAAAGAAACAAATGAAAAGAGGCTCCACATCAGATGTCATCGGGAGATTGCAAATTAAAAACATCAATGAGATACCGCCACACACCTATTAGAATGGCTAAAATACCAAAAAAAAAAAAAAAACAAAACAAAAAAACCCACAAAAACAAAAAACCCGACAACGTGAAATGCTGGCGAGGATGTGGAGCAGTGGGAACTCTCATTCATTCACCGCTGGTGGGAATACAAATGGTAGCACTACTCTGGAGGACAGTTTGGTGGTCTTGTACAAGGCGAAACACAGTCCTAGCCTATGATCTACCAATTGTGTCCCTAGATACACGCAATTAATCTGAAAATATGTCCACCATGCCGTATTCAATGTATATTCGATCTACCAACTATATTGTCCAAAACTAGAAGCAACCACGATGTTCTTCAATAGGTGAATGGATAAACGGTGGTCCATGCATCCATACCAGGGGATATTATTCGGCAACAAAAAAGAAATGAGCACTCAAGCCATCAAAAGACATGGAGGAATCTTAAAAATGCTAAGTGCAGGAAGCCAGCTGAAAGAAACTAACTACCGTATAAGCTACAACTGGAGAGATGCCTCCAGGAAAAAGGCAAAACTATGGTACCTAACCAGGGGTTGGGGTGGGGGGAGGACAGGTAGGGCCCAGGGGGCTTTTAGGGCAACAAAACTACTCTGTATGATAGTGTAAAGGTGGATACATGACATTCATTTGTCAAAACCCATACAAGGTACATGGTCGAGGATGGGGACACTGGTGTAAACTGTGGGCTTTCGTTAATAACAATGCATCAATAATGGCTCAAGTATTAACAAACGTATCACACAATGCCAGGGGAAGCTGCATGTGTGGGGGTACTTGGGACTCTGTATACTTTCTACTCATGTTTTCTGTAAACCTAACAGTGCCCTAAAAAATTAAGTTCACTAGTTAAGGGGGTGCGAAGGGAAGACGAGCCCGAGCCAAGCGAGTGGGAAGTGAGGGAAAGAATCACTTGGTAGAGGGCACAGCAAGTACAAAGGACTGGCGGGGAGCATGGGCTTGGTCCCTTCTGGGACCTGCAAGGAATCCAAGGAAGGGAGAAGGATGAGCGGGAAGGAGCTGCAGGGGCCGTCCGAGGCGGAGAGGAGGACCACAGAATCATTTGCCTTGGGGACCAAATTCGATCCCCTTCATCTTCCCCCTCATTATCCTATGGGGAAACGGAGGCTCGGGTGAAGGCAGTGAGAAGAGCATACAGGTGGCTCATCTAACCAAAACCTGTAGAGGGCTCACCGGATGTCATCAGCACTTACACACACACACACACACACACACACACACACTTACAGAAAGCCCCTGCATGACACTTCCAGTACCACCGTGGGGCAAGGTACCATTATTATCCGTGTTTCACGGATGAAGAAGCAACCCCAGAGAGGCAAAACCACTTGCCTGAGGTCACACAGCCAGTGGTCAGTGGCTGAGGCTGACTCTCAGCCGTCACAGTGGCAGCCGTAGGAGGCATGTCTGAATTCCAGTTGAAGTCTCCCGAAGCCCGGGGAAGCTGCAGGGAGGATCCCTGCCCCCTCCAGCACCCCCAGATCCCCGGTGCCTGACAAATGGGGTTCATCAACGTGTGTTTGCCGAATCCACAGTCGGATGGTTCACGGTGAGGTGATGTTCCTGAGGTGCCTTCCAGCGGGGAGGGCCCAGCATTGCGGACCCCGGAGGGGCCCCTTGGTGCCTGTGTGGTGCCAAGGCCACCCCTGTGCAGTGGTCCTGGGCCGTGGTAGGCCAGCTGCTGTCTGTGCCAAAGCCATCCTGGCCCCAGAGACGGTGTCAGGGTCAGGAGCTTCCTGCATCCCTCAATACCTGGCCACGGGACGGAGGAAGACCCTTGATGCCTCCAGGCCTGGAACACAGATTCTGGAGTCAAGAGACCAAGGCTGGATACTGGCTCCGGGTTACACCATGAGATGCTCTCCCCCTAGCACTCACGTGGCTCCCCCTTTCTCCAGGTTGTGACTCATAACAGCCCTGGTGAGGTGAGGTTCAAGTTTTCACCATCCCCTCTCCCCGCTCACACTCACTCGCTTCCTATTCCCCTCCCCACTGCATCTTGCACCCCCTGCTTAATGTTCCCAAAAGGTTCATATCCCCAATATACGTGTTTCTTTTACACCCCCAGGGGAAGCCCCCAAGAGCAGGCAGATTTGTCTTCCTGTTAGCAGCTGTCTTCCCAGAGCCCACACAGGGCCACCACATAGTAACACTGGTAGTGACAGTCCCTTGCCAGCAGGGCTGTGCTGCGGGTGACCCAGGTGCTATATGCAAGATGCATATAGCTTGTCCAGCTTGTCCAGAACCGGACCGCTTATTCCCTGTCCCTCTCCCGCCAACCCCTGCTCCCGCCTGCTCCTGGGTCTGGGTTGGAGGAGAGATTGTCATCCTTGTCTTCAGCCTCTTCGCCTATGCAAGTCAGTAAAGGACGCCAAGCCTCTCCCAGAGCCCCCTGGGCCTCAGCTTCCCTGGAGGGCTTCCTTGAGAGAGCCAAAGACTTAACATTTGTTAATGTCATCACGCAAGCATTTTTTTACATAGCGATGGGCATAACAGTGGGTCAATCTTAGCGGGCCCCCGGAAAATGAGGGACCGAGTCTCCCCACCCATTATGAATCCTGAGAACCCCAATCCCCCCTCCATCAGGGTTCCCGGGAACCCCACCCATCCATCTAGGATTCTGGAGATCCTTTCAAAACTGTGGGCCAATCTCGCCAACCATCAGGGATTCTGGGAACCCTTCTGAGGCGTTGGGGACCATTCTCCCCATACATCAGGGACGTTCCACTCAGAGTCCCGGATGCCGCCTCCGCTCCAGGTCCTCCAGCAGGCGGGAGCCCACGGGCGCCCCGGGGATCCCTAGGCGTCACGCTGCTGTTGTGGAGCGCCTGTTGACGCGTCGCCGGGGAGACGGGCGGGGGCGGGCCCGGGAGGGGGGCGCGGCCTGGCCGTGCGCGAGGGGCCGGCCAGGCTGCGCAGAGCCCTGGCGGCCGCAGTGGCCACGGCCGCCGCCGCCCGCCGGCTTATATACCGCGGCTAAATTTAGGCTGCGCCCGGAGCTCGTCCCCATCCGGGACGCGTTTCCGCCGCCGCCGCTTTGGCCCGGCCCCCGCGCGCGCCGCGCCTATAAGGCTTGGGCGGGCCCGGCCGCGGGCCGCAGAGCGTCCCCGCCCGCCCGCGCCCCGACCAACCCGGCTCCGGGCAGTCACTCACCGGTGTCCCGAACTCGCTTCGGCCCCGGGTCCTAGCCATGGCGCTGAGCGAGCCCATCCTGCCGTCCTTCTCCACTTTCGCCAGTCCGTGCCGCGAGCGTGGCCTGCAGGAGGTGAGGGCGGCAGGGGCATCGGGGGCGGCCGGGACCGCGGGCGGCGGGGGCGGCTGGCTCAGGGTAATAAAAATGTGGGCTGCGGGGTAGTAGAACGCAGGCGGCGGGGACCGCGGGCTCAGTGTTGTAAAACAGGGTCAGTGTAAAAAGCCCCGGGAGCTCTGGGCTCAGGGTAATAGAACGCTGGCGGCGGGCGGCGATCCCCGAGAACCGCCGCGCGCTCACGCCCGCGCCCTATCGCTCTGTCACCCGCAGCGCTGGCCGCGCGCAGAGCCCGAGGCAGGCGGCACCGACGACGACCTCAACAGCGTCCTGGATTTCATCCTGTCCATGGGGCTGGACGGCCTTGGCGCTGAGGCCGCCCCCGAGCCGCCGCCGCCGCCGCCGCCGCCCCCGCCGCCTGCGTTCTACTATCCCGAGCCCAGCGCACCGCCGCCCTACAGCGCCCCTGCGGGCGGCCTGGTGTCCGAGCTGCTGCGGCCCGAGCTGGACGTGCCGCCGGGGCCCGCGCTGCACGGCCGCTTCCTGCTGGCGCCACCCGGCCGCCTGGTGAAGGCCGAGCCCCCCGAGGCGGACGGCGGCGGAGGCTACGGCTGCGCGCCCGGCCTGACCCGCGGGCCGCGGGGCCTCAAGCGCGAGGGCGCTCCGGGCCCTGCCGCTGCGTGCATGAGAGGCCCCGGGGGCCGCCCCCCGCCGCCGCCCGACACGCCGCCGCTCAGCCCCGACGGCCCCGCGCGCCTGCCTGCGCCCGGTCCGCGCGGTCCCTTCCCGCCGCCCTTTGGCGGTCCCGGCTTCGGAGCGCCCGGGCCCGGCCTGCACTACGCGCCGCCCGCGCCCGCCGCCTTCGGTCTCTTCGACGATGCGGCTGCCGCCGCCGCCGCAGCAGCTCTGGGCCTGGCGCCGCCCGCCGCCCGAGGTCTCCTCACGCCTCCCGCGTCCCCGCTGGAGCTGCTAGAAGCCAAACCCAAGCGCGGCCGCCGCTCCTGGCCGCGCAAGCGCACCGCCACGCACACCTGCAGCTACGCGGGCTGCGGCAAGACCTACACCAAGAGCTCCCACCTCAAGGCGCACTTGCGCACGCACACAGGTGGGCGGCGAGCGCGGGCGGGGGGCAAGGGCAGGGGGCTCCGTACGAGGGGCGCGCGCTTACGAACCAACCCCGAGGGCGTGGCCGGGGGGTCGCTCGCTTAGGACTCCACTGGGGGCGTGGCTCTAAAAGTTGGGGAGGAGGTGCGCGCTTGGGAACCTTAGGGGGATTCTGTAACAGAATGCCGGGGAAGGGACGCACGCTTAGGACCCTCCTGGGGGCGTGGCTCAGGGCTTTGGGCAGAGGGTGCGCGCGCCTAGGAAACCTAGGGGGTCGCTGGGTCTCAGAACGCTGGGGAGAGGATGCAAGAGTGGGACCCCTCCGGGGGTGTGGCTCGAAGCGCTGGGGAGTGGAGAGTGCGCCCTTTGGGCGCCCTGGGGGACGAGATCCGGGGATTCGAGAGCTAGGGGCGCGTGCCTAGGATCCCTAGAGGTTCAAAACGTGGGTCCCCCCGCAGCTTCGGGGCGCTGGTTAGGGGTAGGTTGCGCGCGCCCCAGTAGCCACCTTCGCAGGGAGGGTGTGCGCACTGGGGCCACGGGCGGAGTCCCTGGGAAGCAAACTGAGGCCCGCTCTCGCCCCCTCCCTGCAGGCGAAAAGCCCTACCACTGCAACTGGGACGGCTGCGGCTGGAAGTTCGCGCGCTCCGACGAACTCACGCGCCACTACCGCAAGCACACGGGCCACCGGCCCTTCCAGTGCCACCTGTGCGACCGTGCCTTCTCGCGCTCCGACCACCTGGCGCTGCACATGAAGCGGCACATGTAGCCGGGACGCCCCCCCCCCGCACACCCCCCCCCCCCGCGCACGGCCGTGGCGGGTCCCACGCGCCGGGCGCGGCCCCCTCCCAAACTGTGACTGGTATTTATTGGGCCCAGAGGACAGGGCTGGGCACGGCGAGGCCATTGAGGGGGCTCCCCCCGCCCCCCAACGACGCCGCGCCGCCCCGGCCCCCATCAGAGACTGAAGGCCCGGTGGGAGAAGACCACGATCCTCCTTGACGAATTTTGTTTTCAAAATGGTGCAATAATTAAGTGTCGTCTTCCCCCCACCCCACCGGGTCTACACTAGAGGATCGAGGCTTGATGCCTTGTGAGAAATACAGCCTTAATTTGTACTGTCTTTGACATTTTTTATAATATTGTACATAGCGACTGTGACAGATATTGTATTACTGTAAAATAGGAAGACAGGTGGGCATTTTGGCTCCCTGGTTCATTTTTTATAAGATTTGTTGGTTTTTTTTAATTAAAAAAAAAGTTTTGCATCTTTTGAAAAATCACAGCGCTGGTCTGACTGTTGGAAGCTGGGGTGTAGGGCTGATGTGGGGGGGAAGGGGCAGCTTTGATGGAGGAGGGCAGCCTGGCAGAGGTGGGGTGAAGGGTGGCCTACCCCGGCCAGCACCCAGCTGCCAGGAACCTGTGGGTTTTTCTATAAATTTAAACACTACATTTTAAGACTGCGGGAGAGTTATTTTAAGGTTGTTCCCTGAGCCATAAATTGCCTCTTTTTCCCCTGAGCTGGGGAAAGTGCTGGTCCCACTGACGTGGCCTCCTCTGGGCTGAAAAAACAAAAACCAAAAAACAAAAAACCCTACCTCTTTCTGGAAGCTTCTGAAGTTTTAACCAAAGTTCTGGAGTGTGCAGCCTCCCCCTACCCCTCACACACACACACACACACCTTTCTTTTTCTGTCTTTCTTTTTTTTCTTTTGAAAGGGGCAAAATGCTGAGTTTCTGATCAGCTTTTGCCTTTTACTAGTCTTGCCTTTTAGCAGGATTTTTTAAGGGAGGCGTTCCCCATCCTGTTGGAATGAAATCGTGTTTGAGGGCTATGTATGGTGGGTGCTCTTTTCCAGATGAGAAAGCAGGCCCAGAGAAGCAGCTGTGGAGCAGTGGCATTAGGAAGCTAGCCTGGCCAGTCTACCTCCCAAGGGGCCCTGAACCCCACTAGAAGGGATCAGGGGCTTTCTGCAGTAACTCATGTGTGGCTTGCACTGGAGGGTTGTGAGACCCTCCCCTGCAGGTGCCCTGGTGTGAGGGAATCACATCAGAGCCCCTGCCTTGGTGGTGGGAGGTAGCCACCTTGGAAACCCACCTTGGAAACAAGATTACCCCTGCCCTGCACCCCACATGTCCCGGTCGGGCAAGGAGGTGCCTCTCCCTGGCAGGTTCCCCCTCATCTTCCCCCTTCTCAGGGCCCAGGGTGGGTAACCATGACTACCAACAATTGCACAAGTTGTTTCCAGAAAGTGAAAATAGCTTGTAAGCATCGCCTATTTTAAAACACCCTTGCCCCCATTGCGACAGAGGCTGGGATTTCCTCCCTCCCTCCATCCTTCCCCCCCTCCCCCCAGGCAGTCCTGGAAACAGCTGACAGCATTTGGTAATCCACAAAAAGCAGAAATGGGAGATGACAATCTGATTCATCTTTCTCGAGTAAATAGCCTGGGCCGGTGATGAAGGTTGCGTGAACGTGTGAATGTGTGAGCCTCCCGGACCCGCTCTCTGCGGCTTTTGCCAAAAGGGTTCCAGAGCCCAGCAGAGGTTCCAGAGCCCAGCAGAGCCGTGGCCCCACCGACCGCCCCCCCTCCCCCGCCGCCCCCGTAGACATGCTCTTCTTTGCTCGGAGCTGGTTCCGGAGGCACCGGGGCACGGGCAGGGGTGGGCGTTGCACAGAACAAAGACTCACAAAGATTTAAAATAACCTTTGGTAGGGTCTCCAGTCTTTCGGGTTGCCTTTCAACTTGCAGGTGAAGCCCCTTTTCTGGCTTTGCTTAAAAACACCTTGCAGGTTCCCCCCGGCAGGGGAAGTTGAGTCCGAGGAGAGGCCAGTTGTCACAGGACAGAAGCTGTTGAGTTTGTTTCCTGCGTGGCCCCAGCTGTTAGAACACAGTGCACCCCCCATCCCTCCCCCGCCGACTCCATGCTTCAGCCTGCACTGACTACCGCTGAAAGAGCCCTCTTCGTCCCTTTCTGAAAACCCAAATGTCAGCCTTCATCAGGTATCTTCTGGATGCGTGGTTCTCAGCCTGGGGTGACCTGGACTAGAGCCATTTTCGGTTGCCACAACTGGGGGGGCGGGGTGCTGCTGGCATCCGGT